>VXAA01001853.1:355595-408342 GCA_013399115.1 Anseranas semipalmata
TCTTTTTTTTTTTTTTTTTTTGGCAGGTGTAACTTTAAAATAACATGTTACTCTAGCTCATTTGTAAATACACTTATAGTAATGGAAAAAATGTTGTTTTTGAAATAGAGATGATATGAGCAATACTGGAACTAGGTACTGCTTAGATGTCTTCAACAATTGATGTTTTCAAGGAACCTCACAGACCTGAGACATTTTTTGTGTTATGGTGCCTTGGTTTGTTTTATTGTTAGGATTTTGCAAAGATTTCTGTATCAGGAATGAAAAGCCTTTTTTTTTTTTTNAAAAGCCTTTTTTTTTTTTTTTTTTTTTTTTTTTTGTATGAGGTATAAGCAGATTAACAGGCTTTACAGTACTTGGGAAAGAAAAGCTCAGAAGATTTATTGTTTAGCATGAAATTTATAGGGAACTTTTTACCATGATTCCAGTTCCAGTCACGATCATGACTTCCAGTTCCATAAGGAAATAAATACTGGTTTTGCCTGGATCCTCGACTTCCACATACGGTATTCTTACATGTACACGATTACTCATTTTGTAATTGTATAACAATGAATCATTATGTTTAATGAATAAGTTGCAGGACCCTCCTGCTCTCTCAGCTTCGTATTCCAATTAAGAGCAAAGAGATGACCTTTCTTCTAAAGCCACCAACTACTGCTTGTGTCAGACACCTTGGCACTTAGTCCTACTCTACAGTAGGATATGTCCTCTAAGGCAGCGTCAGCAACTGTGAGGCACAAAGCAATTTGTTTTGCGTACGTATCTGTTACGCGTAATTGTTTGTACTACAAGAGAGTCTAGGGAGCCCGCCCTGGACTAGGGTGTTGTATGATCCTAAAGCTAATTCAAAATTAAAAGTGAGTAAATGAAATTTGGATTGATCGTGAATTAGCAAAAACAAAGTTTTGAAGATCTTACGAATAGTGGGTGGTAGTGGACTCCGGTGTCATATTTCCTATTTGTTCTCGATGAATCACTGCAACCTTCTTCATTCAGAACTTATGCTAAGTTCAAAGAGTTCAGGGATAGGTCATGTGACTGATAAATCCTTGCTGGTGTAAAAACAAAAAATACCATCCCCAAAAGGCTATCTGCACCCTTTTAATATTACAATACAAGAAAGTGAGATTAGAAGTAAGGTTTTCTTTGATTTCAAAAAATTTATGACTTTTTATTTTGGCTGAAATTTATTTTTCTCAGCTTTTCTTAGAGGATGCTTAGAAAGTTATTGTGAAGCCTTTTCAGATCAGGAAACAAGCTTAAAAATAATCTCTTTACACGTATCTAGGCTGGACCAATTTTGCCAGGTATTTATGAACAAGAAGACAGTCCTTTTTTTCTAAAGAATTTGTAATCTAAATATAACTGAATAAACTTACTACAGGTGGTAGGCAGATGCAGTGGACCTAGAGAAAGCTATTTCTTTGCTTCGGCAATGAGACAGCTTCATATTGCTGCCAGTTCTGATTCCTTGGCCTCTGAATTATGGTATAAAGGGGTAGGTGACCTGCAGTGTGTTTCAGAGCATTTTGTAAAATCTAACCATGTTCCGTGATATCTAAACTGCCATGGGCTGTTCAGCTTGACTGCGTTTAGACACTTAGTAGGTACTAAGCTGTCTGTGTAGACTGAAGTCTGTTCTAGTAATTTTAAGGGAAAGAGTGAGGCCTAAATATCTGGGAATAGCATTGTCAATCATAATGTGTGGCAAAATGAAGAAAAGTTTTTTAGGTTCTTGGAGTAGTTAATAATTTCAGCAGATTTAACTTCTATACTTGAATACTGGGTGTAGCTGCATTTGTCTAGTAAAATGTGGGGAGCTGTACATTGGAGTGCGTATTTGGGTTGTGCACCTGGGCTGCCCCCCTGGGGGAGAGGAGGCCGAGGGGCGACCTCGCTGCTCGCTGCAGCTCCCCGAGGAGGGGAAGCAGAGGCAGGTGCCGGGCTCCGCTCCCTGGCCGCCGATGGCCGGATGCATGGGAAGGGCACGGGGCTGCGCCAGGGGAGGCTCAGGCTGGGCACAGGGGGAGATTCCTTCACCGTGAGGGGGGTCAGGCGCTGGGACGGGCTGCCTGGAGAGGTGGCTGGTGCCCCACGCCTGTCGCTGTTCCAGAGGCGTTTGGACGGTGCCCGCACGGATGGGCTTTAACTTCTGGGAAGCCCTGCAGTGGTCAGGCAGTGGGGCTGGGTGATCTCTACAGGTCCCTCCCAACTGAACTGTTCTGTAATTTAGGGTGGTGGGTAAGAGTGATGGTGGTCCTCTGTAGCATCACCTGTTTGAATGTCTGTATGGATTAAAAAAAAAAAGAGTCTGGGTCCTGAAAATCCAATAGAACTACCTCAAACAGCCAATGTGCAGTAATTTCAGTCTTATTACATAACCTCTGGGCCTTACCGATCTTGTTTTTCAGTGTTAATTAAACTGAAAACTTTTTCTAAGCTATGAGTAGAAATACTCTGTTGTTGTTGTCATCCCCCCTCACCCCACCAGTTTCAGTACCAATATCCTGGTTTCAGTCCTATGTGTTAACATAGTTCAAAACAATTGTGTTCTGTCCTCAAACACTTGCATCTTGAAGGGAATCTTACTTTTGTGCTGGGTCCTACCAGGAGGTGGCATGCAGCTTGGGTCAATGTATTGCACAGTAACAGATGAGAGAGGAAGCATTTGCATATTTTCTTAATTAATGGGGATAATTTCCTGGAATTTTTCACTGGTTTCAGAGGCTGGAGATGAAAATGAAGCTAAAACTATGATGAAGCCTACGTGCCTTAATATTATCCAAAATCTGGCTTGAAACAATTACATAAATAAAGCTTTTACTTTTAGGTTTAAGGTCTGTATAGCTACTGCAATCCCTGCTTGCCATGAGCAAGGATTTAACTGCTCTGCTCTCACTGGCACTGTTGAGTCTACTTATGACTACAGAATTTGCTTTATTATATATTTTACTTGGAAAGTTCCTGCTTTATGAACATGCTTTCTTCTAAAGAATTCTTGTGTTTTATGTTAGTATCCCTTTATTTTTGTGAACATCAATAACCATACACTGAACTCCTCATCTTGTCACAATATTTTAATTAGTTTTACTTCCAGGCTTGAACAGCTGCTACCCAACCACCAGAGGGTAGAGCTGTCTCTTACTGAACCAGATCACGTACCAGCACTTTTCCTCAGCCCTCTTTTATATTGTCTGAGATCACTTTGAGCACTGAACGGTGAGCCTGGGCATCAGCATCTCGCTGATACACCATCCTGATGTTACTCATTAAAGCAAATGAAGAATCTCTTTTCCTGTTGATAGGCGTCATTTTGAAATACAAAGTTACACACACCTCTCTAGCAGCAAAAATGATAATTCCCAAATTTACTCTTTTGTTATCCTTAAAATCCCTCTTAAAGACTGTACTGTGATTTGTAGTGAATACCCAATCTGTATAACCTGAATGAATGCTGGTCATCAAAGTAGAGCAAAATCAGGAGTAATTCTGTTCAGAAATAGGAGCCCGGCAATGAAATATCTCAGAAGATTGCAAGGAAGAAACTGTGTGAGCCTCTCGCTACCTCATTCAGCTGACCAAAGAGCCACCTGAAAGATCTGTAGGGAACCAGAATTAAAGGAACTGAAAACGCTGTATCATGTTCCTTTTAATAACAACTATTGAGATGGGAAGCTTGCAAATTACTTTTTTTAGTGAAATACTGTTTTTAGCCTTAAAATTAATTAATTGTGTGTGTGTATGCACACATGCATACATACATACATATCTGTATAATGAAAATATGTTTTCAAAAGTCCATTTTGTACCAAACATTTTAAGGTACGTTATGAGGGAGGAGAAGAAAAAGAATCCATGAATAGAAGATTTCGGTGTTCAGAGTTATTAGTGTGACAAACTTCCTAAAATACCAGAAGTCTTAGGAATACATAACAAAACTTATAAAGTATTTATGGAATTCAGTGGCTGTGAAAATTGTAACTGCTGGTATTTCAGGTAGTAGAAGTATACCTTTTCACAGAAGATGACATTTTTATTGCAATTGCAATCTGTAAACATTGTTTTGTACACAAAAAAAAGCAGCATATCTATGGGAAAGGTGCAAGTCTTCATGACTATCTTGAATGAAGATGATGCAAGACATTATTTTTATATTGCATACTGTGTATACATATGTGTGTGTATATATATAAGGTATATAAGGTATAAAATAAAGAATGGTCTAAATCAGGTTCATTTTAAACCCAAAGTGTGAAATGTTCACGTTGTCCTGTCCTTTTCCATAATCTATGAAATGCCTCTGGAGTCTTTGCACCTCATAATGCAGAATAATCCAAAAGTTAGTACATCAGATTGTAAACTTCTTCTCTGGGCTGTCACTTATCTTTATGATAACAAAGTTAATACAGCATACAGTACATGAAGAATCTATGTCACAATATGAGTTAGAGAAGATAGAATATAATTTGAAAATAGAGAATTATTTGAAAGGCTCTCCACATTTGTTTACTTTCATGCCATTGCTGTAACAGAATTTTATTAGCAAGCAGATTTTCTGGAACGTCTGCCTTTCACATGTCTGATGGACTTATTCCTGGACAATACTGCTCTGTTGCTCTGTTTTGGGTTTCAGGGTTTAGATACTTACAAGGTCTGTCTGGCATAATTCTGGGACACTACCCTTTCCCAGACTTGACCACAGTATTCCCATTGCTATGTGTTCTCAGACTAACTGGTGCATTAATTGTACTGTTTGTGGAATGACAGATTTATAGTTTGGATGATAGCTAGAAGCAGATATCTATTCCATATTTATCAGAGGTTTCTTAAGCACTTGGCAAAATAGCAAACACCTCCTCTTTCAGGTTTCAGTATCAATTAGAGTAAGTTAATCCTTTACAGAGTGTAGCGTCTTCTTTGTGGCATACTTTCTTTGCTTCTATATAATATGACTTTTGCTTGTTACTCCTGAGTCACTTTCCTTCTAACACTCAAGTGTTATCAGCCACTCTTATGTGGCTGATGAAAGATCTTTTCTTTTTATAACCACAATATTTGACTACTGACTCTTCACAATATCACATTTTCCTCCCAAGGAGGAGGATGAATGTCAAGGTATTTTGGCAAACCTATTTCACTGGAGCCGTACACCTATTTGAATGTAATGAGTTTCTATCCAACCCTGGCCCTAGAACTCAAACCCTTGCAGAGAGCTGATTTTTTTTTTTTTTTTTTTTTTTNGGTTGGCCATTTTTTGCTTCAGAAGACAGAGGAAAAGCTAGGAAGGAAATAAAAGAAAATAGATACTAAAGCGTTTTAATACCTTCACTTTTTCAACAGAGGGCAGCACAGAAATGGTAAGGCAATCAAACAAGGTGATCATCTAGACATATTGAAGTTGATAATAATAAGAACATGACCTGGTGAGTAAGCTTACTCTGAAGCAAATCTTTGCTTCAGTTGCTCAGAAGTTGAGAAGCAGTTTGGAAGAGCTTTTTCTGAGTAGTCAACCAACATCTGTCCTGAGAAAAAGGCTGTTGATATACATCATTAAGTGATTTTTCACTATAGTACCCTGCACTATAGATTGTTTCTGAAAAATAACCTCTATTGTTAATGTCTATTTATCCCTTACTCATTTTTTTCTATAAAAAATGAGCATATCAGTGACAAAAGTCCTCTAAATCATTCATTTTTTTCCTGCACATCCGTATATAATTATTCACGTGTAACAAACTGAGCATAGATATAACCATGAGTGACTGTAGTGGCTAATTGCTAATAAATTGGAAAAGGGCACAATCCCTCCAGCCAGTTCCACATGGAAATTATTGGTGCCTTATGTGAATCCTATTCCACCCATGTGGAAAAATTTTCAGGAGATAGAGTCAAAATTCTGCTAACAGGTCCCTTTCCCAAGCTCAGATGAGGATGGCTATGTGCAGTTTGTCAGATTGCTACTGCTGAATGTGGAGTGTGGTAGACGGCCTGACCCGTGCAATACTTGCTTTGAGTAAACCAATACTGAGGTAGGTGTAAAGGACTGAGTTTCTTGGAAAAGTGTCTTAGCCTGATAGCTAAAGAAATACTCATACCCTTCAGGAGAATGCATAAGAAACAGGAAGAGGTGGAGGAGGAGCAGCTTTGGTAATGTCAAAGATATCAAAATTTGAAACACAGTTAAGGCATTGGCAAATCAGCTTCACCGTCCCGTAGTAGCTCCCTGACTTCTGTCTCGCACATTTTTTCTCTTCCCTTGCTTCTTAGTTCATCTTGTCTCCTTGCTTTGTAAGTTTGCCAGGCTTGTCATTTATTCTGTATTTGCACAGTGCCTTATACCATGAACCCCTCACCATGAGTGGGAGCACAGTGTACCGCTCAATTTTGTTTTGGCACAGTGTAAATACTGCTTTTATGCTGAACAGTACCAGCACGTGCCAGAGGAGCAGAAATACAGGGTTGCAACAACATACCTGTTAAAGCAATGGACTTTCGAAGTGCTCTTTTTCAGGCTTAACAAGAACATTCAAGTCCTTCTGCCTCATTAAAAGAAATACCACAGACTTGGAAGGTAAATGGCAACAGCAGTGCCATATAATCAGCAGAAAGTAAAGGCAAATAGATTACCTAGAGTTGTAATGCTAGGTCTGAGATATTACTTGAAGACTCTGTGTGGACTTCATAGTCAAGAAACAAAAACTACATAATGTTTGTTTGAGGAAATAAACTCTTTTTCCTTTTCTCTCTCCCTCACTCTTTCTCTTTCTCCCTCTCTTCCCCCCTCTCTCTTTCTCTGAGGAGTAGCAAGAACAATGTAGAAAAATGGAAGTATTGACGCTTCTAGAGATGCATTGCACAGCCTTTGGCTGCCTACAGTGTATTCTGCCTTGCCCGCTCCTTGCTTCTCTCATCAGGAAATTCACTGTAGTATTTGTATAGCAGAGAAATGAAAAGTGTTTTTTTTTTTTTTCCTTACCTTAGAACTAATAAATAATAGCTATACATTTTAACTGTGAAAGGAATGAAAGAAGGTCGGTAACATCTTTCAACAGTCTGTAGTCTACATCTAGCTGCAGCAAAGCCTTGAGGTGAAAACTGGGTTGTTCGCTTCCTAATCTGAATTTTGTCTCGGTTGGTTTAGAAAATATTCCTACTGTTTTGACTTGCCTTTGGTAGCTAATCTTTCTGTGGGAGACCTCCAGACAGAAGGAAGTATAACATTGACCTAACTGGGACATAGTCACAATGAAAAGAAAGCACAGAGGTCAGCTTGTGGTGACAGCAGGGGGAAATGATAGATCACATGGAGATGTGCCTTTTATTCTCTAAGAAAATTGTGTCCATTTAGCTCTTGGCTTCTCTTCCTAACCCTCCTGCCCCGTTCTGCTCCCTTGTGCTCCTACTTGTTTCTTACAGTGGCATCACAACAATAAGGATTTTATTAACAGTAATGTTAGTATTACTGAGTTCTACAACTACCGAGTTGTGTGAACTGAAGGGCAAAATAGATCTGGCAATCTGTTTTCTTTCCATGCAAGGTAAGGGCCTACAAGATTTAAATACAAGATTTGCAAAAGAAACTCAAAATATAGTTGACATAAAACGCAGGACATCAAAAAAACACTTTGTTAGATACAACCAAGTACCTAAGAATGTGAGAATAGAAAATAGAAAATGTTTTGAATTCAGCATGAACATTGTAGTATCCTTGATGCAGGAGTTCCATAAATTCCATGATTTCTTGGGGGAAAAGTGTGGAGAGAAAAAAGCAAAGAAAGAAATCAGAATGATTTCTAACATGTTCTTTCATGACTAGTTTAAAGTAAGATGCACAATCTCGCACCTCAGAGATGCACGTTTAAAAAAATCGATCATACCCACTGATGAATTCTGAGACTTTCACTATAATTTGATTTATACCAATGTAGCATAACTTGATTTCTTGCCTGTGTATAAAAGATCAATGTAAAGTCACTATTACAAAGATTTATTTATGGCTTCACAATAGTTTCTATTTGCTTAATTAAATCTATTATATAAAAAACAAATTTTAATTGGTGCAAAGTCTGTGCACAAACTAGCTGGAAAGTGCTGTATCTGCAGTACCATTTAGTTATAAGATTCTATCAGTGGCATTCCTAAATTATGAGATTTTGAAAACATACTTCTGAGATTTCCTTAACATTGCCAATGTCATTTCAGATGTCCTTAATGGCATTATAATTTCTTTTATTATTGTTGTTTGCAGATTTCCTTCCTTCCCAATCCCCTTCTGAGGGTTTTCGAAATAATACAAAACTCAGAAAATAGTCACATACTTCTTTTCTTCCTCACAGCTTTGTAGTCTAAAGGAAAACTTTGTAAATGAATAGGATTTGCCTACAGAAAATTAAAAGGTATGCAAAGTTGCCTGTGCAAAGTCCTCATTAGTGAAACAAAGATGAAAACTTTCCATTTCAAGGACTTCTTTTCATTTTTTTTTAAAGTTACTGTGTGTGTGTGTGTGTGTATCTACATTGTGAATCATTTTGTGGGTAAGAGGAAAGATGGGTTAGAAACAGTAGGTGTCATAGCTCGCTAGAACAAGAATGAAAGTAAGATGGTGCAAAACTTTATTCTCCTTGTATTCCTATGATATCTGTGTTGAGGTGCAATTAAATTTATGGTTTTGTGTCCAGTTCAATCACTTTGTTGACAGGAAATAACTGTAGCTAACAGCTGTATATATAACAGACGTGTATCTAGTTATTTGGTATGACTACGGTCCCATAGATGACCCGACTAAGCTCCAGTGTAAAGTGAAACCCAGTATATACACCCACTTACCCTTACTGGTGTTTGTTTGTTTGTTTGTTTTCTGTCCTTTATTTTCTCATTGTCTAGCATACAGCAGGTGAATCCATGCTGGTTGGAGGCCAGCATGGGACCTCTTTGTGGGGACACAGTGAAGCTCCATGTAGCTGCTAGCTTAGAGATGGATTTGTTTGGTTTCTGGAGGTTTTGTTTTGTATTTCTGCTACACTAACATGCCATTGCACTTTTACCCTGAGTTTGACTATTTTTAAGTCTAGAATTTCCCAAAGTACTGAATCAGTTTGATATCTGTTTTCTTTGGCAAACTGTCACAATGGAGAATTTGCCTCATACTCCCTGTATTGGTCACGAGCACTTGAGCTGGGGGTGCACTGAGACTTGATGGTCTTGAGCCCAGGTGCCAGGGAAGCTGGGGAGGTAGAGACATACAGGCATTTGAAAGTGGTAAGGCTGACAAGATAAAGAGAATTTTCATGTCAGAGCAGAGGAGAGCCTAGATGAAAATAGGGCTGATAGTTCACTTTTTGAACTGAGAAGAATATATGAGGAGGAAGGGAAGACGAAACTGATTTGGGAAATAAGGTCTTTGGATGAAGTGGTTTAGGATATTTAAAAGGCAGGAAGCCATTCAATTGTTTTGATTTTTTTTTTCTTATGGTAAAAATATGAACTAAAAAAGGTAGAAGATAACTGGAAGTCAGTTGTAAGAAGTGTATTACCAAGCTTTTTTTTTTTTTTTTTAATCTTTAATTTGTGGATACTAAATCATGTACTAAAAAAGTGTGTATCTCATGCTTCAAGGCAACTGAGACTCGGGCACACAAATTGAATGTTTTTCAAAAAGCCCTATTTCTGTCCAATTTTGCACTAATCCTGAAGAATATTACTATAGTTGCTATCCCTATTCTTCAAAAGGATCGATGTGCATCTTCATTTATTTGATCAATGATCGAGCAGTGAAAGTACAAGGGTATTTCATTTTTAGAAGACATGATGCTGCTGCAATTGAAGCAGAAGAAAGTTAGTGCCTATGCTATATGCATTTTATTTATATTTGTGCATCTCAATATACTCTCCAATGAGCGTGTGTTTTATGTATATAAACATTTTCTGGGAGTCTTGTGAAGCTTAATAGATTTCTGTCTCTTTCTGTATGGGAAAACAAAACTGTAATACAAAAATAACTTCTTTGGAATTCTTTGTTTTTATATATGTGCCTTCATTTCCATTGTCTGTCCGAAACAATACATTAGTACAAAAGATACATTATTTTGTCCAATACAAATGCTCAGGTATTCAGGTATCCTGCCCGCTCATAAGAAGTTAGAAGATCCCCGCAAGTAGCCCCCACCTCTGTTTTATTCCACTTTGTTGTTCTAACGGTATATTACAGATTCCCCTTTTCATTATCAAAAGTCAGCAATTACACTTTCTGCTGCTAGCATGTTCACATGGCAGTTGCAAGTAACTGATCTAAAATTTTCCATCTAATTTAAGTTAGATGTATGAGTATTTAAGACACTTTCCCTGGTTGCTGCTCCCAAAACCACGAGAGGAAGATACCTGTACAAACAAGCTCTGTACAAACATGCAACCCGGACCAGTCCTGAGGAGCTTCTCATCCAAGCGACAAGTGAAGGGAAGGAATGCTTATTACATAGCGAAAATGAGTGGAAAGACTATGTTTAATAGCTGCATAACTTTGAGAACTTCTATGTTCATGTATGAACACATGGCTTGCCCAGTATCCTGAGAGAAGCCAGTTGTGGTGTTGTTATTCCTTATGCCAGGGGCGACTGGGCCTGATGGCAACATTTTAGCTATGCTACTAATCTGTCTTTCAAAATGGTAGCATTGGCTAGAACACAGATTACTTATCCTTTGCATTTTTATTCTTCGAAAAGGAAAATAAAATCTCTAATTAATTTCCTGTTCAGAACATAAAAAAGCAAAGCCCTGCCAAAATCATCCATAGTTAAGCATCTGCTCCAGTTCTGGCTATTAGGACAAAACCTTCCAGACAACACAGTTGCAGGATTTATTTGGTTTTGGTAAGCTCTATATTGTTTTACACATTGTACAGTCAAAATATAGGACTACACTGTTTTGTAAACCAGACTGAGCTTCCTATGTTAAGGATATTTTGGCTTAATTCTCAGTGAACACTGGGATAAAATTAACATTTTACAGCTGTAGAATGTTTTCTGTTGGGCATAGAAGTAAATGGTGGTTACAGGTGACTGCAGTGTAGTACAGTATCATGTGTCTCTCCTTTGCTTTTCAAGCTATGCTATCTTGCAGCTGGAGCACAGTTGCTCCTCAGTCTTTCTTTGTGTTCTCCTCCTGGCTTATCAATTGCCCTCCTCACTATTCTCTTTTCTTCAAGTTTGAAGCAAGGATATATTTTTGGAGCTTGATGAAGCACTGTTATGCGTGATGGAAGTTGAGCCTATGGCAATCTAGAGCAGAGTGACTGCGCACAGGAAGACACAAAATAGTAATTTGTGTACTGCTACTACAGCAGGAGGTGTGATAAACATCCCAGTAGCAGTAGCTAAAATGTTGCAGCAGCAGTATTGAGTAAGATCTCTGCATGTGGCTACAGTGAAACAGAAACTTTCTGCACTGAACATGAGTGAGACTGGAGAATGGAGGAGGAGATGATGCGTTTTCTTTGTGGGCCAGACAGAATCACTGTTTTCCTTGTGTCAGCTGCAGCATAGTGACAATGGGCTGGAATGCAGTCATTGGCGTAGCAGAGATGTACATTTTATTCCAACTTGTATGTTCATCCCTCTTCTCAAATATAAATATTTGTTAATGTAAGGAGAGGCACACAGCTCTACTTAAATAATCTATTACAGTTGGAGTTTTGTGATATGAAAAGAATTATCTTCAGAAATGTGTCAAGTTTCAGTGCAGGTTGAGGAGAGGAGGTCTTTTCTTTTAGCACTGAATAGTTGGCAGTAGGATAAAAATGAATTTTTTATTTGAGTAAAATCCTGTTGGTGAGTGCAAGAGCTCCTGCCCTTTTCTTGACTACATCACTTGGGAGCATAGGAACTGCCATATTGCATCAAACCAGTCATTTGTCTACTGCAGCACCCTGTTGCCAGCAGTGACCAACACCAAACACTGTAGAAGAAGGTGAGGGAAACCTGTGAGGAGGTCAGAGAGAGAAACAATGATCTAGAGAAAAGCATTTTTTTTCTTTCTGATTTGGTTTTGTTTTCAACCCAATAGAAAAAGTTGAAATAAAGCCCCGGAACACTTGTTTATGATGAGATTTTAAGTTTTCCTTTTCGAAAATTCGTAACATGTCAGCAAAGCCTACTGCTAAATAAATACAAAGGCAGGGAAGAAAATGGCACCCAGCTGCATTAAAATGAGTGTCTAATGCCATGTAAGAAGAAACTAATTGTCTTGTTTCCCATAAGAAGAAAATATATGTATTGCTGCCTCTACCTCCTGCCATGTAGCTTACACTCACCCAGCTGACTTCTTCCACAGTTGGTAAATTTGTGTGTGCTTCACTGTTCTTTAAAGATACACTAAGATTCTGCTGCCCCTAATTCTTGAAGGGGAGCATCTCCAGTAGTGCTTGATAATTTGCCCAAATCTAGGGACTGTATGTAGCCATAAATACTAAACATATCTTATGGTGCAGAGCCAGCAGAGTAGGTCAGAAATTTTCCATCAGCAGTGCTGAACTATCTATTTGCAGGTGATGATGACAAAATACTTAGTTGAAAAAGACCATCATTCTCTTACAGAACTTTTTTCTTCCCTTCACTCTGAGTCTTTATTATTGGATTTCCAAGTTTTTTCAGTACCAAGCAAACCACCGATAGGAGATGATTAAAATCTCTTCATAGGACCTAAATGGCAAAACAGGAACAAACAGCACATTTTTCATGGAACAAGTCTCATAAGACTGATTTGTAGATGTGGAAGACAGGAACAAAAAGTGGCTAATAAATCCCTCTGGAAAAGGAATAGGGTCTTTGCGTTTTTGGTGACTATAGTGGATATCGTTTCAAACTGAATAGTAGCACCTAATAGTGAGTATGTTGGTTCTGGTACTGACACATACCTATCATTGTATTAAGATACAGAAATAGTTCGGCCTGTTAGGGGGAGTACAAACCCAAGCCTCCTTCTTTTCAAATTAATTTTCTTGGAAGTTGGATTGAGAACTATTTCTGCTCTCTTGTCCCTTGTCTGTTGAGCAAGCTTTTTGTATTGGGCACAGAACTGGAGCTCCAACAGCATTGAGGCAGACAGTCAACTGGTTTCTGGTCAGCCCTCAAGAGATGAGATCATCATCTTCGGTTGCCTGGAAAATTTTAAATGAAAGCCAACTTTTTAATGTGGTTTCTTTCCCTGGGTGGTGACTCTGTTTGTAGGTGGCATCCCAGTTCTGCACATACTACAGCGGCATATTTTATGGTTCCTTGCTATAACCAGTCTCTATTTTACATGTTGGGAAATAGAAAAGGGTTTTCTCTTGTAGACCATAATTTGAGTTGTCCTCATTACTGTCAGTTAAAATCTCCATGAAACACGGTAGAGTTTTAAGCATGAAATGAGCAGTGGAGAGATTGATTGACTAGATTGCTGGGTAAATACAAGAAGAGAAGAGGGATATGACTAAAAGAAGGGATTACATGTGCAAACAGCTGGAAAAAAAAAACAACAAAAATCAAAACAGAATGTATTGAGGCTAAAGCACCATAATACAGAGAAATACAGTACTGGTAATGACTTGCATTCCTGCAGCATCTTTCATCCAGAGTTGTCTTCAGACATTATAGAGATCTCATCATTCATCCCTCTTAAGCCATCATCTTTCAGGTGAAGGTAAGAAAAACAGATTAGAAAGATACCGAGAAGAAAGCTAAAATCTAGGCAAAGAGAGGCAGAATAGGCAAACCTAGTTTTCAAGAAAAAAAAGCATGCTACTCAAAATCAAGTCACAGCTCACTCTCATCTGTATTTTGGGGCTGGTACTGCCACTTGCAGGTATCATCTCCTGATCATGCTCTGGTTTCTCCAGGGAGGGCCATGAACGACTTCTCATCTCTAGCTAGTCCCTGTTTAGGACTAGGGATATAATACACCACAGGAAATTCACAAGTCACTTCAGACAAAAATATCATTTCAGATATAGTTGAGGACTTAAAACATTGTGTTCCTCTCTTTTGAAACAGGAAAAAAATATTAAGGCAGCACCAGACTCTACCAGTTGTTTCCAACTTGATAAGAAATCTGACAAACTTGTGGGTTGGGAGGGCTAAAGCTGGTTCTTCGTGTTGCAGGTTCAGGGTCTTTCCAGTCCACCCACAGGCCGAAATTGCAGGTGTAATGGAATACTCAATGAGGGAATTGCAGATATAGGCAGTCCTATTTTGAAAATAAATTGTGTTTATCTCATGGTATGTACATTCGTACCCACAATTCCTAAACACTGACAGTAGGACTGTTCTTTTCTCTCCTCTTTATATATTTTACTTTCCTAAAGCAAATACATTTATTTTGCAATTGGGAAGTCAAAGCCATCATAGACTGTATGAAAGAGAGACACTTATAGTTCAGGGAATGGCACTTCGCTGTGTGTCATTGAATTTGATAATTTAATTAGGAGCAACTTAATACACATTCAACTATGTAATGTATGCAGCTGTGCTCTGCCACATGGTGGCATAAGAAGGGACGAGACTTGATATTCATCTCTACTGATTTTTGTATTCATCATGTGCAGTGTGCTGGGCATACGTGGGCTGCTGGAGAAAATTCTGCCCGAGTTGTTGCATAGCTGTGTCTGGATGCTGACTGATTACATCTGCCACATTTCATTTTTAGACAGGTTGATATTAACCTTCTATACTACAAAGCATAGTCCTCCTTCACAGTGCCTCAGACAGAGTTCCTAAGAAGATAACTTGTGTTCCCCACTTAACCAAAAAAAAGAGAGAAAAAGAGAGACAGAAGGACATGCACTCTATAACAAAGCAATGCCAGAGGATTTGAATCTTTTCCACGTCTCCTTGCCCTCTCCTCCTACCACTGTTTTTTCATCATCGAGATACGCAGGTGTGTAATTCAATTTTAACTAGAAGCTGCATAGTTCTCATATCTACTGTCTACTGGTGCATGAAATAAAGATCCATGCACAACCCAGGAGATACATTTGCACCTGAGGAGTCCTTTGCACCTGAGAAAAGCGAGTAACTGATGCCTGTGGAATGATTTAAAAAGCCTTACTCTTCCTCCCAAATTTCATTTCACTCAGTGCATTCAGGTTAAAATTCTCCCTTCTTGTTGATTCTGTTTATATAACTACATACTTGGCTTAGGTCAGCTGGGATTTTTTTTGGTTGAGGAAACTTTCTGTTTTCACTTTGCCACCTGATTCTGAGATTTATTCTATTATCTCTGTGCTTTTGTTTTGATAATTGATACCCTGCATCATCTGAGCTGACATTCAATTTCTTCATAGTATCACATTTTACTGCTGTTTCTCACCCATGTGTTTAAGTTTAACTTAGAGTTTCTATGACAAATTAAACCATAACATTTTATTTTTTCTTAGTTGTCAAGAAATGAAACAACCCCAAAATGTGAAATCCAAGTCATCAGCACCTGACCAAAGTAATACATGTATGTCTGGTGATGGATGCAGGTTCCTAGATGGGAATTACAGTACAGGAAATCTGTAAGAAGAAACTGAAACAGTTATTCCTTACTCATGCTTGCCTCATGATGCTTCTGTAAAACTGCAGAATTCTTGTTTTTCCCATGCCATGTACTAAATCTCTCAATGATTTAGCTTTTGGCTATTTTTGTCAGTGAGACCATACATAGTGACTTATTCCAAATGAGAAATCAGCTGGTCATTTCACCCAAATGTAAATGTTCTTCCATACCACGGGAGTTCTTAAATGCAGCCATTATTTGAAATGTAAACCCACGCTATGATGCAACAAATATAACTTAACTCTTTATTCAACAGTTCTGCAAAGAATAGTGAGTGAGCTTTTACTCATCTCGCGCAGCAACTTGTTACCGTCCTTAGTTCTCCAGTCATTGTAGCTTTGGTTCTTTCTCCTTTTCTCTTTCTTTTAAGTATATTCTAAAGTATTTAAGAGTTTGTCCTTTAGAACAGTAAAACTTCATCTTTGTTCTTTTCTTACAAACAATTCAGTTCATTTAAATGCTTAGCAGAGACATTTGTAACAAGGTCAAGAATGTGACTGGGCAAAGTTCTCCAGATGTCAGTGAAATGACAATGCTGCTGTGGCAGGAAGAGAAATGATCTCTCTACTACTGGTGCCTTGAACAAAATATGTATATATATGTATTCCTGTAGGAAGCAAGTTTTTATTACTCTTTGAAAGCAGCTAGTTGTTTCTAAAAGACCTCAGGTATCTGTAAGCAAATCTGCTTATTACTACACATAAAAAAAAATAACTATGCTAAATCTTTAGGTTTACAACAAACTTAGGATAGTGTATCTAGTTGTGGTGTCAGTCTCCTGTATCTCAGGACTATCTTAGTTTGGAAACAAATAAGGTTAATTTATTTATTGGATAATTAAAACCAGAGGCCCATTGGACCCATTGTGGAATGATATTGGTACATTTAGAGACAGATATTAAAAGAAAATAGTTTTGTAATCATAAACTTCTGGATCAGAGGCAGCAATCAGCATCAAGTTCCTAGTGTTGTCAGTGGGCATGATTTATTAAAGGCAAATAATTAACCTTTATCAGGGTGGATGGAAAAAGCAAGTGATTATGGTGACAGTACTAATAATGAAAAGTCAAAAAAAAAGATTGCTTCTAGTAACGCTCAGAATACCACTGGCATAATGTTGCCTTACAATGGTGCAAGAAACTTGGTTTTAAAAGAGAAGAAAATTAGAGACGAAAGGTGTTTTTTGGTGGTTTGTCTTTTTTTTTTTTTTTTTTTAACTTTATATTCATCAGTCCACTACTCCATGANCCACTGGCATAATGTTGCCTTACAATGGTGCAAGAAACTTGGTTTTAAAAGAGAAGAAAATTAGAGACGAAAGGTGTTTTTTGGTGGTTTGTTTTTTTTTTTTTTTTTTGACATTATAGTCATCAGTCCACTACTCCATGAATGTGAGTTGAGCAGAATCTGATAATTTCAGTTTACACACAGCACCTTCTAAACAACATACAAATCTGTGTAATGCTCAAGAATCAACAAATTGCCCTGGGGCAATAAATCAAGTCACCTGTGAAGAGTATTTGTTTCACTTCCTGAAATTCAACCTGTTTTGTTACGGTATTTCTAGAAAGGTACAAAACCATTTCCACCAAGGACTCGCTCCTCTAGCCCATCAAGTCTTATTTGTGCCAATTACGGTGATCTTTGCTGTGTCAGTCATACGTGCCAGCAAAGATCAATCAGCTCCTCATGTAAAGCTGGTGTAGTGATTCCTTTACAAGCTTGATACAGGAGCAGAGGTGGAAAGCTGGTATTTTTGCTAGTGCTTATCTGCAGAAGTACTGTTTTGGGGATCCATGTAGGGTGGGAAGAAAAGTAATTTGGTTTGAAGTTACGCTATGTTTTACCAGACCTGTTACATATCATAGGGAAAGACTGCTCAATTCACATGGTTTTACTCAAATCAGGTTCAAAGCAGTTGATTGATTTATTAATGAAAATAATTAACCAGCAATCGATGAACTATACACTCAGGATCAGCAATACAGCATAATAAAGTACAATACTAGAAGCTTACAGAACATTAATAAACAGATTTCTCAACACCCTTCTATAACTAATCCAAGCAATTTACAGAGGTGGCAATGCCAGCGGAGCAACTTCTGGTGGTGTCCGACCAAGTTTTGATGCTGCTCTCTTCCCTTTTCTCTCTCCCCATTGTTAAACTTCTTTTGTAGTTCTTTCCAGGCTGACTCCTCATTTGGTTCAAAAGTGTCTCCATTGCTGTTTAAAGTGGCTGATGGATGTCTTTCTCATTATTGACAGTTTTAGGGCAAAATGACCTCTCAGACTGTTTAGGCTCTGTTTTCACACGAACAGAGATTATGCTCACACTCCTGTCTTACCAGCCATTTTGCCAAAAAGGAGGCTCTGTGAATTTGCCTGCAGTATGCTGTCAGACTGGATGATACCAGCTCTAGAATCAGGATTCAGTTCTACTTTCTGGCTCCAGAATAGAAAAAGTGCCTAGAGAAGGGCTAAGGTACCAGACTCACCCTTTTGTTATTTCTACTTACCTAGTTCTGTGTTTATCAGAAGCCTTGTCTTCTCTTTCTTTCTTTTTCTTTTTTTTTTTTCCTAAATACATTTGCACTGATTTGTCTAATTTATTCGGTGTCAGATATAAAGTATTAAAATATTTTTTTCTCTTTATAATGTGAGTCTTAAAAATTATAGATGATTCCATTACCTGGATAGATATTATTGAAGAGTAACAAAGCTCAAACTCATCACTCTCCTGTAAATGTTCGCAGGGATATGGACATGAACAATGATTCTTTGTTGATGACCCATAAAATTTCTGAAAACTGGGGACTAGAAATTTATATTCCATTCTTGCACATATTGTCTAATTCACTTTTGCCAATAATTCTTTATAACTGTGCATATGTTCAAATAGCGATGTATCTAAAAGCTTTTCCTTCTAAAGCAGTCTTAGTTCTTTCATTGTTTTTAAAGGCAATTTAATTTAAACAACTTCCTCGTGTTATCAAATTATGAGAAGTTCTCCGAATGTATGTTCACAGTGTAGAAAAAGTATAATGTTTGTGTTCAGAATCTAATTAATTATTAATTACTTGTAATATTTATGTTTTTTTTAACCCATCATGTATCCAAAGGTTATCTGTATTTGTAATGAACTCTGGTGTGTTATTGCGTATTTTATAACACAGAGGATTTGGAGATTTTCTGCCTCAGATATCGTATGTTCCTGGACATCAGAGGAAAACAGGGAACGTTTTTAGAACAAGCACACAAGCCTAAATTTTCACATTTCATTGTTGATTTCACGTATCCTACTTAAGCATCCAATAAAGATCTGATCTTCTGGGAGTACTGAACAGCCACTCTGTAAAAATTGATTACTTTTGCAGTGACTGTGTGTATATATATATATATATATGTATATATATATATGTATATATATATATTTATTCCTAGCTCATTATTCTAATGTATGTCATATTGAGAAATAGAGAAATCAAATGCTGGGGTATTTTGTTAAAGTCTTTCTCCCTGTTTGCTTTTTTTTTCATCTCAACAAAAAAACCTGTCATCATATTCAATTTTTGAAGCTGAAAATAACCAAAATGAAACAGAAATTAAATAGTAAGAATTCTCTCTGGCCAAACTTTTTCAGAAGTGACATGTCATTGCTTATTCAATCATTTATCAATGTTTTCACTATCTAAGCTGCTGAAATGTTAACATCCTCTTTCTGTTATTCTTGAAGAGGATAGGCAGTTGTGGATGCAGATTTTCAGTATTGTGCACAAACAGTTAAAAATGCAAATATGCCTCTGAAGTTGAGGGCATTTTGTAGCTGCAGCTAACGTAACTATGCGTAAGATGAAAATCATGCTCTGGTCCCTGCACACATACAAGTCACCATCTGTACCCAAAATTGCCGAAAATCTCTGCAGTTTTTTTTTTTTAACAGGCAAATACAAGCTTTTTTTCATGTGTTACAGGCAGCCAGTCACATCATATGTTCGTCTCCACTGCTGTCTCCACCTTCTTTAGCTAGAGTCCAGATTTTACAGAAACTTTTATAGAAAAATGTATCTGTAATGTTTCTCTGGTTATTCTATGTACACCATCATGTTGATGTAAAACTTTCTAACCATTTTTTCTAATATATAAGTAAAACACAACTGTGTTGATTTTGGAAACTACTAGGCCAAGGTTCTAGTGTTTTCCTTGCTTGAATAATGAATTCTTTCCTCTGTTCTTCTCTCTCTCTCTCCTTTTTTTTTTTTTCTTCTTGTATTTTATAATTCAAGTAACTGGATGAAAACTGTTCCAAGTACTTTCCTTTAGCATGGTGGTCAAGAAGTAATCTTTCAGTATAAAAATCAGATAAGCTTTTTATAACTCAGTTTGCAAATAGCTTTTTTTTTTTTTTTCCTACTTTGGTGTGGGAGGGCCATGTACAGATCTAAAATCCCCAGGGCAGCAAATTCAGAGGAGGTTAGACTTTAAAAGCTACAGCTGTAGTTGCAAGAATTGTTCACAGAATCACAGAATATCCTGAGTTGGAAGGGACCCACAAGGACCGTTGAGTCTGTTACAGAAGCTATATGGAACAACTGGAGGATTAAAAAAAAAAAAAAAAAAAAAAGATAGTGGTTGTAGAGTCAGTATGCACATTTCAAGGTATATATCATAGAAGGGTGCCTGTAGAGCATAATCAGAGTGCCATCTACTCCAGTAAGGGGACTAGTACTGTGGCCATGGGGTTATCTTGCGAAATATCCTAACTGCTGGAAACAGTCACTACTCTCTGGGGAAGCCAAACACATCCTTAATGCATTATGGTGTCCTGACTGACTCTGAAACATAGTAAAGCTTGGGAAATGCTTCTCTGCTAGGACTGTGTGTTTATCTATGAGGCTTTTGTGAGTAATTTTGCAAAGGGCATGGGACATGACCTGGTCCTGAAGAATGCAGTCAAAACAGGGGAAAGCTCTAAAGGCAACAGAGTTGCTTCTTGTTGAAGAAGAATTTTGGTGAAAAATCCCTAAAAAAGCAGACAGCCTTAGCAAGGAGGTGACATGGAAGTCTAATACAGGTGACAGCAGAGCACTATCTATATGATGTCTGTCCCAAGAAACTTCTGAAAAGTCATCAGTATTATGGTAGAGTATAATAGCATAACTGATCTTGTAGCTTTTAAACAAGGTGCTGAATAGAAGAAAGATTCTGATATTCCACTCTTATAAAGATCTCTTTTTACTTGCAGGGTTGAAAGGGACTCATGTTTCATCTGGATACCATGGCAATCTGCGAGGATATACTAGGTATGTGCAAAGTAAAAACTTCCTATGAATAAGATAGAAGCATTCATAGTTTTGGAATTTTCATTACCATTTGCAGGACCAGAAGATTTTAATACAGTAAGTGTTCCTCTAATAGAAGTGTATAAAAAAAAAGAGTGGGTGTTTTGTGAGTGAACAGCAGAATCAATCTTCCTATAGTGCATATGGAAAATATTACAGTTTTGGATGTTGTAACTATTTGCAGTGCTGCCAAATTGCTATGAAGAAAAGTGCACAAGTCCTGTTACAACAAAAATATATTCCTAGTATAGGAACACATATATATGTTCCAAGGATACATTCCGTGTAGCTAAGGCGAAAATAAGTTCTGAAGCATATCATATTTTTTGCCCCCGTTAGCTGTGTACTGAGTGTGAGAGATTTCAATCAGGAAAAAATTCCTAATTTCTGTCTGCCTCTGCAATGACTTTGACATGAGAATATGAGCGCTAAACTGAGCAGAGAGTCAAAAGAGGAGTTTGATAAATGATCACATACGCTGAGGTCTCCTGGTTGCAAAGAAAGTAGCTATTGAAATTGTATGTTGGTGTCAAACTGTTTAATGCTTTTAAAGACCTTTATTGCTAAGCAGTTGTGGAAAATTTGTCTGTTAAAAGCAAACAAATGAGAAATGCACTGATTTCATTTATAGTAGGGGGTGATGTCTTAGGCCATTTACTGTTGCACCAGGATGTGTAGAAACCTCCTAGATGATTTGGGTTCTGCCTGTGCAAGCTACTGTGCATGCATGTAATAGAAATGGTTCATTACCCCTTGGATGACACAATGTAAAGAAATGAGACTGCAGTCCAGCAGGATGAACTCGGACATCTCACATCTCAGCAAGTTAGTGGTAGTGTAGTGTAGAGATCTTGGCTGCTGGTTCTGGTCCCACCTGCTTGGATCAATAGCATCAGCATCACTGATTGGTTCCATTTTGGTAGCTGGCTGGCTTTCTGATGGTACAACTGAAGTATAATGCTTGCTAACTTTGAAGTAACTATTAATTAACTAGTTGCTAACAGCAACTACCTTAAATCCTGCTAATAATAGATGAGCACTACTATATAGATTCCCAAATGCAGCATTTGAAAGATACAGTCCTGAAACCTGACCTCAATTCTGTTTGTGTAAACCTAGAGAAGTCCTCCACTGATATAAGACAGTTATCAATTATGACTTACAGAGAAGTCAAAAAAGGAAGTACTTTTTCCAAGTTGTGAGAGATGTGTTTGACTTTTTGTCCTTGCACATCAGTGCACCTGGGAGAACTTAGTGTCTGTTACTGCTGGAAATAAAAATGCAGGCAGAAGTACAGGTCCTAACCACACCAATTATTAAACTAAAACCTTAACAGAAAAGGCTTAAAGCTATTGATGATCCCTCTTGTTGAATATAAGCAGGTTTCTGTAAAATGACTGATTTTGCCTTCCACTTAAGTGCTGTTTATCACAGCACCATTTTCATTATCAAATTCTAGCAGACTGTAATGTTGGCTCATCAGCACGTCTCCTGGGTATTTCTTGGCCATGTGTTCAAATAAGGTATATTTCCCAACTTAGCTGCTTTTGCATCACTTGTGGCATCATTCTTCATAGCTATTCTAGGTTGCAAGTCAAGGAGAGAAAGGTTTAAGCAGATGGAGGGCAGCATAGCTGCCTTGACATTGGCTTCAAGGATAAGGCATTGACTTAGAACCAATCAAAACAGAAGCCGTGCTCTCACTGTGCCCTATCACTCTGTTTTGTGTGCGTTTTCTGAGCAGAATATTTCTCAGCTGAGGGGAAATTCTGAAATGGAAAGTTTGGAAAAAATGTGAGACTGGGTTCACTATCTACACAGGTCCTAATGAAAAGTTACCTTATGGTAATTTTACTCATCATAAGTTCTCTTTCAATTGAATTTGCTTTCTAAGGTTTTATACAGACTCAATGTCCTCGTTCGGTAAAGTATGTACACATTCAAAGCACTGGGGTAATTCCATATAGAACAAAAATGTCACAAAAATCTTGACCTACTTTTGCATTGTTTCCATATGTGTTACAACTTATAACCCAAGTAGGAAAGTGGAAATGAAAAAAAAAAAAAAAAACTGTTAAACTAAACATTATATAACAGTTTTCAGTCGAGCAGAATCATGCTCCAAATGTATACTCTCGAAAATAAATGCTCCAAAACATTGGCAAAATTTGTGTGCTGATGAGGCTATGATAGGAAGTTCTTATCTGAAGCTGTTGGAAAAAAATTGTAGTTCAAACCACATTATAGGCATTAGAAATGTGGGCTGAAGTAATTGGGCCTTTAGTTTCTGTATAATGACTTATTCTGACTATCTGGAAGAGATTTCCTTGTCCTTTTCATAAAACCCCATCATAAGAATAACACATAATAAGCTACGTGGAGCATTATGAAGATAAACCTCCTCATAGAGCATTCAGTCTGTGCATAACACAGGTAGTAGAGGACCCCGTATATAATATTTGCTTGACATAGTAGACTTTCAAAGGCTTAAATTCAAAGAGAAAAAAAAAAAAGAGGAGAGGAGAGAAGGGAACTAGTTCTTCGTAGTGCCATTAGATAGAATTTGTATTAAAAGATCTTTCCATCAGTCATATTGCATTCATGTTTTTCAGTGAAGATGGCTTGCAGGTGCTTGTTTTTTAAGAGGTAGTTGGTTTGTAGTGCTTTGTTGTAGGTGATGACTTATACATTATTGAAAGAAAAAAATCTATCAAGATTGCTCTTTGGTTTTAATTAAAAAAATAGCACGCAGAATATTGCATGTCTCTTACTTCGTAAGAGAAGTGTAACGCAGCACAAATTTTTGCAAAATTTAATTGCATTTTGTACAAGCAATTACTATTTGAACATGTCCTTTTGCAAACTATTCTGGAAAGCAGAAAGTATGCTTTACTTTGTAGTAACTTGCTGATATTATCCTAGAATACACAAAATAAATGTTAAGGCTGTTTCTTTATTTAGACTATTGCTATCAGAATTTTGGTCAGACAAAAATGAAAAGCTATGCAGTTGAAGGATGATGTAATTCATCTGTTGGTGTATCTACGTGGTGACTCCTAGAGAGTCACAGGTCCACACTACAGCCCTCCTAAGAAGTCACAGGTCCATACTGTAGCCCTTAATGGTTAAGTTTTTTATCTGCATGTCTAAATTAGCAGGAGGACCTGAAGCCGGAGATGCCTGAGCTCAGTGGTTACTTTCAGAAGTACTATATATTTTGTTTGCCTGAATGAACACGGGAAATATTATGTTTGCATGAAAAGAACTAATCGTATGCTACTTTCCAGTGTTACATTCAGAACATTCTTTGTTTCAGGGATTCTCAGGTGAAGACACAATAAAACAGAGATGCTGTAACTGAACAAATGGATAAATAGATGATGGGATAAGTTTGGGTCAGAAGCTTTTTTTCCTGTCTGTTCTTGTTCAGATCTTTGTACATGCCTCATACATGTACATGGCTGCTCTGCTTACTCTCGTGGAAACATGGATGTGAGGAGCTGGATAACGTGCTTGCTATGATCCTGTGTTGCTCTTGTTTAAGTGGAGGAAGGCCGGTATTCTTATCCCACATCTGATACTGTCTCTTCCTGTTGTCATCTTCTGCCTCTCAGGTTCTCAGTCTGTAAAAAGAAACTGGTTTCATGCAGCCTCAATATTGACACATAGGCATTGCCTACAAAAGCCCAGAAAATTTGGCTTGGTTGTCATCTACTATCCCTGGTCTGAAGTCTGCTCTGTAGTAGAAGGCAGCCCTCAGAGATGTGAAGGATTTTTTTTACAATTCTTTTGAAGATATCAGAATGGTGTACTCTTGTTATTGAAACAAAACCAATATATTTACCAATCTCCTTAACTGTGACAAGTATTATAAGTTGTAAATTACAGAGAACACCTGCAGATGTCATCAAAATATAATCCTCTGTCAGCTTTTTTTTGTTAAAGGAACTTGCAACAAATCCTGAATTGTGTGAGAACCTGCCAGAATCAAAACCAACAAAAATATTTGCTCATGCCCTTTGGAATCAAAACTGCCAGATTTTATGCAGATCCAATTAAAATACTATCACACAACAGATGCTCAGGCTCAAAAAAACCCCAAAGTTAGTTTCACTACTGGTTTAATACAGTATTCATCCTTCAGTGCTGGCTTATTCATGAATAATTGATGTTTTACTTTTTGTTTGGATAAACAATGTTGTGTTTGCACCACGTCCTGCTGTTGGTACAGGTTGTGAGATGCCACACGTACTACACAAAGTTAATAATCCAAATTACCAAGGCCTTCGGGCATCTGCAAGAATAAATGGGAAAGCTAATGGGGGGAGAGTTTCTGAGGTATGTCTGCTTCCAATCTTTGAGGTTATCAGCAACTTTGGTATCGTATAAGTATGCTCAACACTTTCTCATCTGGAATACAGAATTTGAATATAGCTGCAGAGGAAATGTCCCTCAATTTTCTCTTTGGCTGCGAAGAAAACGGTGCCTGCTATCTTCTGTCTGTCTTTTGTTAAGCTTACGCATATGCTCTTTGCCTGCATGCTTTCCAGCTAGAAGTGGCATGTTAAAATGGATCTTAGAAGCAAGTTTTGTCTCCTTTTCTCATTGGCCGTAAAAATGTTAGTGAAGTTGCTTACGAACTTGGAATAAAAAAAGCAAGATGACTTTTTCTGAAACATCTTAAACTTCTCTGAATTAGAAGTATTGCATGTGTAATATGTCTTCTACTGCAGAAGCAGAGATGAGCTGTTGTTTCTCCATGGTTTAAAAGTACCTTTATCAATGTATTTTTAGCTGTTTTTGCAAGTGAGAAAGGAATGTACATGTAATGCTTCTACATGCTTCTGAAAACTGGATTTTGCAGAGGAGATGTTTGCAAAGCAAAATGAGAAGGCCAGTTCTCTTCAATATCTTTATCAATGATCTGGATGAGGGGGTCGAGTGCACCCTCAGCAAGTTGGCAGACGACACCAAGTTGGGTGCATGTGTTGATCTGCTCGAGGGCAGGAAGGCTCTGCAGGAGGATCTGGATAGGCTGGACCGATGGGCTGAGGCCAACTGTATGAAGTTCAACAAGGCCAAGTGCCGGGTCCTGCACCTGGGGCACAGCAACCCCAAGCAGTGCTACAGGCTGGGGGAGGAGTGGCTGGAAAGCTGCCTGGCAGAGAAGGACCTGGGTGTGCTGGTTGACAGTCGGCTGAATATGAGCCAGCAGTGTGCTCAGGCAGCCAAGAAGGCCAACAGCATCCTGGCTTGTATCAGGAACAGTGTGGCCAGCAGGACTCGGGAAGTGATTGTNNNNGGGTTGTTTAGCCTGGAGAAGAGGAGGCTCAGGGGCGACCTTATTGCTCTCTACAGGTACCTTAAAGGAGGCTGTAGCGAGGTGGGGATTGATCTTTTCTCCCACGCGCCAGGTGATAGGACAAGGAGGAATGGGCTAAAGTTGCACCAGGGGAGGGTTAGATTGGATATTAGGAAAAACTTCTTTACTGAAAGGGTTGTGAGGCATTGGAACAGGCTGCCCAGGGAAGTGGTTGAGTCACCATCCCTGGAGGTACTCAAAAGACATTTAGATGTAGAGCTTAGTGACGTGGTTTAGTGGAGGACTTGTTAGTGTTAGGTCATAGGTTGGACTAGGTGATCTTGGAGGTCTCTTCCAACCTAAATGATTCTGTGATTCTGTGAAGGCATGACTGGAGAATGAAACCTAGCCATAATGGGTAGCAGTATTGTATCAGCATAGATGTGAGAGCAAAAATCCTAGTGTGTATTAGCAATTTTCTTGAAAGACCTGTAGTATAGAGGCTGTGGTTGCCAATACATGCTGACTTTCTATTCCTCTGTCTTCATTGACAGCGTCATATATACAGAGGGGTACAGTGTAAGTAGGCATGTGGTACAAACCATCTTCAGGTTGTTCTGTAGACATGCTTCTGAGTGAAAATTTAGGACTCCTGAAAAATTTAACTACTTCTGAATGCAGAATTCCTGGAATTTTGGCCCTACAATCCTTTGGGCCTTAGTTCTGTGAAACAGGGTTAATCACATCATTTTTTTAACCTAGACTTTTTATTTATTCTTTATGGCAGCGACTATCTTTAATAGGGTTGCGGTGTCAGTGAAAATGTTGAGATGCCACTTGGATAGCTATAATGAGTAATAATAACGCACACAATGCAAATATGTCTTACAAATTTCTCTTGTAACTTTCTTTTCAGTACAGCAAGGAAGGCATTCTCTCCTATGTTTCATTATCATTGTTTGGGAAGAGATTGTTTTCATTTCTGTAAATAAGAGATATGATAGCTTCACCACAAGATATTTTTCTGTTACAGTATTGTTCACACTATTACTCTACTATATTCCAAACATCTTATACTTTTTTTTCCTTCAGAGAGAAAGAAAATCAAATTTACGTATAGTAAGTCAGAGCAAATTGATTGGAAAATATGAGTTGCTGCTGTAGTTAAAAGTAATACTACATTGTTACAGCAGTAAAAGGTAAAAAAAAATATTCGTAGTAATTGAAAATCCTGTCCCATAAAGAGCTGCATGAAGTTAAGCTTGCAAATGGCATTCCAAAAATAAGCCTGTTATCTTTCTTCAAACGTACATCTGATTATCAAAACTCATTTTTTATTAAAATGATAAATAATACCATGACATACTCATTAAAAAGTGATTTGTTTTCATAAGAAGCTTGAAATTAATTTTATAGGACATTATTATTGGTTTTGGTCTGATGCAAACAGGATGATTTTAGCTTTATGCTTTTGTTATATGGAGCAGAATGCAACTCTGTAACAACCAAACATCTTGTGTTCTAATGGAATTGAACAAATATATACGAGAAACATTCTTTTTTGTTATTGCTTTTTTCAGCAATAGTTGTCATATGCAGACATAATTTTTATTTGCTTTTCTCTCTGAAAATTTCAGCTCTCTGTCTCTGGGGAAATAAGAAATACAGTAAAACGATATCTTCACATTTTTAGAAGCTTGGGTCTGGGAGAAAAAGGGAAGTACAGAGTTTCTTCTGCTGGCTTAGCCAGCAAAACTATTTCTTCTGTCAGTTTTTCTGATTCTCTGACGACCTCTGTTGGCCTGCTGTCCCCTTGGCTTTCTGGCATGGAACCCCCACAAAATACAGCATTACAGTATAGAGGGACCCTCTCCATATCTATTCCCTCATGGTGAAAGAAGAGGACGATGAAATGTTCAGGGAGTGGGCAGCATGTGGCTCGTTCCAGAAGCCCGTTCTCTCTTAGTGAGAAGCATTGGCTTCCTCGTTCCAAGGGCACGCAAGCAGTTAAGCCAGCAGAAGATACTGCGACACAGTACAGTCAAATGGCACCTTTACTCTTGCTTTATTGGGTGAATGTGTATAGATTTCTAGGGCAAATCTATGCATGTACAAGTTTAAACTTTGGGTTCTGTGAGTATTCATACAAGTGACATTTCATTCTGTTCGACTTCGGGGAAATCTTATTTTGAATACAAAAGCAGGGTGAGAAAAGACCAGAAGAGAATTCATTGAAAATCTGACATGAATATTAATGGTGAAGTCCTTAATCCACTTGCAGTGGCACTACTTTGACATAGTGAGGTTTTACACTTTTGCATTAATGAAAGGATAACTGGCAATTCAGTTTCTAATAAACACATTTTAAATACTAAGTTCCACTTGCCAGATATGAATTAACAGCTGCACGAGTCCACCTGTAGCTATATTTTTCTGGCAACAGAAAAATGGAATAGAAAGTGAAAAATATGGAATAGGAATATTCCAGGAAACAAAGTATGGTCCAGATCTTTGAGCACGGACTTTTTCCATTGCTGCAGTACCTGAAGGGAAGATAAAAATAGCTGCATGTCCTCCATCTTCCCCTTTTCTAGTCCAGGACTGGCACCTTGCAAAATAGTTTGAAGCCTTAAATGCTGCTATTGTCTCAGTTGAGGTATTCTAGTTAGGGTTCTGTGAAAGAGTTAAGTAATGCCCTAGGATCCTTTGGGCCAAGAGAAACTCCCATGTGTCTCCTGAAACCAGTCATCTGAAAGGCTGTTCTCCAGGACAGAAATGGCACAAAAAAGATGGTATTAAGTCTGTTTGACTCTGCCAACTTTAGAGATTGCATTGATAAAACAGTTTGCTAGGAATAGTTGGTTATAGTGATAGCACTATAAAACACCCCTGGTCCTACCTGTAGACTAGACTAGGGGTGGCAATGGAAAAGTTTTTCAGTGCAAACTGTTTAAATCCTAAATTCATTTCTAAAATAAGGTATAATAAGGTAGCCTGACTTAGTGCATAATATACTAATAGTGCTAGTGACAAAAATCCTTACAGTTAGGCTATTGTATAATTAGACTCCGAAGTTCCTGATTTTAAGACAGTTAAATAGCTGAAAGTCAGGGAGGTACATAATTGCTAGGGAGTTTTCCTCCAACGTGGGTGAAATTAAACAGGTTACTTTGAGAGCTGTTTGAAACCATAGGTTTAATAAATTAATGGTTCAGGGCACAAGACTTCTGATAAAGCAGACTCTTTGTGGAAAAGAAAAAACAATAATAAAATGGTTTTTATTTTTGCAAAGAAAATTAATCAAGTACTGGTTGCTTTTAATAGGTTCTGCCCCTGCTGCCTTGCCCACCCGTACCCAATTTGCTAATTAGACTACATGTCATCAAGACATGATCAAGTCTGCATGTAAAAGGTGTCCCTGCAGAGACTGCCTGACTGCCTTAAGCTGGAAGTTTTCAAAAACAGTCAGGGAGAGTGAAGCAAAATGAAAAGAACAGATCTGAGGAGAAATGAATGAGCACAAAAAGAACATAGATTTTCAAGCAGTTCAGGTACTAAGATGTGGCTATAAATGTAATGGTTTTTTAACCGTCTTACTCCATAGTGAATTTTCTTTTTCCTCCTCTTTAAAGATATTAGTGTGTTCATTGAAGTCAGTGGATTAGCTTTTATGGACCAAATTTGTAAAGGTGTTTTTATGGATAGATCCCTGTGGGCCTTAAGCTCCTTGATGCTATTGAAAATCTCACTAGGTGCTAATCTACATCCCTAAGCAGTTTAAAAAGTCACCACATAATCATTTTCTTCACATCTGTGGTCTGGTCTTGATCATCCAGGCAGAGGGGAAGAAAATTTGGAGTGATTTGGATAAAGCATAGAACCTGTGCAATTCAGACAGTAAAAACACACAGTGAGAGCAAAATGGAGAAAATAAAAATCCATCACAACAATGCAAAAATCCTTGAGCTCCCAAATCCCCAAGGTGTCCTGGTTCATGAAGTCAGCTGTGGTGTTTAGTTGGATGATATGTACCAAGATTCTTTGGAGCATCAGAATAATTCAATTTCTAAAATCATTCAAGTTTGTTTACCTGCACTAGTGAAGACTGTTTCAAAATTAACCTGATCCATAGAAATCCAGTACCCACTGTGGATTCCAAATAGGCTTCCATCTGCAGCAGAACCTTGTGGGCAGAGCAGTGGGTGGGAGCAAAGGAAGGCTGAATGCTGTTTGTGCTCCGTCAGTCAGTAAGAACTGAGCATTCAAATAAGTGCTCCCATAAGATCGTAAAGAATTGTCGTGCGTAAGCAACGTCCCACCCAGTTGCGTGTATTCTGTCTCAGACATTAGCCAACACCGTAGGTTTAGGGAAGAATGTAGGACCCAAGCAAATGCATGGTTTCTTCTGAATAACCTTCAGCCTGGAGAAATTTGCAAACTAAAGGATTCCTGAGCTGGAGACAGTATCTTTCTGGCTCTTGATGGATGTTTTTCCATCTATGGTTTGTTTGGTTTCTTTCTGAGATCAGAGTTTTTCTGTGTCTTTGAAAATCTCTGCTATGGAATCACCACTGTCACTAGCTTTTCCTCTGATGGTAGGAACAAGAAACACAATGCTACAGCCATCAGAGGAGTGACTAGGGAGAATAGGAAGGGGCTCCATCATCTGCGTCACATAGGGCATTTATGTTCTGCAACCTCACAGCAGCGCTGTGCTTGCCACACACTTTTCCTGCCTATGGTTTTCCTTCACTTGGTTGCACTCTGCACATCCTTCTATTTCCCACAGCATAGTCAAAGAGACAGGTCAGGATATAATCTCCAGCAGCCTGATCTTCATGACTGCTACTGAAAAGAAATATTCTATAGAAGAAGTGCTGGACTTGATCACTTCCTAGACAAAAGAAATTAAAACTTTATTGAAACTCCCTGGAAGGGAAGATTAAACTTTTTCTATTAAATTAAACTCCTTGGTGAAAGAAGTGTAAGACTTGAAGCAGACACTCTATCAGTGGTTAGAGAAGATAATTATCCTTGTAGTAGTGAGAGAAAAATCATAGCAATTGAAAATTTTTACCCAAGAGGACATAACTTTTCTTATTAGAAAATCTTTCAGTAGACCTTTAGAGATTAGAAAAATCAAGTTCAAATACAGAATAAAGATGGTTATCTGTTCCTCTGCACTGTTTTATTGAAACTTTACTGTGCTTTACTTTGCTACCTTAACTCTTCTTTTTTCTTGTGGGGGGAGAAGAGTGGTGTATGCTGCTCTGTGACCTGTTATAGGAAGGGCCAAAGTAAATATAAGGCATACAGTTTTAGTGTTCTGTGTTCACAAAAAAATGTCTGCCCCTCTTTCACATAAATCTAGTTCCATTACAGACTTCTCATTGCACATACATAGTGGTGCTTACTGCTCTGAAGCACATATACAGGAGGAATATCAGAGGAATACAGCCAGTTTTGTCCATGTAATAATGTCTGCTACCTTTATTTTGGTCAAGCTGTCTTTCCCACTGGAGGTGGTCACGTTCAGATATGGTTTTGAATACACTGGTCCTGACTCTGCCTTTTTGTACCAATTTTGTATTGGAGGTAACAAAGTGGTGCTGCCACATTGCTGATAGCCTTTCAGGTAAACGTTCTTGAACCTGTGTTAACCTCCCGTTATTGAGGAGGAACTTTTACTTTTGTTTCTATTATTTAAGTTTCTTTGCTCTGCTGATGACACCATCATGTCAAGTAGCGTGGTTTGAATTGAAAGGCTATTCGTGGTCAAGACAGATTGTCAATTGGTTTCAGTTGTTTCACATAGCATTTCCATTATTGATCAGTCTGTGGACAGAATGATTGTCAACTCTCCATAAGAGTGTCTGTTTAGGGGTGTTCTTGTTCTTTTTGTTTGTTTTCTCCTTCTTCCCACAACCCGTACCAAATATTTATCTCAGCACTGGGGCCTGGGTAGGCAATTCAATTATTGTGGCTTAAAAAGTTATCATCTGTTAGCTAAGGCACATTAACACATCCATGTGCATGTTTTTAGCACTTAGCATTCTGGTTATTTTACTCTGCAGCTGATGGCTGGCAATTTGCTGGTTGTTCTGTCACTTTGGATTGTGTGGCTTAATGCCAAGGAAGTACTTTAACAGCTGATTATTAAGCACCAGATTTATGAAGGCTTTAGAACCCTAAAGAAAGAAATAGGAATCAGGTATCTTGGAAATTAATATCTGCAGATCTGTCTAGATCTTCCCCAACAAGCTGCGTTATTATCCTATGAAGTGTAAATTTATACCTCTTACTTCCTTTCTGGTATGCCTCTATACCAGGACTTAATAAGGAAATAATATAGATGACATCTGGTCTTCCTGGATATTTTGTTTGGATCCAGAACTTCGGAGTCCTTTTAGGCAAGTCCTGCCCTTTATGGAGTCAAATATTACAAATGGAAGTATAGTTCAGACCAAGTTTCAGGGATCTGCCAACTGTGAGAGTGTCTGCCATGTGAATTAAACAGTGCAGTTTCTTCAGGTATCCACTGGCCAAACTTCATGTTTGGTTGTCATGGGAAAATGGGAAAAAAGGATAACTATTTAATTTTCAGACCAGACTGAGGTAAATAGGAAGGAAAAAAGGTGATCTTGGTACTTAGTAATAAAGCGGAGGTGTCTGCAAGATGCAGTTTTTCCTCTCAAAATAAGTAGTTCCAAGCAGGCATAATAAAAATGAGTGTGAGCTGTGAAAGTGATGAGAACACTATTGAATTAATAAGGAGACTCTTTGCCTGTAAATTTGTTTCTCTCATGTTTTCATTCTTTCACTTAGGAATCTTAGGATATTTGTTACATATTCCCTCACTTCAAGCACAAGTAGCTTATCAAATACCATACGTAACGTGCCTGTGGGCTGCTTGTGGTCTTTTCTCCATCTGAGGCTTAACGTAAGAAATGTCAAAAGAAAAAGTGCTTTACGTTAGACTTAGGGCTAGAAATATAACAGGTTTTCAGTAATGATGGATGATCAGACTTATGCAAACATGATGAAAAGATCTCAGTGGAATTTTGCTCAAAAATTTTTCCCTTATGGGAATATCCTATGAAACCAATTAAAAATAAAAACCAAGAGGATTTCATTCAATTTATTCTAAACAGCTACTGTATGTAATAAAGAGCAATTGCTTTTTTTCAGATTTTTTTATCATCCTTCATGAGATCATGCATAATTATATCTGTGCTAGCAAATCTTGGAGGCTGGTTTTAAAAATCTGTGCAAAAGTTTTCCAGAGGAATTAGTTTGTGTCTGTTTGTTCCATATGACTGTATCATTTAGGGCAGTTACTCATTTCCGTGTGATACATTTAAGAATTGACTATTTTCACATGGGGTAGCCAACCCTTGATATGACAGAGCCACATGCTTTCAAAATTTCGGTTTCTTCATGTCTATCATTGAAAAATCCCCTCTACTATATTGTACACACACAAAAAATTGCCTAGATAATAGCTAAGAAGATGATGGACTAATTTTTTTTTTTTAATTGGCTAAGAATTTCTAGTATATCCTAAACATTGTTTGTATTCATATATCTTAGATGTCTGATATAACTCTTGTGTACTGTGTCTGTTCTCTTATCAGAATTTTGCACAGTACAGTTCAAATCTGTGTACCATGTGGAGATCTGTTAATTAGCCCTGTGATGGAGGTTTCGATAGGCAAGCCAGTTTGTTCGGGCTAGTTCAAGTAGCTCTCCACAGCACCGTGTTGTGTCATGTAAACATGGCCAGAGAGCTGAGTCCTGGACTGACTTCATGGGCTGTCACACGTGGGCAGCAAAGCAGTTTTGACTGGCGCAGCAGAACTTGAATGGTCGTTAATGGCAGCAACTTGTTCTAAAATAGTTGCAGTGTGCAGAGTGATACCTGTGTTTTAAAGAATACAGAAAGATGGCCCCGTGCTGTGTCTAACCATTTCAAAATCTATGTGCTCCATCATACACAAGTTTTATAGCGCAAAAGGATTAGGTGTTTCTCTGATGGTTAGTAGTTCTTCTCTGGAAATTCAGTAGCTGGAAGGAAATATTTAAGAATTGGTTGCTTCTTGTGCAGGAGAGGAGGCTTTCATTGAGGCAGTCTATCCTGAAGGGTTAGTTTTTCTCCGACCATCATTTCCTGCATATGTTTTTCCCAGCTGGTTCTGTTCTGTTCCTTTCTGTTTTACAGAACTTCTAATATTCATAGCTTATTATTTCTCTTTGCTGAGTGTTAAGGATAATTTCCATGTGTCTTATAAAACTTGTTCTTTATACAGCCTGATGTGGTTAAAATACAGTATGAGGGGACTTCTGTCAAGCTTTGCCACAGAGCAACTGGGACTTTGAACACCCTATATAGTCATGTTCTGAATCAGATTACTTATTTGGACAGCTTAGCTAGCTGTGGAGTTAACACCGGAGGTCTTTACAAAGGACAAGCTGAATGGAAGACTTAGTAAAATGAGGGGTGTCTGGAATAAGTAGCATACTATCATCACAAGACCCAAATAATAGAGGCTTGAAATATTCCTGGACTGTCTGCCTCATTGCTGTACAGTGAGTGATAAAGACAGCTATGTCTTAGAGTATTTATGTAGCTGAGCAGCATGACTGGAGATGCAGGTGACATTTGCCTAACATGAGAGAGGACAAATTCAAACAGGCGTGATCAGAACAAATGTATGATACAAGGAAGACAAAAGTAATCTCGAGTGTTAGAATTTGGTACATACAATAATGAAGCTATTTGGAATCTATGTACCTACAGAGTAGATCAGAAGATACTGGTCTTTTAGCCACTAAGGGTCAACAAAACAATAAAGTAGGAATGCTTTGAGTTAAGTAAAGGTAGAACATAAATCTTTCCTTGGCTTGCAAAAAAAGATAGTTAGATGTAGCTCATAGAAATTGCATTGTTTTTCTCACCTGTGCAAGATCTGAGTAACTGGAAACAGACTTGGCATTTGGATAGCCTCTTCATGTAACTCCTTAAAGTCAGTCACAACTCCTGTATGCCAGAGCTGCACAAAGTGAATGCACTTAACCAGGTGCCTGGTGCCTGCCAACCCCAGTCAGGCACCGTCGCTCAGTCTTACACTGCACAGCACTGATCACCACACTCACGCAGCCAGTTGCCTGCGTCACTTGCCTCACAGCCCCTACCTTCGTATCCTCCTCTTAGCCGACTCTTCCCTGTCCCTCCAGTCCCTCAGTATCCTAACTCCTCTATTCTAGGACCTCTGTCTTTTTGTCAATGGCCACCTTTTCGTACTGATACCTCTTTGCATGCTCTTATGGGCCCTAGCTGTGGGTGGTACCGAGAGGAAGTGTTCCACTTGTTTCTCTCGACATACGAACTCAGAAATAAGTTACTTCAAGGTAACCAGCTATTCTGTGATAAGTTGCAAAGCTTGGCAGCTTGTTAGTATAATGCTTGTACTCTTCTAGAGACCTAAACCTGATCCCACGTTGAACACATTTTGGAATAAGAGAAGATACAAGAAGCCAAAACAAAGGCTCATACTTTTACGTGGTCTTCCTGTGAAACTTATCCCTGAGATAAGCACACTGTGCTGCTTTCATCTATGAGCATAGATGTTAGAAAACATCTCAGGTGTACTGTACTGGCCTTGAGAGCACAGAACAAGCCAATGTACATTCTGCTGGCTGTCCTGTGGCCTGTGCATCCACATAAGCAGAGAATGCTGCAGCACAACTGCTTGGTGTGCTGGTTGTGCAGTATGCAGCACAAACCTCTTCTGGGATGTCTGCCTGCCATCAGGCATCTTACTAGGACTGCAAGAAGATATAGCATATTTTGCAGTGGGCAGTTGGTTAAAGCAGACCCATTCATATGAAGGTTGCACCTGGAAGTGCAACACAAATTAGAAGGACTTCCTTTTAACTAGCAGTTTATATGCTATGGACTTGTAAAAAAAAAAAAAATCGTGAGCCTGAGAATAAGTGTGTATTTCAGGGCAGTATCCATTGTCCTTCTGCCTAAGACTGAAACAAGATAAGTTTATTTAAAGAAAAAAAAATCAATCTGTGAGGATATTATCATTCTAAAAGAGCCACCTGGTTCTGAGGTGGACAAATGCTCTTTTCCATCCTGCTGACACTTCTAGGAATAAAAATAGTTGTTCTGTTTGTCCTTCAGCACTTTATTGAACCAGGGCTTCAGAGCCTGGTTCTCTTCAAATTCATGCTTAATGAAGCATAAGTTGTATTAATAGCAGCTATTAAATCTAGATAGTGTAATAGAAATTTCAACTCGATGCACAGAATCTGACAGTGGCTCAAGTAGCAAAGACTGGCAAAGCCGAGTTCGTGATGCACTCCAGGGATTTCAATTCAGTTCCTAATGACACTGCCCATGAATCACTGCCCACGTAAGCAGAAGCCTGGTTCTGGATAAGAAAACCCCTTTATGAGAGACAAAGGAGGTTTCAACAACAGTATCAGTGAGGCACAATGCTTTCAGAGAAGCATGCTACAGAATATGGAAGAAAAATTTCCAGCAAGTGTTAGAGGCCAGCCTGCCGGTTTAGAAAAGCTAGGGGAATATTTTTTAATAGCCTAAGAATGTCAGTACTCCAGGGGCTTGCATTGCTGGGGAGAGCAATGCAAAAGCATACAGAGAGGGTAATGAAAAGGACTCTGAGAGGAGCTGATCCTCACTGACTGCGGACAGCACTGAGTCTGAGCCAATGAGCTGTGGGGAGCGCTGCGTGGAGATACCCAGCCTGGCTTTACACCTAAGCCAGCTCAGGCACAGCAGCCTTGACTAACCTGAATTCTGCACTCTGCAGCCACATCCACTCTGCTTCTCGGCAGACGAGGGCGTTAGTACAGTTACATTTATTTGGCAGTGTGCCTCCGTTTTTAAGCCCTGTCCATTCCAGCTGCCATTGCATCAAGCTGTCATGGGAGCTCTGTCACCTATGGCACTATTTATTCACAGATAAACTGCTAATAGATAATCTGTATTGAATGTACTCACCAAGTCAGAAAGGCTAATGAGTGCCTTACGGTCCCATCTCATTCTCTGTACCAAAAGATCCAAAATACTTTATGGAATTAACTAATCAATATATAAAGTACATTACACAAACAACACGTGTTGTTTCATCTGGTTATTGACCTTTGCTTGTTGACTGAATAAGACCCTCTGTTTAAGCCTAGATAGTTAATAACTATGGGAGAAGAAGGGAGGAGTACTGTATAAACAGACAAAAATGCTACTGATATAGGTAAGCAGAATCTGCTAACCCCAGCTGATACAGTGCTTGGTTTGGATTCTTCAGGTGTTTTAAGTCCAGGAGTCCAGTATCCTGGGTAAAAAAAAATAAAAATTAAATTCTGTAATGAACATAATGCTTATCTGTACCTGTGTATAGATGTAACATAAATGCAAAGTGGTCTCAGTCATCACACGTAATTCTTTAGTGTTGCCAGTCACCCCTGTACTAATGTGTACCAACCACCTCTCTTGCTCTGTGTATAGGTTAATATACTCCAAGTGCAAATAATTCCAAGTTGAACATACAATTGCTTTTCATGACTGTGCATATGAGCAAAGCCTGTTTACTTGAATATTGCAAGTGACTATGACTTGATGCTGAATAATTGCATTTTCAACTGTAGAAAACTTTCAGTTAATGTAACTTCATATCAACAAAAATAAGTACAAGACAGCAGTCTTTATATTTAAGGCCCATTTTTTTTCTGTGATTCCACAGGGTCCTGAGAAAGTAGAGAGTTTCCCCATACAGAGTCCAACTAGCAAAGCCAATGTTTAACCTATTATTGTTATTAAAAATTGTATAATAGTCATGTCCAGCATCAAAAGCAAGTCCAACTCTTGTTCCTCGGCTCTCCAGTGAGTCATTCCTTCCCTTTCCCCCTGAAGACTCTCAGTGACTTATTTTTTGTTTCTGTCTTTAATGACCCTCATCCATCTCCACAGTACAGTCATGTATTCACCAGTGTTCCCTCTGATGGATGAAGGGTTTGTAAAATCTGGTCACTGGTCCTGAATCTTCCTCCACTGTTCATACTGCTGCAAGTGGTGGGACGGCAATGCTGAGGCAGTCTCAGGGTTTATTCTGTATGTTTTCCTCCAATATTAGGAGGTTTTCCAAGAAAGTAGTAGTAGGCTGTAAGTGCATGTGCCTGGGTGTGTGTCCGTCCAGTAGGTACTGGTTTCCATCACACAGGTTTTCTGAAGCAGCTGTTGAATGGAGACTGATGTTTCTGGAAGAGACAGGCAAATGACCCCCGTTATTGGAGGGTGGTTGTTCAATGTCTTTTGAAAGCCAGCCCACAAGGATGTGCACCAAAATGCAACCCCTTCCAGCATGGCTAAGTAGACGTGTTTTGAAGTCCTAGCTATTTCTTGCTCTGCCACCCTTAAATGAGAATGGTATTTGGGATGAATTTTCCTGTGGTAGTTGTTCCACTCAGAATGCAGATATTTATGAAATAGTACAATAAATACGTCTTGCCTTCACTGAAAGCCAGCAAACAAAATAATTTGTGTACTCTAGACTTTTTATGGCATAAATAATATTGATGCTTCCTGCTTTAATAGACTTTATCTTAACATCTATTTTGGCTAAATGCCTCAGCTTTGCCTTGGCATTTAGCTAAGCAGCAGAGAACAAATATTCTGCATCAGTGCTCTGCTCTATGAATTTAGACCTCTTAATTATTGTTCTAAATGGGACTGAAACCAGCCATTAAGGACAAAAGGCATTTATTTACTGTGAAAAGAAACCTAAAAATGACAATGCTGCCATTAAACTGGAGAAACATACAGGATATAGCCTTTGAACTCAGCTCATGGTAATTTCAGGAATTTCTGTGCTGTTTTCCCACTTTCCGGTCTCTCATCAGCTATGCGGTCATTGTTGTCTCCTAAACACATGAACATGGGGATGTAATGCTGATGGCTGACAGTTATATTCTTAGATGGAAGCTCTTGTCCTTATGTTTTAACTGTCTCTGGGAGTATTGTAGGTCTAATTAAAAAAAAAAAAGTCACATTCTACTAATCACTGTAATGAGGCCTTGTCTGTAAGGAGAATCACCTTGTCAGAGTGAAAGCATTTGTTAGGATTTAGACTTTTTAAAACATGATGTGATATAAGAAGAAGCTATGAGAATTGTGCACTTCAGAACTCTTACTGTTTTTCTGCATGCATCTCACTGCTTGTTGCTCTGCCTGATTTTGTCATATTGGGAGATACCTCCCCACCAATATTATATTCTTTTGAATTCTTGCTTGTGTAGAACTGGAACCTCCAGTATCTGTAATGGAATTTAGAACCATAAGGTTAATAAAGATAGGTAATGTGGTAGAAAGTGTTTCTAGTTTGTTAAATATTTGGGGGGAAGTTTGTTGTGCCACTTTGTAGGAGAGCAGACATATCATCAACTGAAATGCTTTATTAATACTCAGGTCAATATTCAGTAAATGTAGAACAGTTTATTCTAACAAATTTCTACTGCTTTCTGAGACCACTGTAGATCTGGGCATAATGTTTATGAGACCTGAGATTTTTATAGCCTTGCAGAATCAATGTCTTTTTCATATTAAACTTTTCTCTAACATGTAGGGATTGCTGTAGCCTTATGTATTTGTCATCTGTTTAAGCAGAAAAAATATTTTCAGTATAAATAATGAATTTCATTAAGACTTGACTGTCACTACTGCAATTATCTGCTTTCCCTTAGGCAGCTGGATGTCACAGTCAGATTCAGTCTGCAAACAAGCAGTGGTAGAACAAGATTCACTTACAACAGCAATATTTATGATCTGTGGTAATCAGATTAGGATAGTCACCTTGCTATATAAGCTTTTATGTGGGACTTATCACCAGCAGGCTTCACCATACATTAGAAAAGCTAACTAGAAAAGTTTTGTTAGCTCCATTTTACAGGTGGGGAAAGTGAAGTACAAAGGAGAGTGAAACGTATTATGAAGATGGCAAGCAAAAAGGGTATGAAAATAGTCTAGGTCGACACATTTAAGGCCTCTTTACCATGCTACATTCCAAGTAGCATTTAAAATTATTATTATTGTTACCCATTCCATGTGGTAGCATTGCTGGGATTACATTCAAGAGTCATCCATGCTACAGGCTATAAAGCATACAGTAAAAAATCTACCCCCGAAGTTTTGAAAGCTAAGTATTAAACAGGGGACAACAGGCATCTGAGCATCAGGCAGACAGTGGAAGGCGATGAGACAAAGCTAAGGAGCCATCCTAAAGTGGCAATTGTCTAACTCACCTTCTGCAAGTTCTATGAAACTGTGGACACACAGTATTTCTGTAAAGAGCATGTGCTCTGGAATGATCATCTGCATCCTGGAACAGTCAGGGCAGCAATATTCCACAGCGTGGCTCAGACTTCCAAGAATGCAGATTAAGAGCAAAATTTTCTTTAAGATCTATGTAGAAAGGCATTGCAAAGTAAGTCGCATCAAAAGCTAGGTCACCTGTGGTTATTGGCGTTCTGATGTCCTGAGTACTGCCCGGAAGCCTGAAAACATACCTTTTTCTTTCTCCCCACCCCAATGACTATATATGATGAAGTGAAGACCTCACCACCCTGCTTTGAGGGGGAAGGAAATTGTATCCACATGGTCACATCATCCTGTGCGTTTTCATGGGGGGCTCTGTGAAGCAGATGGACAGGTATAGCGAGAAAATATCCATCATTTTATTAATGTCAAACTTGAAGGTGTAGAGATGAGCGTGTGCCATGCACACACATCTAAATGGCTTGCTGGATTTATTTATTTTTTTTGGAAATACGTTTATCTTTGAAGATATGATATGTTTAACTTTGAGGATAAGATTGTCTTTTTTCCCTGTTACTAATCTGTCCCATTTGGATGAAAAATATCAGACTAACTTCTTACTTGGAGAGAGTGGGAGAAGAGGCAGGAAGACTGAGAGTACTGCTGATCTGGTCACGTAGCAGGGGAGCTAGGAGAAAATATTTGGCCGTTGCTGTAGTACAGCTGCCACAGTGAGTGCATGTTGTAGAAGGCAGCAAACCTGGAAGACTCTGGATTCTGCTGCTAGTCGAAATTCAGTGAGCTCGTTGCAGTTGAACCTGAATAACAGTAAATCACAACTAGACCACTAAAGTTTTTGTTGGCTCCTGTATTCTGTGGAGTAAACTGCATCATGACACAAAGGCAGATATAAATCTTCTGGTCCTAAATCTGCTCTGCTTAAGTTTTTGCATCTCATATGTGTAATAGCAGATCATTTGACCAACTACATCTTTTAAAACACATTGAAGTATGTGAATTCTTAACTATACACAAGCCATCAATATGTGCTGTATAAGAGCTAACTGTTCACCTCTGTTACTATATTATCTGCTACTATCTTACCTTGCGCTTGATCTTGGGACTAGGACCAGCTTCCAGTTTCTTCTTTCAGAGCATGGTAGAGGACTGATGCTCATTAATGTATATAAATATCTGAGGGGAGGATGTCTAGAGGATGGAGCCGGTCTCTTTTCAGTTGTGCCCAGCGAAAGGACGAGAGGCAACAGGCACAAACTGAAGCACAGGAAGTTCTGGCTGAATATGAGGGGGCACTTCTTTACTGTGAGGGTCACAGAGCACTAGAACAGGTTGCCCAGAGAGGATGTGGAGTCTCCTTCTCTGGAGATGTTCAAAACCTGCCTGTATGCCATCCTGCGCAACGTGCTCTTGGTGATCCTGCTCGGCAGGGGGGTTGGACTAGATGATCTTCAGAGGTCCCTTCCAACCTCGTCCATTCTGTGATTCTGTGATTCTTCAAGAAATCCCTCAATGAAACATGTGACAACATCATAATTTCTTTGTTAGGAGACAATATTTTCTAATATTTATTTTGGAATAGTCACATAGGGTGGAAAATTATAGGGTCTTTTTCTGGAGCACCCATAACTAGTTTTGTTTTCTTTCTCTGAATTACTGCAATTTCATTGTGATTGCTTAGGTCTAGGCTCAGGACTTTGGAAAAGTCCATCCTGAATTATTGGTAGGTGTTACAACCCTTTAAATTGCTAGGAAGAAAATGTGTGGTCAAAATCAGCAGTGATTTGCGTATCTTTTTAGGTCATTGCATAGTAGACCTATATTATGTATTGAGAGAATGCCAGCAGTTAATGGTTACTCTGGTTGGGACTAATGTGTGATACAATTTTTTTTTCTTTCCTCTTTTTTTTTTTTAATTGGTGATAGAAAAATGGTGTAAAAACAGACTGCTTTCAAGGATGAGAGGAAGGGAAAGACAGGCGGGAATTGCTCTCTAAGGAGGGAAGGATAATTAGTTTTTAAAAATTATTACTTCTTTTCTATTAAGAAAACAGGCCTTGGAGCTTTGCAAACTGATGATGGGCCCAGCCTTCCTTGGGTGGTGCAGTCAGCACAGCAACTCCTAAGTAATATCACAGACCCTCAGGAGGCTTTATTATTAAAAAGTGGAAATGATCATATTTAATCGCATGTTACGCTAAAGGGAATAATCTTTCAGGAGCGTAGGAAGGATTATTTAAATACGTCTTGTTGGTTCTCCTTAGGTAAAGAGGAAATGGAACTTTATACCAAAGCCAAGTTCATGTGAATTAGTGTATGAAGGATTTATGAAGCCTTGGCTACTGTAAAACTTGTTCCTTCTGTAGGTTGGTAACAGTGAAGATTAAATTGTGGGCCAGTGGACCTTAAAAAGTAGGTGGGAATACTGCTTACAGTAAAGGAATGAGGTATTTAGTCAATCAGCATAACTGCAGTAGCCCTTGTAAACTATAACCAGCAGAGAATCAGAGTAAATTACGTTGGGAGTGACCTCTGGAGGTTGTGTGGTCCAACCCCTATCATCTCCACACCTCAAAGCAGGGCCAGCTTCAAAGGACCCAACTTAAAAGTTAGGTTGGGCTGCTCAGGGCCTCAGCTTGTTGAGTTTTGAATATCTCTGTGGATGGAGATTCTCCAACCTCTCTGTGCCCCTCTTCCAATGTTTGACCGGCCTCATTGTGAATTTCTATCTAATCACAATTGCCCTTGCTGCAACTTCCACCTGTTGCCTCCTGTCCTTTTGGTAGTGTCTCCAAGAAAAACCTGGCCATTAGGTAGCTGAGGACTGCAATTAGAACCTTCCTCAGTCTCCTCCAGGCTGAGCAAATGCAACTCTCAGCTTTTCTTGTTAGGTTTTGTATCTTACAATCCTGGTGGCCCTCCACTGGATTACCCAGTTTGTAAATGTCTTGTACTGGGGAACCCAAAACTGAACACAGAGTTTCAGATACAACCTCAGTAATGCCAGGTACAGGGAATAACCAGTTCCCTTAGCCTGCTGCGTCTTACTAAGGTGGCCCGTAAGTGGTTGTGTTCACCAACAGAAGAGTGCACTGCTGACCAATGTCCACCTTATCCTCCTTCCCCAAGTCTTATTCTAAAAAGCTGCTTTCTACCCCTTCAGCCTCCAACCTGCACTGTTGCAGGGGGTTGTTCTGTCCCAGGTGTCCATGTTTGCCATTGCTGAAGTTCTGTCAGCCCATTTCTGCAGCGGGTGAGGTCCCTCGGAACGGCAGCTCAGTCCTCCAGCGTGTCAGCTGCTCCCCCCGGTCCTTCGGTGTCGTTCCCATATGATGTGCCTGCAGTGTAAGGCAGACTGACCCCATATGCCTGCTTGCAAGGTTCCTGCTAGCTGACAAAGGGAGACTGCTAACAGATGATTAGGACAGGATGGGATGTTAATGAGATTTGACAGGTTAGGTTTTTGTTTTTCCTAGAGTCAGAAAACACTGGCTGGCAAACCCCTTAAGGTAACATGAGTGGTGACCGCGTTTAGCATTACTTTTGCAATAATACAGCTATGGTTTTTTGTAAACTCAGAAATTATACAGAAGCACAAGAAGACTAAGTCTAAGTTACTATATGTTTCTCCTCTTATGTGTAAGATGAATTTTATTATGCAGCCTAAGTAAGAATAGATGAATAAAAGCTAAAAGTGAGTATAGAGTGAGTTTATACACAGTTGCTCTGAATGAATCATTACATATTTTAACTTGGAAATAGGCCATGTTTATTAAGAAGTCTTGCAGGCTATTACACTTGTTTATAGATAAATATGATAATGTTTTATGGTATTTTACATATGGACATTGACCTTCTCATATGCAAACATCTTTGATGTAGATCTTAATTGTATAAGCAAAGCTATTTTCACAGTAAATACTGTATCCACCGTATATGCTATATTTAAATAGCATTCATAGAAAAGTATTTATTTACCTTTTTTTTTTTTTCTATATATCTAAATTGTCTGATACTTAGCCTAGTATTGCTGCTGAGGTACACCAGACCCGGCTAAACAGTGTGAATGGACTGCTAAATGTTTTAAAATTGTATTGAGTCTTTTGACACATGGCATGTTACTCCCCAGGAATCAGCAAAATTGCTGACAGATAGAGACCAGATATTTAACCTTGGCCACCAGAGGTGTTAGTGTGTAAGGCCTATTTTTCAGGAAATGAGAAAATCCCAATAATTGGTGAAATAAAGATTACAGAACATTATCTTTTATGTGAAATTCTAAAATTATATTTATTGGCCAATTCACAGAAAGTGCCATAGTGACCACAAAAATGAACCTGGTTTTATACATGTACAGATGTACAGGCCAAGTTTTAAAATAACAGATCTATTTCCATTATGCATTTTGTAAATCATGTGGAAAACATCAGGATATTAACAATCTCAAATGCATAAAAAACTGGAAAGTGACATGTTTCTAATGAAATATACCACTATGCCATGGGTGGAGGGAGGGGAGGAGGGTTGTGCACAACTCATTCCCACTATATGTAAAGTTAACTTTCATGTACTTTACTACATGTCAACATTTACTGTACATTTTCATAAAGAAAAGTTTTCTTTAAAAAAAGCAGATTTTTTTGTGTGTTCAAAAATCATTTTCAGTTCATATTCATATTTTTCATTGCATATAGTCATTTAACCTCATCATCCTGCATAAATTGTATATATTCATGCTTTCATAAATGAATTTAGCATCTGCAACAAGACGTTTCAAGATGTGGTTTATGATTGTTTCACATACACATTAAGGTATTTTAAATAATGAGTATCTCTCCTGGACTGAAGAGATTGTTGTTTTGAGAGACAGTCACTCCCATAGAGTTGGTCATACTCCATGGTCACAAGCAGAGAGTATGCGTTCACTTGATTCCCATTTGGCATATTTTTTTATTGTCAATAGAAGTGGCCACAATTACATAGAGATCAGACTGTCTGCTAGGAAACAATCCCAAGCTACAACAGACACACTACCAGCTGCAGTCACTGCTTCTCAACAGGAACAAATGCACCAATATGGAAGCAAATCTGGGAAATGATGAACTGCATGTGAAAAGTTCTACATTTCTGCAATTAGATGAAGTATCACTTTTACTGTCAAGCTCTGATGAAATATGAGATTGAGTTGTCCCAGCCAATTAGAGCCCAGAGCTGTTGCACTCAATGTGATGAGATCATTTCTCAGCTCTTCAAAATCCTACAGTGTGAATAACATGTAAGCTATTTCATAACTATCTGGCTAATTTGAACTAGAAACAACCCCTTTCACCAAACACCAACAACATTTAGGGTGAATTTCTGATTCCTGTTCTGCTGCTCATCACATGTTAAGTCATGTTTTATAGTTCCTTGCTCATGAAGCCCTGTTCTTTTTTGTCTCCCTTTGCATTGCAACCTCACCTTGCAAGACCTAATTGTCTCCCCACCTAATCTATTAGACTTAATCATTTATTAAATTATTCTTCGTGCCATGACTGGTTTTGGAAAGGCAGTCAAAGAAGTGATGAGCAGCTACAGTGACACATTTTTTTTTAGAAAATGGAAAGATATTTCTGCTAACTTTTCTCATCCATTGTATTAACCAACTCTAAGGAAGTCATCTGTGTTTGATTATGTGATGGCAATTTGACATTCCCTATAATATTAACTGTCCAATGCTAGATGACGCTTTTACAGGTACAAAGATGTGCTGAGGGAAGTCAACACCGAAAGGCTTAGTGTGCCTGCTCCCCCTTTTACACTAATTCTTTTAGACAGAGAAAATGAGGGAGACAGGGATTTACTTCACTCAGGTCTTAGTGCGATGGTGATGCAAGAATCCCCACAGCCTCCAAGCACAAGGACTTCAGTTGTTCTGGCTTTCAGGTACAGCATGTTGGTGTAGAAGAAGGAAATATATCAAGTAAAAGGGCCAAGCTGACTATGCGCATCCTAACTGGCTGCCTGGGTAATCAGGCTTCTGAGCCAGAGAACAAAGATTTGCTTGGGACATGCTTGAAAACTAACCACGTAGTCATTGTGACAGTCAGAGACCGTATGTGCATCGCAAATCTGAAACATAATGTTAGGCACAGCAGTGCCAAGAAAGGTTGGCACAATTCTATTTCACTGCAGCAGTTAACATGTGGCTAGAAATCTTGTTTTAGAAAGTAGGTGCATTCTACCAATCAGATCTGAGGAGAAACAACATATACTGGTCTGTCTTAAATAAATGTATTCTTAATGATTGCTATTTAATGTACTTAAAAGCATGGACACATAAATGAAAACTTCTGTTTTCATATTAGTGACAACCATTTAAATTTTAACAAATTGCTACTTTGTTAAACAAAATTTGTTTAAAATCAGGCTTCAACAGAAATTTAGTGTTTAACCTTTGAGAACCTATACAGCGACACACACCCACACAGAGCACTTTAACAGAGTGAACTGACCATGACTAGTTTAAGGAAATAGGATTCTTTTTTTTTAGTTTGTGTAGTAAATGCAATTTCATGAAAAGGTTACAAAAGATGAGACTGAAGGAATGAATGTGGGGTGGTGGTGGTGGGGTGATTCACAGCCTCTCTAATAAATGACCAAAGGCAATGAACTTGATATCTATCTAAAATTATTCAAAGGATATAAATCATAGTTAGAATTATTTCGGGTGGTGCAAAAGGGTATAACTGGGACTAATGAGATAAAAATTACAAAAAGAGTTATTTAAAATTATTATCAAGAAAAGCTTTCTGATGGTGAATTCTAGTAGATTCTAGAATAATCTCCCATGGGAAGCAGTAGAAGCCCCAGGCTTAGAAACATTTAAGTAGCTGAAACATCCCCCTCCCCACCCCTAACACTAGAAAATATATTCTAGGGAACAATTCTGCACTGTTAGTGTAATATGCTACCTGTACTACTTTATCTTTACATCTAATCTTTATTTCTAAGATTTAATGAGTCCAGCAGCAACTTCCACACACACTGAAATTTAGATGAAACAATGATGAGCAGGAATGTGATCCCTAGTGTCTATTACTCTGCAAGCAATAACCCAGTCTGGCACATTTATTGTTTTTATTGTTTTTTATTGTTTTTTTAATTATTTTTTATTGTTTTATTTGTTTATTGTTGTGATGACTGTTTGAACAATCAAGTATTTATTCAAGATTCTATTGGTGCAGTATTTACAACAGAGTGTAAAAAACATATTTTGAGACGTCCCTCTGATTTTTTGGATCAGTTTGTGGAGAATCTAACAATAAACATACCAGTGTTTGATTCTGAGAACTGAGATAATGGCTTCAGCTCTCAGAATTGCCCAGAGATTACTGTTATCCTTGAAATGTTTTTGCCTTTTGTGTCTTCTCAAAATCAAAGTTCCTAACTATGTGGATAGTTATGAAATTGGATTGTGACAATAAGTTTACTTAAGGACCTTTGCACCATGGAGTACAGTCTTTGTTGGGTGTTCCCAGTTCCTCTTCCAACCTATGGAGTATGTTGGTTGCACAAACTCTCTAAAACTCATGATCACAGTTGTCTGTCTGTAAAAATTCTGTTTCTTACTTCAAATTAAAACCTGTGGTAACTGTACCATTATATTGGAGTCACTACAGACCAAACACTTTGGCCCAAATCACCGTGGGCCAGCCTTAGCCATAGAGCATTTCCTACTGAATGCAGGCACGGTGCAGTAACATCTGTCACAGTCTCAGTCTTGCTCCCTTCCCAGCTCTGCTGGAGGTGCTGTAAGTAATGAACCAGCTACGGGCAGCAGCAACCATTTCAAATAACTGAAGGTTCAAGTTCATTACCACAGCAACCACCTCCACACTGGGAATGATGAAGTATTAGGCAATTTATATATATATATAGTGTGTGTGTGTGTGTCATAGTAGTAACAGACTTGGGCAGGGTTATCTGGTCTAATCTTTATATCCATTTATATATTTAGGGGAGGAAGAAGTAGAAAGAAAAAAAGATGTAATCTTAATAATTTGTAGCATTTTTTTGGTTTCCTTTTCTTTGGATATCTTGAAAAATTCAGCCATAAATTATTTTTTGTGTTAATAAGCCTAAAGGAACCTGAAAAAACTTTATGTCCAGCAAAGAAGTTAAACTCTGAAATGCAAAACTGTATCCAGAATTATAGAAAAGCATTTGGTAGGGCAGTAGAAAGGCCTTTACTCCCATGACATTTCTGGGTTTCAGTGGTATAAGGATACAGAACTATTGTAAAACTTTTGTCCTGCATTTGGAAACAGTTTTTCTTTGCCTTTGGCAGGCTTCATGCACCTTGCCTAGTGAAAGCTGCTCTCTTTTATCGAACAATGTACTTAGCTGTGAAAAAATTTCTTTTGCTTCTTTGCTCTTAGCAGAGGCATAAGTAGTGACAATACACAGCCCTGTAGCTTCTGCAGCTGATGAATGCAGAATTTCCACGAGTTACAGAACTGAAAATGGGAACGAGGGCTTTTTCTGAATGTTCTTTTAAATGGTGGTAATGTTTCAAACTATTGTGACTGTTTCCTCCTAAGCAATAACTAAGGAAATAAGTGTCTTAAGTTCTTGACTGTAACCATTGTCATTCATCTTGTAAGTCTAGGGTGCTCCACAATGGAGGTCTGTAAGTAGTGCTGCAACACAATTGCTGAATCCAGTAAGCTCTCTAACGGTGCTTTTCAATGACAGGACTCACAGCACTTTGCAAAGGATGTCAGTATCATTATTCCTATTTACAAGGAGAGAAATGGAAACTGTAACTATTGAACCACTGTCAATACCTACTCAGAAGGCAGCAAAATTTCTCTTGGCAAACAGGGGACCTGATCTGGAGACTGTCTTTTCATCACCAGGAATGGCGTTAGGAACATATATAACCTCCTGGCTTCATTTTCCTGTGTTTAACCTTTAATTATGTGGGTGTTAGAATTTTTTTAAAACCCTGTATTAGACATAAATTTATGAAGTAAAAGTCCGTGCCTCCCTTTTCCTTTTGCTCAGTTCAAGCATTCCAAATTTCTGTTTTATGAATATGTCTTCTTTAGGAAAAAAAGAAAAAAATCCCCCAAACATACCAGGCTTGTACCTTGTTATTCATACAAAGACAATGAAGTGTAATTACCTGCTGAGATATCTCTGGAGTAAGCTTCCTGATAGATTTTGCGGAAATATTTCTTGGTATTAGGTGCATTAACAGAGTATTTGTTTTACCCTGCTGTAGCTTTGGTGCTCAGCCTTCAAACTTGTCTTTATTCTCCACTTTAATCAAAAAGAATCTGGCACCAAGGAGAAACTAATCAAAAAAGAAAAAAAAGCAAGCAAAAGAACAACAAAAAAGCCCCTAGTGCTAAAGCAAACAGTCTGATCACAGGATACGCTTTAATTAATCTGTGGGTTCATCTGAGACTGTCATCGTCTCCCTTACTGGAAAGCTGAACACATTCAGCATTAAGGGACCTGACACATTTCAGCTCAGCACTCCCCACACTGCATGTTATGCTTTCCTCTCCTCTCTTCTCCCTTTCCTTCTCCTTTCTTAGCTTTTGGCCCAATTCTCAAAGATCGTACAGGATCACTGTTTGCTTTTGGGTGCTGTAGAGAGTATTTATAAAATCTTGTGAAGTATAGTTCAGACATAAGCATGGGAGAGTTTTTGTTGGCAACACCTAGATCGCTGAGGGACAAGTGGGGCTGTCATTCTTAGGACTGTTTGGAGTAGCACTTTGACTCTATGAGTTTTGCAGAATCTGTGGGCCTTGACCACGTGCCCTGAACAAAGCCTGTCATCTTTCCTAGCTTAGCTTAAGGAGGCAGAAACCTAGTCCTATTATATGGTTGTTGACACTGGTTGATTTTTTTTTTTATAATTATTTGTCTCTCCTCCTTAGGTTTGCGTGACTGGTGTCTGCAAACTGCCTGAACCAGAATTAAGGAAAGGTCAGCAGCTACAGGGATCATGCAGGGGCACAGTAATCCCAAGGCTTACTGTCAAAAGTGAGTGGCACATCAAGGTGAGGCTACTACACATTCAGCCTCCTCCTCCCCCCCCGCCCCATTTCCATTTTTATGTTCAGTAATTTTATCAGGGCAGAAATAGAGCTCATTGGTAGTTTGTCTGTAATTTCCAACTTGCCAGCAGTTGACTAGCATCTGACTGGGATCCTTAAAAAAAACAAACAAATTTGCATATTTGAAGGGAACAGACTCTATATACATTGCTTCCAGCATCTCCAGCTATTCTCTGAGCGACTCTAGGTGTGCTGCTTGAATCCGTACAGCTTCATAGAAAACTCTGGATACAACAAGATCTGTATTTCCAATCTAGACAGTATATTTCTATTTACGTACATTAAATATTTTAAATTACATATATATATATATATGCAATATAATAGCGGTTTGTATATGTTTTTTAAAATTCTACTGGTGTCACTGTGGTTTCTCAGTCTGATAACTGTCAATATTTGTCAAAAATTTTACTTCATGAAAGAGATTTTTTTTTTCAGCAACAGAATTTCATCAAGAAACAGAAGACAAATATCTAAGTATATTTAAAATGCCTTTGTGCAAACTATAACACCTTTATTTTCTGCCAAATGGGGTGTTCTCTTACTGTTGCTGTAAATTTGTTGGGACGTTTTTAAGAGTAGTGCAGAAATAGGATACAGTATACATCCAGGAAACAACTACACTGCACAAAGGTGAAACAAATTTGCTAATAAATAAATAAATAAAATTAAGGTGTTAATCATGATAGCATTTGGCTCCTTTGCCTCCAGCTAGATTCCTGGAAATTGTTTATATGGAAATTGCATTGTGCAAAGAGGTTTTTATTGTCATTTTCAATAAGCATACAAAACCTGGTAGTGCTATACTGGTATGGATATACTTAGTCTAGTCAGCATTGGGAATTAAAGGAAGAAGATATTTTTTCGAGCCCTGGAGATGTTCTCACGGTTTAATTTATTCTTCCTCCCTAGATAAGTATACACATGTTATTCCAAACATCCTTAATTTTGCTGTTGTAATGTATATTCCAGAACACCAGGAGCAGCTTGTTGGGGCCATTCCATTAGACCTTTACCTGCTGTCGCCTCTGTAAAGCCTTATGTTTTCCTCGTCTGCTAAGCATGGATGGCCGTGGAGATGATCCAGGTGGTGCACATGGCGGCACCAGAACTTCCATTAGAGGCAGAGTCATCTCCTAGCCTGCTGGGATCCTCACCAGGTAAAAGCATTAGAGCTACCTCTTGGGTTAGGGAAAGAGACAGCTGAGACACAAGTAGGTGCAGGGTTCAGAGGGGTTGCCAAAGTAAAGTAAGGGCTGCTTCTAGAATTATCCTCTGACCAGTCCTTAACCTGGGGCTCCTAATATCCTATGGCATCATTTTCAGCTTAGGGTCAGGCACAGGCAGCTTCTGCAATGGGAACAGTGGATTCCATTCCCACTGGATGACCTTTATAACCCTCTGACCCTTTCTGAGTCTTATTTTCCTCCTGAATGAAGCACGGATCATGCATGTTCACAGCAGGGCCAGCACCACAGCACACCAGAAAGGGAAATACACTGCACCTTCACAGTAGCCCATGGTGGGAGAGGGCCTCACCAGTTAAAAAGCAGTCGAGCCACTGCAGGATGCTACTGCTTTTTTTGAATGAACAAATATTCCAGCACAAATAACATTTTATTTTAATTAGCATTAAAGATGTCACGAACCCTACATGTCTATTTCTAATTTGAACTGGTGTCAGCCAATGCAGTACAGATTGAGATTGAGCTCAGCAACTGTGCATCTTTAGGTCTGCTTGCAGAGATAAAATACCCATGGAAGGGATGGAAGTGAAAAAGAAATATGAGCTAGTCATCACAAAAAGCAACTTAGACCATTATATTAAGGCAGATAACACTGGCTTGAATTTGCATTTGTAGGTTTTGCAGCTTTTTCCAGCCTTAGGTTAGAACTTCTATAATTTAAAAGCATTCATTGGTCTGATGTCATTTTAAATCTCGGGAGGTACAGATTCCTGATGTCATGTATTATGGGTATCTCTTCAGAGATGGTTTTTGGATGCACTTGTTTATTGCTACTGTTAAAAAAAAAAAAAAAAAGCCACCTTTTTCTGTGCCTT
>VXAA01001853.1:408356-510009 GCA_013399115.1 Anseranas semipalmata
GTGGGGAGAGAATGTGTGTGTGTGTGTATGCCTGCCTGTATATATGTATATGTTCTGTTTCGGTTTTAAGCAACTAGCTTACATCCGAAAAAGAAAAAAAAATCATGGAAGGGAGGCAATATTGTTAAAATTACTTCCAAAACTTTGTTTCTATGTTATTCTACTAGTAGGCTTTTGCTAATAAAGCCATTGTTATCAAATTCTATACAAATATTCTAATTTTAAGGTCCATTTTGTGAAGAAGTAGCCCATTCTTACTAACATTTTGTAAAAAGGATTTTTCTGTTCATCTGAATGAAAAATGCTGCATAACCTACCCCAGTGAGTAATCTAAAATATGTACAGTGATACATTTTAGTTTTCTGAATATTTTGTTGCAAGCCAAATTCTAGTGATAATACACATTCCTGTAGTACTTTGCTTAGGTCTAAAAATGTAGGTTTATTTACAGTAGAGAAAATATTTCATGTTTGCTTCTTGTGTAATGTACCAGCATGACCTGAAAAGATTTGCTTCCAGTAACAAAAAGATAAAAATCCATTAGATGGACAAACATGCCTTTGAAGACACAAACATATAAAAGAATTAAAGGCTGTCAGTAAGATTGTAAATTGCTGTTTTCAAGTTGCCCTAATGTTTGCTGTGATAACAATAATAACCACGAACACCGGAGACTTTAAAAATAATTTAAGTCCAGTTTTAAATCTGAAATTGACATTTAAATATCTACTTTTAATTTTAAATCTCCTGTTTTTTTTTTTTTTTTCTGAGCAGAAAGCTTTGCTAACAAATATGCTGATAACAAGCATCACGAAGGGCCTGCTTCATGTCACTAAGAAAAAAATTAACACTGGGATATTCAGATGCTAGGAAATGATCTAATATAAATCTTTCTGTTCAGGTTAGACTGTCTACAAACAGATATTTTAGCCCATTTTATACAATCTTTATTCCTGCAGGTAAATTTTATGTATCTGGGCTCAATTCTGCAAATATTCTTTTAATTCATGTGAGAGACCAGAACAAAAACAGAACAGGACTGCACGTGTAAGAAAAATTCTGTATTGCCAGTCTTAACAACAACAAAAAAGAGCATAAAGATCTCTAATTTTAAAATATATTAAGGGTTCTTTTCATGTACTTTCTAGTTATTAAACTACAATATTCAGTTGTGGTCAATCTTTCCCAACTATCAGATGCAGAAACTGTAATTAAAAAAAACCGCCAACAATTAAAAAAAACCAACAACACAATACATTCTCTATATTCCAAGACCTGCAGGAGCTGCTGCTAATAAACATAAACTATTGAGGGAGGTGGGATACCCTCAAGATTTCTCAGGTTATTCTTTGTGGGATCAGCTACCATTCATGGGTGCTCAGGAATGTCCTCCTGTGGCAAGACTGACTGCTTGTTTCTGTGGGAGAGCGGAGAAGAGGAAGTAGCTCATTTTAAACAGCAAATTACAAAAGCAGAATCAATGATGAATTAATAAGAAAAGGAACTATGTTGGAAAAGAGCAGAAAAGCCACTAGGTAGCATTCACTTCCATGCCATTTTGTTTTTTATGCATTAGAACAGTTATCCTAGCAAGTGCTGCATCGTTTGGGATGCAGAGCATTTGAAGATACAAAGATTATTAAGGGAAGGGGACAGAAAACACACCACACAGACTTACCAACACATTGTACGTAGCTTTTTTTTTTCCTCTTTAAACAGTGTATAAGAAAAATATGCTGTGTTACCATAACAAACTAAAATACTCTTTCAACCTCTTAGGAGTTTTTTTCACTTCTTTTGGTTCCAGGTAGGTTTTATTTGTTCTTGTTCTACTTTATAAAACCTTTTGTCAACAAGAATGGCTTCAGGAAGAAGAAATAAGGGAGAATTATGAGCACAAAAGAGGGCTGACAATTGTGTATGTATTTTGTCACTTTCTCTTGTGCCACTCATGGGTGGGTAAGGGTACAGAAGAAATGGCATAATATTTTATAGACTGAAGCCAGACAGGAATTGCAGCTGGCACTCAATAAAGCAAAAGGGAACATTTTCCTCATGTAAAATCATTGTTTAAATCCCAACTGTACATAGCTATGGAATAATGGGGTCACTTATTTTCCACTACTTCAGTAAGATACTGCAGCAAGCTAATGATTTTACAAGACAGACAGTTAAAGCATTGATTTGCTGCAAATTGTTCAATCCATAAGTAATGAGCAGCGCTACAGGTTTTCAGTATATCAATTCCATTAGAATTTACAGTTTGTGTAAGATCATACTAATTTGTGGACATAGAATGAGTTGGTTTTTTTTTTTTTTTGGTTTTGTTTTGTAACCTTCAGCATCCCGTTGTTGCTTTTTTTTTTTTTAAACTTTCTTAAGCTTCTGTGGGTGGGTTGGATAAACTCCCTGTCTTCAGGGTTCTGACAGCATTCCTGAAAAATATGCTGTCCATTTCTACACAGGCACACATGCATCCCACATCAAGTCCTAAATATTTCCTTGTAGAAGACGGTTAACATCCAAGAAGGCAGGAAGAGATGACAAATGGAATTCAGTCTTGTCACCTGTAGCACTAAAACTCTGTCCTAATTTGAAGAGGGATTCTATTTTGACACCTGTAAAAGTGTGAAGCCAAATGGCAGCTGTGTTATTTGGACCCACATAAGTAATTCTTCATAACAAGCTGAAATCTCTCCTGTATGAAAAAAATAGCAAAGGCAAAAACGTCTATGGATTGAGTGACAGGACTTTTGTCACAGACCTGTGGTACAGAAACAGGAAATTGAGGCCTACACTTGCTAACAGATCAAGTTCTAGATTACTTTATTACTGGTGGTGCCAGTATGTTTGTACCGTGTGTTCTCCAGGCTTTGTAGGAAAAGGGTCAGTTCTATCATTATCAATTGCTACAACAAGATCATTTTAGGCAAAACAGTTAGAGGCAAGCAGAAGTTCAAATCCTGTCAATGAATTCATAGACTCTGAAAAAACGTTGTATTGGTGGTTACAAAAGGAGCAATGTGGCCAGAGGACTGTTAGTATGGGAGTGTTGAATCATCCCACTCCAACTGCTCTTGCCTGGTGGCCTTCTGTTTGTCTCCCTTTTGGACAATCACTTCCTCCTCTTCCTCCTCCTCTTCATCCTCTTCACTTTCATCTGATTCAGCACTGGTCGTGTCGTCCTCTTCATCTTCTATGTCTTCTTCCTCCTCACTCTCCTCTTCTGCCTGGTGCGGCTTTTCATATTTCTACAATACATTCCAAGAAATGAGAGAGAGATGGTAGAAGAGAAGTCCCTTCTTCCTAGCCAGTGGCTATGAGAATGTGAACCCTTACTCCATATCATTTAGAAATGCTTGCATGCTGGGAAAATCTGCTTTCCACCATTATGAGGCTATTAGACATCAAATATAATACAATTCAGTAGCAAATATTCAAAACCTACTGTAACAAGAATGGAATATTAATAAGCAATACCTTTGTTAGTCAAGCTGCCAAAACTTAACCTGCCAATGTCAGTTTCTTTGACATGCTGATTATTTCCCTTCCTTTAAGTGTATTAGTGTTTACAATTAAAAGGTTAAAAACAATTTACATCATCTGGGGTGCAAAGATGGCTGGAGCAGTGGTGTTGTACCCAGGAATTCTGCACCCTCCTATTTAGTAATTATTTATGACAACAAATATTATCATGGTGTGCAGAGCTCATAACTAAGCTGCAGTCCTGATGTATGTACATACAACTATTCTGCCAAGCCTAAATGAATGTACTGTAAAAGAGGTTTTAAACGCCGCTAAGCAAGCTACCAGCCCAGACAGTAACTCCTGGTATCATCATGATACAATACTATGCTTCAGTTATGTACCTCCATGGGGTTGACAGTAATAGTCAGAGCAGAATCATCCCAATCCATTTCATTTTCTTTACTTCCTTCATTGTCTGTAGAGCTGTGCTGATGAGCTGTCCGAATTCTATAGACCCCCAAGGCTATGATGAAGATGAGTACGCTCACACAGATCACAATAACAATAGTAGCCACACTTGGAACAACTGGAACAAAAAGTGGAAAAGCAATGAGCTTACATCTATGGACCAGATTGCCTACAAAACACTAAACACATTGGCTATGTTTTTCTCCTTGGCACCTATTCCTTTGGATTGAAAATCTGGCCAGCTTTCTGCCATCTGCCTGGGACTACAGAAAATGGTGACGTGCCCATCTCCTAGGGCAGAGCACACATGAATGGCATGTGCAGACACCTACTAATGAGTATTATAAATCTTTACTAAAAAGTGACCATGCTGAATGTTTGTTCTTTAAGCCACTTCATTACAGAATACAAGCAGTCAATCAGTTCAGCATCAATTAGTTTCAGAACAAGTGCTTTTGCAGTTGGGGGTCAATTGTCTTAACTGCATGTTGGCCCCTTCTAATTACAGCTAACTGAAGCATTAACATCACCTGTGAGAAAAAGTGTATCTCCAAGCTTTTATTTTAGATTTCAAACATTTGTAGTGGGATTTCAATCCCCCTAAAATAATATAAAGCATTGCCACTCTATTTGCCTGTGTTACAGCCTTGCTGGGAGACTCTTGAGGATTCAAGATATTTTTCCTCACTGTTCTATTGCACTCTTAGAATCCTCTGTCTCCAGCTAGTCACAGGAAGACAGCTCTCTGAACTATTATGTTATCAGCTCTACAACTGTACATGTTAGTGGAGAAGTGTTGCCACTTTTTATGTACCTTTACTACCTAGGTACTGAAGTTCAAGGAGCTACAATAATTCTGTACCCTGTTTTGGTGCCTTGCCTGTAAGAATGGAACTCACTCTGCAATCAGAACAACATGAAAGTTTAAAAAAAAAAAAACAAAAAAACTTTGCAATAGGTCATTTTGTAATGGCAGAATGTCTTTACAAGTTTACAGAAGAATATAGTAATTTTTCTAAGCATAACTGTCTATAACTACTTATGACTACCTACGCTTTACTTCCTTACATATGTATCATTCAGCTAAAAGGATTTCAGAATCCAACATTGAAACAGATAGCTTTGTCCTGGGTTTAGCTTCACTGAAAAGGCTTCTGATTTGGGTAGGTATTTTAACTTAGCCCAAACATTCAGTTCAAATTCTGGATTTAATATATACTAATGCCCCCTGCGCGTGGCTAGGAGCAATTCTCTGCAGAGAGCTCCAGACTAAGGCCTGGACAGCAGCTAGCAGAAGCGCTGCAGCAGTTACTTAGAAAAATATTACGAAAATCACTTTTTGCCTGGGAATGGGTAGGCGGAAAGTACTATGCCATAGAAATACAGATGTGTATATGAGCATAAATGTTATCCTTCATACTATTCAATACTAGAAACACTGTGTTAACTAGGTGGGTCAGAGCGCATAACCTTTAATGTAGACTTTAAAAAAGGATACCAGTTTTCATTTACAAAGTACCTCCTCAGAAAGAGAGAATTCAATGTTGCCACCTGTCATAGCTGTGGAATGAGCAATGTGAGGTTTCACAAGGTGTAACTATGGACCTGAGGGCTTCATTTGTTGACTAGACCGAATCACAAGGGAAATACTGACATACCAGCATCATTATGAGCAGTCTCTGTAAAGGCATCACATACCTGAGTTGTGAACAGCACTTATGCTTCCCTCTGGGTGGTGGACAGACTGGAGAAACTGTGGCTGTACTATCATATGGTTTACATGGTCCATAAAGTTGGAGTTGGAACTGTGTAGAATATTAACCTGGTGCAAGTTAAGAATAAGAGATTAGATACTAAAAAGGGTTCTATATTCCAAGCCAGCTGGCTCCATACATTACATTGTATTAAGAAGTTCATCAGCAGATAGGAATATTATTATATAACCCTTATAGGCCAAATTCATTCTTTTAGGGCGGAGAAAAACACGCAGATTAACGTATTTCTCATTTCTAGCATTACTTGTCCTTCAGGTGTAGACTCTGAAGTAGCACAGGAAAGGAATTTCTTTTTTTGATTTACCTGTATGGAAAAATAGTGTCTTTTTGTCTCTATACCGAGCAGCTTTTAGGTGTTCCCTGAAAGTTAGTGGGAGATTTGTCACTCTGGACATCGACAGAGAATATATCAAACTTGTTGAGATTAAAACCAAAGTAAGAGAGAACTAAAAGAGGTCTCCATTTTTCCAGTGTCCCTACTTTCAGGGTGACTTTCTTTGAAGGTACCACCAGTTCTCCTGTGTCCTACTCACAGTTATGTTATAAGCAAAAACCCTAAAGTCATTGTCAGGGCTGTAGAATGCTAAGGTAAGAATAGTTTTCAACAGGACATAAACATGTACTAACCTTCAAAACCAATTATTAAATTTTGAGTCTATTGGTAAGGTCTTGCCCTTCTCCTGTAGTTGCTTGGTACCTGGGTTCTAGGCTGGATAACTGATTACTTCAGAATAGGTACGTGATTCCTGCTAAGATGCATCAGCAGCCTCTCTGTCCCTGAGCCATTGCAATGCGTTGGACTTAGTACCAGCAAAAATAAGCTCAAAAGAGCTATCCAAATTTTCCTGTGGCAACCGACCATGTCTGGGTAGTACGAAAGATGAAGTCCATCCTATGCATTCATTACCTGTATACTGACTTTCCTTCTCAAAGAAATCTGAAATCATATAAATTACCAGGAATAATCTCCATCTGATGAAGAACAGATTATAAAGCTTACTTATAAGCTTATACTTATATACTTATTTGCTTATATACTTATTTGCTTAGCAAAACTGAAAGGGGTGAACACTGCGGGAAAGAAAAGTGTGACGGGTTAAGTTAAAAAAATACCAAATGTAAGGAAAATAATGAGGCTGTGATGATTTACTTCCAAGCAGGTATATACATCTTAAAACAAAAACAAAAACAAAACTGTAGGAGATCTTATGTGACAGTTAAGTTATGGAAAAATGATGATGATGACCTTATCCTCCATTCCAACTGAGCAAGAGTAATTCTCTATTAGAGGATTTCCAGAGAAGCGTTATCTTGTCCTCACATATGCAGCTGACTAGACAAACCCACACTGAGGAGTGCCGACAAATGTCAACTTCCTCTTTGTATAGGACTTAGTTCAAACGTTTCCTCTATTTCATTATAGATAACAGAACATGTCAATCATTTTACAGATTTTAAAGAAACTCAGTGTCCCTGAAGCGGAGGCTAGTGCTCAGCCTCAGTGCTAGAAAAGAAAGGCGTGACTAAATGATTGCTTACCTCCAGGTTAAATTCATTGCTGGTGTAACGTCCATTTAGCTCAGAGCACTTGACTCTGAACTTTCTGTCAAAGGTGGCAGAAGTATACCAGTTACGATATCGAATCTGCCGAAGAACCTGTTCATAGTTGTGCATGGTGTCCACACCTGAAATGGTGGCAGTGCAGCAATAATCACAAGATGCTATGCAACAAATGCTCTGTGCAGTATAGGAGAAATCAAACAGCCACAGAAAATACAAAATTTGGCAGAATGGTGTAAAAAGGGCAGTGCATCAAATAGTCACTAACAGAGAAATAGTTTTTGGAAATGAATGTAGGTCCATAATGGAGAAGAACAAACGTAACGATAAAAATTTAGAATAGATTACTAGGTACTTGGAAAAAATAAATAAATAAAAGGCCAGCGAGTTACCAGCACTGTGCAGGAGCACTGAGGAGTTCCCTTATTCACACATTCCACTGTGATGGTCCACAAGAACCCCCACACTTACAGAAAGCAGTGTTGCTATTTTTCTTGTTTGGGAAGTAGCAGGAGGAGTGCAGAGATGAGACAAAGCTGTGCTGTATTCATAGAGGATAATGGATAAATACAGCATACCCAAAGAGCAAGAAGTAACTACGCTTTTTGAGACACAGGCTCTCCTGGAATATTTTACAGGTAGTACACCTCAGCTTTCTTTCAAATCAGTCCTTTCATTCCAAAAATGTAACTGTTGGTGGGAAGAAATAGGGGAAAACAAAGTCCATGAACATACCATAGATTGAATATCCTGCTGTGGAATTTGTGGCATCTAGATGTTTTCCTTGAAGCTCCACATGATCTAGTTCTAAACACTCTTGTTCAGGATCTAGTTCTGTGCCACTGACCAAAATATCACAGAAATCCAGGTTGTGGAGCATTTCCTCTAGTACTACTGGCTTACTGTCTGTGAACACATGACATACACCAAAAAAGAAAAAAAAGAAAAAAAAAATAAGAGAAATGCTCACAGAACAGCTCATTCATTTTATATACTTTACATCAGGGCTTTCAATTTTGCAAAGATGGCTGAATTGTTCTTTGCTCATACTAAACATGGTATACTTGAAGCAAATCAAAAGAGAAGTGTCTTGCCTGTTCAGATGCTGCAGTGATGAAGGCCTACAAATACTTAGTGAGATAGATGATAAATTGCTCTATAATAAAAATTAGTCAAGAGCAGTCCTGGAAGTAGAAAACTGAAATTTGATCCTGGAAATAAACTCATGGTAACAATTCTGCTTTGCAATACAGTATTGATACCAGACTGGTACCACACATTCCTTCTTCTTTTTTTTTTTTTTTTTCAAGGAAACCTGAACTGGAAAAATATATATCAAATACATCAATGTTTTAATGATTTGCTCAGTTGTTCTATGACTTATAAAGAATTTGCACTACAGAGAACACTATGCCATCTATCCAAGACCATGGTATTATCAGAAATGGCAAGAGCCTGTGTGGCGTGACTTGGTGAACCTGAGTTCTAAAGTGACTATCCTTCAATAAGTATGATTTAAAAAAAATATTTCACTGGAAGGAAAGTACAATATCAATTTATTACTTTTAATTCTCTGGTAAACACTGCACAAAGGGCCTGGCAAGACTGCTTAACTAGCTCCCTGAGGATACCGTAGACACAGACTGCATTCTTGGAACTTACTTAACACCCATTTTGTGACAGTCATTTTGGAGGGTGTATGGGGAATCAAAGTATAGACAGAAGAGTCTTATGCCCTAGATTCCCAACTCCTGGTACAATGAATTTGGGTATCTGAACTCCAGGTACAGCTGGAAACAGCTTTAACTTATGCCAAAAATGCAGAGCCATCTCAAATTTGCAGGATATGCAACTCTGAATATTGCTAAGCCTGATGAGTCGGACTATTTCTTGGGAAGTTAGGAGTCAGGTGAGAGCTGGGTTGCAGAGCAAGCAAAAAGCCTGAACTGCTCAGCTTTGCTGCTCCTGCTACCACTGGGCAAGCAGGAAAGGGAGGGACAGCACTTTTAGCTATTGGTGGGTCATGCTGATTTCTCTACGGAGGCAGGACAAACAGCAACACTTTGGCATTCCAGGGGTCCCCTACAGGTAAAGAAGGCCTCAGAGCCACAGTCATGCTGCTGCCTGTGGCAACTGCCTGCTCTGCTTTAGATGAGAGACAGACCTAGCTTGTCCTGTGACTGGGGAATTCGCAGTGACTAAATCAGCCTCCTCAGCCTTGCCATGTCATGTGCATCTCTCCTGCAGTTATACTGATCAAGTTACGTAACTTCCCAGTAACTGGAAAAATAGGTATAGCAAGATACAGGTGAAGAGTTATGGCCATCTCTGTTTTGTACTTTGGTCTGTCAGATAATACCTGGGCCGAGAAAAATAGTAGTTCGAGCTGTATAATGCAGGAACTGAGAGGCAGAATTCAATAATCTTTTGCAAAACACAGTTATTCCCCCTATCAATTATTATCTGTCCATTTTAACTACTCTTAGTGGATATAAACAAGAGGTGGCACATTAGGAGGTACCTGACTTCCAGGCAATTAAACAGTAGTTTAAAAAATGCTGCTATGTTCCATCTGAAGGTGAGAGACTCAGGCTTTTTAGGTTACAAGGTGCTACAACAGTAGTTAAGGCAATAATTGTCTTAGGAAAAATTGGGATATACAAAATTTATAAACTAAACTGGAGGGCAGTAGTTTCTAATTCACTGAACAGTTTTGAGGATGTCATAATATTTAGGGACATGGAGCATCATATATGCAGTGCTTTTTAAGTGAAGGATAATGATAACTCTTTTCTATGAAAGAATTAATTTTACATACCTTAATTGTATGCAGGTGATATTGTGATATAATGCACTTTCCAGCCTTCAGAGGACAGACGTAGTTTAAGGCAAGTGATAAGCAGCATTGTTACAGAGAATAGCTTCAGGGAATCCATGCCCCTACACTTGCACATCATTAATGATTTTATCTTTTCAAGAGATGCACATCTAATAGCTGCTTGTACTAGTCCAAGAAATATTGTTTAGAATGATGCCTCAGATTACTAGGCTTTTCATTTAGCTTGCACAGAAACATTGAAAAAGACAATTCCTTCAGACAGTTATTTTAAACCCTGTTTATAGTTTTGAATATTCACCTAGTGTCAAATAATAATACACATTATTCAGCATTAGAATAAATTGTCATCACTGAAAAACATCTTTGCAGATGATTATATAGGTGAGAAACTGAGGCACAAGATGACTACATTACTTAAGTATCACCCAAAAGTCAGTAGCAGAGCTGGAAATGTAAGAACAGACTACAACTCCAACCATAGTCAATTACTGCTTTCCACTGTATTAGTACAATTAATAAAATTCTGTTACAAAATCTAATGAAAACATGTTATTCAACAGGGTATGTAGAAAAGAATGGAAAGGAATCAGTCTGAAGTACATGAGACACTAAATGGGAAATCTGCCCTTTTTGAAGCACATCTTGATCTATCAAGCAAATAGGGATTTGTTCACTTTTAAATCTGAGTGAATGTCTTCAACACAAGGTTAATGTTGCCTAACATGGCTTGGCTTAATTTGTGTGAAGTGACTTTGTGTTACTTCTTTGCACTATCCTTTCAAAAATGAGGGCTTATGTTACAAAGTAATAATATTTAAAAGAAATCCACAAACCTCCATCATTTTCTTTTAAGTCCACTGGATGCTCCATTTTAGTGACTGTACTGACAATCCTTATGTCAGGTAACAGAGTAACACCTCTTTCACTTTCAAATTGTGCAGCTGGTCTAGCAAAGTGGTCCATCCCACTTATTGTAATCTTGGGCTCATTGGCCTGAAACACCATTACATACGCATCGATATCTGGGATACTAATGCAGATATCTTCACCAAAACATCTGAAAAATACATTATTCATTAACTGCATGTAACACATCGCACATCAAAGGTGTGTGGCACTTCCACTGTCCAAAACCCACCTGATGCCTCTCATTCTTTTTTATTTTCTCACTTCAGTTTCTTCCATACTTTGACACAGCCACACATAAGGACATGCATCTGTACCACCATGTACGCAGGCTAGCAGTAACAGCTACATTCCTCTCATTCCCTCCCACATTCACAACTACTGAAATTACGTAGGGGTGTCTTAACAGACAGCTTCGTGACAAGCTTGATCTCTAGTAAGGTCACTATGAGAATAGTATTTTGATATGTAACTGACATTTAACAAAGTAATGCATGGTTAAAAAAAAATTAATTTAATTAGATGATGACAACTAAGTGTAGTAAACCTAACATTAAATTCTCAAAGTGGTATCTAAGGAACATAATAGGGTTATCTTGTCATGTGTGAGTAAAAGGGCCTAACTATCCATTTAAATTGGACCCATCAGGAACTGGTTCACTCTCAGGAGCTGCTCTCACTGCTCTGCACAACTTGCTGTAACAGAGAGGTACCCCTTAGGGAGCTCAGGAGCGGCAGATGGTTCTCTCATTATACAGAACTGTAAACATTATTGTGTAGGTTCTGTCACTATTGTTGCATGCAAATGGAAGGACACAGATTTCTGTTTAACACCAGACACCAGCACTTCACTGATGACAGCCATATAAGGATATAGACAGACAAAGACTATTTCAAGCATAGTTACGAATGTAACTGTTCTTGCAGCTATATAGTCTGTTAGAAGTAATAGGCCTCCTTTAAAAAGTCATGGTTCTAAGTATACCAGAAGAAGCTATAGCTTTTTTTTTTTAATGAACATTAAAATAAGAATTTCCTTCTTAAAAGGAAAATATCAAAGGAAAACCACAAAGTAAATCAGCCTAAAAGTAAATGAAATTCATACTTTTTGCTCAATAACATAAAAGTATGGTTTGGCAAATGTAATTTGATCAAAATTCTTCTTTTTACTTGTCTGAAGGAAAAAGTAATTCATTAAAAATATTCCTATCTAATCAGCTTAGCTGAAGTATAACTTACTGGACTTTAGATGAGACTTTGAGACGTCGTACGCCTGCAGTAGGAAACTGTCTAGAGTTGATGTATGAGACCTTTCGGAGAGCTTGATTTATATTCTCAATGTCATCTCCTTCCATGACAAGGACTGACTGGGAAGGGTTGAAGTGATACTGGGGGAAATGCATATAATTAGTATGTAAGGTACCAGGTGCAGAGTACAAAATAAGACATTTTTAAGGAATGTTGCATAGACATAAATTTAAAATCTAATTATTTAAGAAAAAAAGTCTTAGTAGTTATTGTTGGCTGAATCCACATATTGTTCCCCCCAGAATGTCTCAGGTCAGTCATCTATTTCATATCTTAATAGTTACTGTTATAATTAATTTTATAGCAAATTAACCCAGATTTGTTGTATTTTGCCCAATCTTATCAACTTTGCTGATACTATATTCTGCAGATATGGAGTTCAAAACTTTAACTTACTGTCATTATTATTATTATTGCTATATAATTTGTTTTTAGATCATACACATTCTCCATATAAAAATATTGACTTCAACAGGAGTAGTATGCAGAAACATATTTTTCCTGCTTTGTTTGTTTTTACTCTGGACTATCTTTCTGAGATATATTTCCACATGGACGAACAAAACAATTACAACATTACCTCCTACATCTTCATTAATGTCAGACGCCATAAAGGGGATTCTCCTGCCTCTTTCTCATGATCAATAAGGATGTCATGATTTAAGATGTAACTGCTGCTTGCACAAAGCCAGCTGCTTATCTGAGCCAACAAACCTTGCAAAGTCAGTGGCTGTTCTTGTAGCCCTGATTGTCCCCTGCCCATTACATGGAACACAAAACAGTCTTGCTGACCAAGAAACTTTGCTACTGTATCTGCATAGCAAATGATTGATTTTATCTTCATCATAATTCATCCTGATTCCATTTGTTTTGTCTTTTAATTGGTTCAGCAAAGCATCTGCATTGCAGAGAAAAGCAGATTAGCCCCCTTGATTTTGTACCCTACTACCGACAGCACAGAACACAAAGAAATGCACAGAACACAAAGAAATGCACCCTTCTCTCACACTGCAAAGCTGGATATTGATTATATGAGCATATTCTATAATATACAGACAATGACTGTCTACACTTCCTTACAAAGAGAGAGGTTAAAAAGAAAAAAATGCAAATAAATAGACTGTGAAGAGCAAAATGAAACATGGGGTTCTCTGTTGAGCAGAACACAGGGAACTGGGTTCAAAGCTTAAGCAGAAAGGCCATAATGCACTGAAGGGTATTTTTTAACAAAGAGGAGGACTAACGTGAGTCACAGCCTGTATATACTTCTTTTTTTCTCTCTGTAAGCTAGCAATAGTAGAGAATAAAATTATCAGAAGGAAACTCTAGCTAGTTAGTTAACTTAATAGCTCAGCTGCCAGAGCAGCTGGAATGCTGCCAAAGCGACTGGAGAAAACCCTAGTCTGAGCCATTTTTGTCTTTCTCATTAAAAAAGGCTAAAAATAGCGACAGTTTAGACAGTGTCTCTGAGAGCTGCTACAGATATCTGAAAATTATCCTGCAGACAGAAAAAGCCCAACACTGCTGTGTCAGGAACTGTATTACAGCTACATTGCTCTTTCCTAGGTGGCTAAAAGGTGAAGCTTTGTGCGTCCAAAGCACCCAGCAGAAATTTCTCCCATCATCAGTTTGCCAACATTTAATCTGGTAAGTGCCATGTCAATAGCCACACAGAGTCATCTGTGCAACTGTGACACATGCTTGTGTGAGATCAGGTGTGTTTATTTTTGACACAAGAAACTCTTTATTAATTTTCTGTTGAAGGTCAGGTGCCAACTGTTCCACTTTCACCTGAGCTTCTTTTTGTCAGCCCCAGTAAGAAACCCTACCAATGATCTACCTCTGACTGCTCTTTTAGTTTTTTCCTCCTGCTGTTACACTGACTGTTGATCTGGCTGAGAAGGTAAAAATGAAAGCAACTTTAAAGAATGAAGTAACTTTAAAGAAACATTAAGAAAATGAAAATATTTTGAAGTTTGTTGGAAGAAAGAAAAGGAGGAAAACAATCCCTCATCTTAATTTTTCCTACCCCATTGCTAGTATAGTAAGAAAACAAATCACCTGTGCTGGAGCAGTAGGAGGTATAACGGATTTTTCCAAGCCCATGAAACAACAGACTACTCGAATACTGTCAAATTTCAGAATGTGACAATTGGGGAGGTATTACTATGCTTTGAAACTCCATGCACCAAGCATACACTTGTTTAATTCATGTAAAACCCCAGCAAAGAACTTAGTGGTATGCATATACACTCAAGTTCCAAAAAACCCTAGCTACTCATTGTATGCATTGTCTTTTTAAAATAGCTTTTACTCATAAGTGTGTCATTCTGCTGGCAGTGGCAACAATGTGAAGTTCGTAATGACGTCTTTGGTACAATTAAGAAAAAGAAATTATTTGGGGGGTGTTTTGCTCATATGTAAAAGCTGGAGCTAACAAAGTTCCTCCTTAGCTTTGCACTTTCAATTTACATTTTTACCTTTGTTTTCAGAAACATCGGTTATACCATAGCACTGTAATTTATCACCTAGACAGATATTGAGTGTGTTTTAGGTCAGTCTCCGATCTGGTACAATGTAAACGTTTAGCTAATAAAATGTAGTACATGGCACTTCCACTGCATAATCTAGACCAGGTTTTATAGCACCAACCTCCTCTCCCCTGAAAAACAAAGCACCAAATAGCCTGTGCTGTTTCATGGACTACGTAGGCTGCAGCCAAAGTATCTTCCCAGTTGGAAGATGGTATTGTCATTTGTGTGCTAGGAAATAGCTTAACTGTGTGCATACAAGTTAGGCAGAAGAATACCTGTCATCTAATAACAGTATCAGTACAGGACAACTTAAAATGCATTTCATGTAAACATTACAGAAGTTATATTCAAGATCCTACAAGTGTATCCAAAAGATCAGAAGTTGTCTTAATGAATGCAAAGCAATCTGGCCACTATGTCACTTGAAACAGGGTTTCCCTCTGTCTGTTGTTCTCCAATCTTAGAAAAAGTGTTACAATATCAGTAAAGATAGTCAAGTGCATATTATGGATGGATAATGATTTGTAGGCAAATGTAAAGTTTGAATTTCTTCACTTTTTGTTGTCCAGTTTTCATGTCCCGTACCATTGTTTTCCTCTTAGAATACACTCAGATTTTTTCAATCCTTCTGCATTGGGACTTCTTTCTGAGTTGTCTCTAGATGAAAGATATTCCACTTATGTTTTCCATTGCTTTAAAGCTATTTGAGATCAAAATCCAGTAATTCTTTGGAACAATGTCTATTTCTGTAAAACTATCAAAATAAGCACGAGAACACGACCTGGCAATTCTTACAGCAGCACCAATATCAGCAGCACCTTACTTTCTGAGCACCTACCTTTGCAATAACGGAAACATTTTTCTTTGCAGTGTCACAGCTCTTCTGCTGTTCCCCTTTTTCTTTGCATGACTTTATGGGAAATTACATTGCTTTTGATAGCACATTTGTACTGTGTATACTCTACCTTGGGCTCTCCACTTCATAAATCAGCTCTACATTTTTATCAAAGATGATGTCAGTTCATCCCTTACCTTTATTCCTTGGCCAAGACTCTCAAGTGAATTAATATCCAGACCTTCCTTGCAGGCTTGCAAACAGGAAATCACTTTCTGACTCTCAATTTTGCCTGGCCGGATAGTGAGACTGGCTAGGCTGCCATGGAAATACTGAGCAAACCTGGGCTTGGTGACTTCACCTCCTGCAAGAAAAAGAATATAAAATTATTATTGATACCAATACACTAAACATGCATCTAATAATTCACTTTGTTTTAATGTGCGCTTAAAGAGTTGAAATACATTTTAGCTGAGTACTTTTGAAATCCCATTTATTGTGGTAAGTAGAATCACTTTGTGGGTTGTTGGACAGTAGTTAGTAGCAGCCTGTCTTTAAGATTATTGGCAGCATTTTTCCAGTGTTGTATTCAGGTGTTTACAAAGCTGTGATAACATACTCTGAGACGAAACAAGAATTCCCAAATCTGTGTCCAAGGAAGCAGAGCATTTACAAAAATGAATTGATGATATTATTGGAATGAATTTCAAAAAATGTTTAAGGTCCAATGTTTATTTAGGCAGAAACTGTATTTGCAGGTTTTCTACTACAAGGTCTCTTACACAGCCTTTACCTTTCTCCTCCAAAAACATACTACCCGACACTCTTAGATGTGCTAAGAGTCACGGCTCTGTGTAAGCACTGCCACACTCTCTGCAAACTATTGTCTCTAAGGATATGGTGTAAATTCACAGCAGTGACTCCATGTGTAGCACTATGCTAAAAGGCTTACAGTACCTTACCTAAACCAGCTCATTCGGTCCCATCACTGTACGTTGCATTAGTCCCTCTAGCTATTCTCTGTTCAGCCTCACTCTATGCAGCTTCAACGGAAGACTGATCTTAAGGAGTTGTCAATAAAATGTGATTACATACTGCCTGCACCAGTGATCATAGCATCTAAATTACTCTTGGGATATTTAGTGATTTACTCATCCTCTTCCAGGAGAATTTTTTAGAGCTTGTCTTTCCTGCAAGTGTTAGCTGAATCAGTACGTGTGAATTACTGCCTGCCTTGAGCCTGAGAGGACCAAGAAAACCACGCAGCAGTGAAGCCATGCAGACTAATTGGATTAGTAGTTGATAAGCTGCTGTAATTGGTAGATAACTCATCTCTACAGTGTTTATAGCCTTAGTGTCAAATAACCTGTTTCTGCCAGGCAAAACAGCTCAAGCTTGAACTTTAACTTGAAGATTTGTGTTTGGAATGGGGTTAGGAATAGGGGATAAAGTGACAAGTTTACTTTAGGCTGATGTTGCTACCTAAAAGCTTGAAAACACCTCTTTTAGTCTGTGTAGTATAAACACAAGGAAGAAGACTCAAGTTATTTTATATAGTAAGGAAAATATATGCTGGTGTACTGAGAAAAAAGAAGGTGTCTAGGTAGGCTGTTTCTTCACAGAAGCAGACAGTTTCTGTTCTTTTATGTTAACATTGCAGCACAAACTGCCTCTCTTTTTACCCCAAAGAAAGATCCTCAAAGAGAGATTATTCTTTTCTATTCTTTCATTCATCCATCAATTATACAGAAAACTTCCTCTGGGCAGAATTTTTTAGAGGTTTCATAGAAGCTTTCATGTCTGCAACAGCTGAAGTACAGGATCAGTTCATACTGTAATTTAGGCCTTTCTGATACTTACCAAGACAATTATTTGGTAAATAGGTAGTATACTAGAGGGACATTAGCTTTTCAGGAAAAATGTTGTTATATTTATGTATTTGCATTGTCTTTAAAAGTACGTATCACCACTAATACGACAGCAATTTATCTGAACTGAAAAAGGTAAGCCAAATTAAAAAACAAACAAACAAACAAACAAAAAAAAACAAACCTCTCCCTACTAAGGACACAAAAACAGATGAGACCTTACCAAAGAAGGGAATCACGTTGTGCTTTGAAGCTTCATATTCTTATATCCCTAACAGAATTCTGAAGACAGAAAGTTCTAAGGCTAAAACACCAACACTAATCCTGGAGCTTTGAAATTTAGAAACCTACAGTAAGTTTGCCAGAAGATCTTAATAGTTCTGACAAGATGCAAAATGAGAAGCAGTCTCAGATAAGCTAATGTATTTAAATGTGAAACTAGCTCATTAAAATGTATGAAGGAATAGACAAGAAGCTAGAACAAAGAATCAGGTGCTGTGGCTATGTCTGACAGTAGCAAGCAGTGTAAAACAGCTGAGGTGAAGCTGAAGCAAACCTATAGAGCAGCATGATTGGTGCTTATATCCATGCATAGAAATTTCAGGTTTGGATTTTTTTGGGGGGGTTGTTCCTTCATTTCAGACTAATTCTTCTCAGGTGCCATTGACAAAACATTTATTTGCAGTTCAAATGTAGTAGATACATGGCTGGAATTCACAGGCAGTTTAGTTTCATCTAGAAGGAATCCAGTTCATGTGCTCTGGCACTGGTCCACAGTGTGGACAACAGCAGAGAAGTGGGGATGATCAGGAGATTGTTAGAAGTGCAGTCCTGATCCAAACTGACACACTAATGTGGACGCGCAAACACAGCAGCTCTGTAAGTGGTTATCTTCAGTCTGTGCATGACAAAATAGCTGGGAACAGCTACTGTCTTGTGTCAGTCAAGAAAATCTACAAAACTATGCCCACAGTTACAGCAGGGTGATTCAGGCTGGGACAACTGCACCGTAACAGCTGATAGCAAGGGTCTAAAGGGACACTGGGGGATGGTCTAGTCTGTCCCCTACCCCCAAGACAAGCTCAGCTGTAGTTAACCATTCTTGAGAGTTGCTGGAGATGTTCTAAACGCTTCTGAAAACAGAAGCTCCTCAGGCAATCCACTCCATTGATCAGTGACGTTTATAGAGTTGAAAGCTTATTCCTAATAGGGAACATGAGCTGTCAAAACATTACTATGTCTTCCCTTTTCCTTTGCCAGCCTAACCAAGGCTCTTTACCTCTTTCCACCTAAGACTGTAGACTGTGATCATCCCTGTTGCATTCCCTGGAACTCCTGCTACTATTTGAAGTATGAATTACAGCCTTAGAGGTCTTCTGAATGTTATGTGTGTCTTACATAGGACATCCCTGTTAATTCAGGACAGCATGAATACTAGCTTTTTCCACATAAGCATGAGTAATTTTATACGCATACTTGAAGAACAAATACTATCTCACACTTTATTAGAAAGAATAGACTGCTAAATAAGCTCTCCATAAGCACCTTTTGCCAGAGCTAAAGACATGATACACCTGCCAATTTTATCCTCTAAGGTGAACAGAAGTCATTGTATCTGACTCTTACCACAGTGCTTGTAATTGTAGCGTGTAGACATTTTCATATTCTTCTACCTCAGCATTTCAGAATCTTCTCAACTCAATAGGGTATGTTAGCTTGTTGATGTGTTCCAATAGTTGGTAATTATTGGATTGCAAATGGACAAAATCTGATGCCATAAAACTGGGAAGCAAAAACCATAACTGTCGGTAAAATTGAAGGGATGGCCTAAAGCCAATCTGTTACAATCCTGTACTCCAGCTTTGATAAAAGGGATTATGGGGAGTATAGTTTTTCAGTCTCAAAAAATGCAGGAAAACAAGATTGTTAGAATAAATTGAAAATCCTCAGCAACTGACTGTTTTACTCCTGTCTATATGAGTGTTTTATTCATGCTTGTTTCTCCTATATTAGTATGTTTACCTGCCATTTTTCATTCTGCTTCAGCAGTCTAATATTCTTCAAGTATTTGGCCTCAGGTTCTCAGTATGTGCAAATTTAGCCCAGGATGGCCAATCTCCAAGTCCTAGCCACTCTAAAATCCTTAGTACCCAAAATTACATGTGTGTAAGGATGTTTAATCCAGCATGAGAATGGTAATTCTGTAGCATGTCAAAGGACAGTGTAATTGTAGCTAGTGCTGAAAGTAGCAACATTTTTAAAGAATATTATCCAAATTCTTCTAAAAACTGATATTTTCAAATAGAGATTCCTTGACCCTGAGCATGATACACTTCATGCCTGTGCAGCTTCACAGGCAGCTGACAGGCAGCTCAGAGCCACCGCCCTCACCGGGCAGGAGGAATGCTCAGTTCCACTGTCTGAATTTGACTCATAACTGAAACCATCACATGCTAAGAAGCAACTGACCAAAAGGCATAAACAACTCCCAACAGCTCTTACTGCCTTGAGACACTTTGAACTTAACTATTGGTTGTGGTACCAACTGAGCCTAAGCAACAATATATTTGAGATAATAAAGAAGCCCTAAATATATTACACAAGCCTCTGGAGCAACAACTCAGAGAACAAAATGGTGCTCCAGTGATGGTGATCTTGAGGTAATCCAAGTGTTCTAAATTTTTTTCTCTTTCCTGATGTCCTTGTGCAGTGAAAAATAAAGTGTTTTGTAACACAGCATCTACAAGTGTCTATCCAGAGGTCAGCCCATCCAGTTAACCTAGATTGCCTCAGCAAGTTTCATGGGATTTTGTGCTCTCAGGGTCTTTTTGTCCTTTCTTATCAGTCCCATACAGCTCAATCAAATAGAACTCAACAACACAAAGATGTTATAGTATCAAAACCTTCATCATAAGAGAATAGAAAAACCCTACTCCACAACTGCATTACATGTTGTGTTTCACTCAGCTCTATGTTTATGGATTATTAAGGATTAATATGCTGTGAGTATTAATTCTTGTGGGATACTTAAGTAGTTAAGACTTACTTAAGTGAATAATGTGAACAATACAGGAAAATGTAACCTTCCTTACTGTCAGCTGGGGTTTAGGTTGATGTCTGCAACACATGAAAGGCTTAAACAACCTTTTAGAGCAACACTACCTGTTCTCATTACAGACCCTGCATTACAAATCTAGCTGCTGTTTTTTCCCTTCCTTCGATGTAAATGTTATGGTCACCATTACAGTTGTGAGGCAGCACAGGCCACAGTGTTATTCAGATCTGGAAGATAAAATCGTGCATTACTTTTTCACGTGACCCAGCACTCCCAAAGTTTGGCAGATACAGATGGATGAGTGTTGGCTTTTTGTCATTAATTCAGTCCTCATAATGGGAAGATGGTGTCAACAGACTGTGGGAGGCATCCAGAGGAACTGTCAATGTACATAATTATTCACTCTAATGCTGCTCACTGCTTAGTCACTGTCAAAGTGGTTTGTATCACATTTCTCAGTTGCTAAAATAATAGCTATTTCTGGACCGGGATTCTTCTTGTTCTATGCTGGTTCAGATCTCTTCTACCTTTAATCATATTAATGCAGGGCAGCTCTGGCACTAGGGGCAGAGGGATCCATCCCACCAGAACTTTACTCAGGGTCACCCTGATAGAGTCTTCTGAGTTACTTTCCTTTTCTGCCAAGTGTGAATATTTGGGGGGGTGACAAGGGACAGCACACGCTCTGACACCAAAGCATACACAAGAAGAAGGGTCTTGCCATGCCCTGCCGGTCTCCCCACTAGATAAAACCATTATAGCAGCCAATTGAGACAGCTGAGGCATAAAATAGGCACTGGGCTTAAAACAGGCTGCCAAAATAAAGTGACAGCTGCTACTGGAATTATCTAGCTAACTAGAATTACCTGGGGCTACTAATGTCCCATGCAGTTGGTCTCAGCCTAGGGGCAGGATTAGCAGGGGCACCTCATGCACTGGGTTCCCTCCCCACAAGAGCTTTACAGCCCTTTGACTGTTTGTGAATCCGATTTCCCTCCTGTGCTACACAAGCTGGTGCCCGTGCTCACCCCAAGCCCAGCACCACAGCACACCGGAACAGGACACACAAGTCAAAGGAGGATACACACCAGAAAAGGCCGCATGCTGCACCTATACAGTAGCCCTCAGTGGGGAGTGATCAAGCTGCTAATGAAAGCAAGACTTTACAATATTACTATATTTGGCATATTTCTCAACAGTCACAAGCACAGGTACGATTGGTGCCTCAAATTTCAAACATAATAGACCAAACGTAGAATTAACCTACTTAATTTCAGATGAGTATGTTGCAGATGCCCGTCCTACTTATGTGCTGATCAGTTGGGATGACTCCCTTGTATACATGAAGAAAAACAAATGCTTAAATGCTTCCAACATACATTTCACCTTGTCCTACACAGTTAAAAATCTCTCAGGTAAGTCACAATTTTGGGGGTTGCTGTCACCTAGCAAACACTTTCTGATCTCAGCCACAAAGAGGTTCTGTTATGTATGACAATGGAGAGTTCAGGGGAAACTGAAGAATTCTCAGGGTTCAGACTTCATGGTGTTAAGGTGCATTCATTAATGAAGTACAGGTTATTTTCATGAAGCTTTTTTTTTTTTTCACTTTGGGTTGATAAAAAGTGTGACAGAATTTGATTACCAATGAATTTCACAGTTGCATTGTTTTGACATTGGTGATGAAAAGGGCTGTTTTCATTCACATACCAATCTCCAATGCACAGTCATGCTTTTCAGTCAAAACAAGTCACTTTATTGAGCTCACAGATCTTCTTTTAGGCCTTTCTGCCCTACCCTAATAATGAGCAAGTAATTATCAGGGCAGTCTAAGCACATGAGATTTTTTACTGGAAATGATGAATCAAGAGAATTTCCAACTGAGATGTGATTCTTGTAAGATGTTATAGACTTTGGTTATACTGAGCCAGATAATTAAGGAATGATCGATTATTCAGGGTCCCAACAGAAAGACTAAAGTGAATCTGGGAGCTGCTGCAAGACATTCTGGCTCTGAATGCCACAGGTTCAAGTCCCAGAATTTATCCCATCTCCTTATTACAGCAGTTTAGGAAGCTGGATTTAACTCCCTGTCAAGCAGATTGGCTGTTAAACAGGAGAAACCTAACATAGATTTCAGGAGGAGTCACAATTACAGACTCTAGTTTTTATACTCCCAGAGCTTCTCAGCACACACACAAAAAGTTTTTTTTTTTTTTTTAATATAATTCAGCTAGAAATTAACCAGAAAATTACTCATCAAACCTGGCACTATTTCAGTCTGCCTCTGCTCTTGGTAGACATCATCACCTGATGACCTTATACAGACAGCTTTAGATTTTAAAGCATTATGTGAAATAGAATCATAAAATCATAGAATGGCTTGTGTTGGAAGGGACCTTAAAGATCATCTGGTTCCAAGTACAGAGAATGCTAAGGGCTACCTGCTCTTAACTATGCATATGCTAACTTACCTCTGTGCAACACGTCTGTAGGTCAAAAGCTTTGTATAACTTATGCCATTTAAGAGAATTTCTTTGAAGATAAGAAAAACACTCTATAATCTCTCACAATTCCGTCTATATATTTGCTATTCCTAAAGGAACTGGGGAAATGATGACAATCATGGAAAAATGTCACAATTTTATTTACCTTAGAGTAAACCACAGTCCAAGCTATGTTAATGCTGCATGAAAAAACTATATCCCTATTCCTCAAATAAGATCCCTGTGCTGTTGCATGTTGCCCAGTGCAGAAATACAGTTAAATAAATGACATATATCTATATTGAATTACTGACAGATTTGAATATATAAACTCAGCTCTCCAAGAAAACACCCTCCTAAAATATATAAAAATATATAAAATATAGTTTCACATGTTTGTATTCCTGCTATAGCCAAAATCCCAGCGAAGAGACGTGAAGTGTACTGAAATCTGCTCTATTTTGGTTTTAGAGCGAAAGAGAGAAAATACTGCTGTACTAACAGAAGCATCAGTGTACAGACATTCAGTGTCACATTATGTTGAAATCTACCTAGGTGGTCTTGCATTAATTTGTCTGCTTGTCTTACTCCACTGATGCCCGGGCTTGGTGCAACCTATGTCAGCCCCCAGGGCATCATCCACTGGGGGTAGGATACGCAGCAGGGAGTAATCTTCATCTGTAGAACATCTTAATTTCCAGGGGAAGTCCAACACTGAGTGATACAGGCTGTTGCTGCACTGCCCACAGTGTGGGCCTCAGTGATCCGATCCCTCTCCAACTTCTAATTACTACAATACCTCTTGCCTTGAATAGTAAGCAGGTCCTCTGACTGCAACTTTGTGATGGATATGTCAACAGAGTGCTCAGAAGATACGGTTATTCCACAGAAGAATTCTATAAAATTTTGGTTTCCAGTGTAGATTAAGGAGAGAGGAAAATGACAGGAGAATACAAAAGAAAAACAGAATAGAAAACAGAAATTGCTTAGAAAACAGAAATTATAATAGCCTTCTGCTATATTCACGATAACAGAGTTTGCTTGTTGAGAGACTTCTTCTAAAGATCTTCCCCTGCACAATGTGGCCAGCATAAATTAATTACAGTGTGAAGCACAGCAGCACTCTAGAATGGGTGGCATTATTAGAAATGACGATTTACGGTCACGGTAAGCTATAGTATAACCTTGTAACAAGTCATTAACTTGTGTCACAACTTTCCTAACAGGACTTTTGGGAATGCTACATAAAAGAAACAACCCGTTCTGGGAGGGGAAAGGTATGAAAGACCTTATCTTTTCAAAGAAGGCTGGAAGAAATCTGTTCACAGTCTGTGGTACAAAAAATGATTAGACTATCAAATCATGTAATTTGCTCCCTTATTCTGGCTGCCTTTTCCATTGAATGATTAGCAACAAAGGGATCAGAGTGAAAACGTATAAACTTTGGTTTAATGCAAGAAATTTCTTGCTCTGTAAAAAGATTCAGTTACTATGTTCTCAGGTATACTGATGCAGAGATTGAAAGGAGGAGATAGGTGGAGTTCTAGGAGGAGATCAAGATCTTCGAAGTAATATTTAGATAGTTTGCTTAAAGTTGGAGACCAAGGGAAGTAATTAAAAATAGTGAAGACAAAAGATAAAGAAGATAATCTTTCATATTAAGTATACAAACTGGATTCAACAATTCTTTAGAAGATGGAAATGCAAAGCCTACTAATGTCCTATCTGTTTTATCCTTGGACTTGATTAATTATTAACTCTGGATTTACAAATTGTTTTTATACCATAAACCTTTTAGTAACTAATTTACTATGCAAGCAGTGAGACAAATGCAACTTTTTGTTTTTAATTCAGAATTCTACTGTCTACTATCTGCTGTCGTATTACCTTGCCAACAAGCACCGACTGTCAGCTGCATGGCTATGTGTGAAGGGTGGATAGGCCAATCGTTGGTCACGAGATAAGGTTCATATGTTGTTCCATCCATGTATAAGGTAACAACGGGAAACTCAACATTGACAACATAGTAATGCCATTCTTTATCACAAATCTGAAAGACAGAATGAAAGAGAAAAGATTAATTAGCACTTACTCCCTGGTGACTAATTGTCATATCCCATAATTTTTTTTTTAAATTGTATTGTTTCTAAATTCCAGTCATCGAAAAAAAATGTTACTGCAATTTATACATCACTAAAATTAATGAAAGTGTAAAACAATGGTGATAAATACTTATGTTATACGTGCACAATACAATTGGTAAGCAGAGGCATTTTAAAGCATACTCGTCAAGAACAAGGCATGGATGAAACAGAAAAATCAGACAATTCAGTATTTGCTCTGTATTTTCACATTTATTAGTACGTAAGATTAGTTTCCTAATGTCTGTATTGACTTTTGAGAACACAAAACTGCATATAAGAAGTGCATATTTGGTACATTTTGGCAGTTACTGGGGATCCTTATTAGCTTAGAATTAAGAAAATACATAGCACTTAGACATTAGATTGATGAATTATTACCAATAGTTTCATTCAATTGCCATTATTAACTATTGCATTAGTATTTAGAAAGTGCTGTTCAGTGCATCAGGACCTGCACTGTACCAGGAGGATGTGTGTGTATACACACACATGAACTCAGTTCAAGCAGTCTGTCTGCTTGATTTGGGCAGGCAACCCAAATCTTCTCCATGCTTCCTGTTTCAGTCTGAAGCTTTTTCCCAGATATTCCGCAAAATGAGGACCTGTACGGTTTCACTGATAACACATCAGTTTTGAAAAGCAACAGCCACAGTTACATGGTACTTTTAAGGTGAGAATGTCAGTGTCAAATTCGTATTTTTGAGCTGCACAACCAGGGATTACTGTGAGATTGTCAAATTCTGTTTTAGTTCAGAAATGTACAGCTAGCTGAATCAGTGTCTCTGAAGACAGAAGTCTAGCGTGTAAATACCAATGCCTGCCCAATTCTTTTTTTCCTTTGTTCTATCTTTCAGATTTAAAAGTTCAAAGAAATAAATCACAGCAAATTGGTAGGATGGGGGATGTTTTTAAAAATAAGGCAATAGTTACAGTCATCCTACTTTGAATTCTGCAGAGATACTTGTTTTGATGTGTTAAGAAACGGAAGTGCTTGAATGCAGATATCCTTGCTGTTTCTTAGAGGCAAGCAAGCAGAAAAGTGATGTTTGAGCATAACACTGTCCTTGGCCAGGTTAGGTGCTATCTGCTGCAATATCTGCCCTTTTGAAATCAAAAGCTAATGTTTTTTTCTAGAATACATTTCAACAAGAACTTAATCACTTCTATTTCAAACAGATACATTTATTACTGCAGACATCACAGCTCCACAGCAAGAGATAAATGCAGCAAAGGCGCTGCTAGAGTCTTCCTGTTGTAAACAGTAGACAGCACAAACATTTTCTGAAGGTTAAATGAACTGAAACCAAAATTGCAAGTAAATAAATTGGAAGACTGAAAACTTTATTGAACAAACAGCAATCACAAATACTATTATGCAGTCCTCCCTTTCAAGGAAAAACAGCTTGCCAAGTTTCCTGACCTGATCATTAGACTGTGATGCATCATAGCCCCATGTGTCAGACATTTTATATAAAACAAAATGAATGATGCGCCTGAATTTGAGAGACCTTGCGTGATAAAAACTACAGGGGTTAATATTTCACATTTTTCAGAGAACTGTCTCAGAGCATTTCTTTTTTGCAACCCTAACCTGCATCAGTTGGAATGTCCCAACTATTAAATGAGAGTGAGCAATCCTCGTATTTAACCAAAGCAGGAACACTTTAATATGGCAACAACAAACATTTTGGGCTGTCATATACATAAAAGTGTGGTAATATATAGCTAGTCTGATTACTCTAGTGACTGACCAATAAAGCAGTTACATTTTTCTCCACAAAATGCTGTCTGGAAACACGAGATTATGTAATCATCACAATTCAAGAGTCCAGCAACTGGTCTCTAGTGCTTCCAAGAAAAATGCAGATGTCCAGCTGCAGATGTCCACAGCTGACAAACTACTTACTGACCTTTATTTATTCTGATACATTCTGGAACATAAAATACAGCAATTCTAGACAGTTTGGTAAAGTCCTCAAACCATCACTTGTATGTTTTTCCTTAAATTTCAACACATAAATACGAGTTTTTTGTTTTTGTTTTTTTTTTTTAAGGGAATATAGGCACTTAAAATCTCAGCTTGGTGCTTACCGAGATTTCAAAAGCACCTAAACTGCTTAAGTTCTTAATTCTCATATGATCACAAGACAGCTTAGGTACTCAGACACAAGTACATTCCACCAAACTATCTTTAAGTATCTGTACTGGGTCCCAGTATTCTACAAGGCAGCAGAAGAATTATTTAAAAACTCCGGAATACATCCCAGCCACTCAGCAGCAGTTAGTATTTCATGCCTGGCCATTTCACAGGCAACAAAATAATGAAATAAATAATTGCAGAGTGCAATTTGTTATGCTGTCATTTCAGACACCTTCTTCACCTTGTTAACATAGGAAGCCAATTTTTCCCCTGCATGCACTCCACAGTGGCAACAGAATGTAATGATGGCAGCGAAGCCATGAAAATAGAATGATAAAATATACTAGTTTGGCAAACAAAGAAATTGTAATAACCTCAAGTAAGAACTTTATAAAAAAAATCTATTTTATAAAGCTATCCTAATGAGATAAAATTACAGATGAGCAAGCTTAGCTTTCAGAGGTGATTGTTGGATCACTAGGCTGGTCTAATCACTTGATCGTATCAGTCTGCCTCTAAAATGTATTAATCAAATCACAGTGAATTAACCAGTTTGAAGTCTCAGTGATGACTACAGGCCATTACACTGGAATATGCTTTCATGAAATAGAGGAAAACAGACACAATATCGTCTATGAAGTACGTTTCTCAAGACATGAAAGCTCTTAGCATCTTCTAATGAAGCTGAAGAATTTTTTGGTGTATATTGGAATGCTTAGAAATGGACTGAAACCAGAATACTTTGGTCTGAGAAGCACATGGCAATTAGAAAGAGACTTCCTTGGTCTGTAAAACATCTCTTTTTATGGCTTTGTACATAAGGGACAGACATGCACACATGTGAACACGTCCTTTACAACTTACATTCCTGGGCTGTCCTCATGCAAAATGGATCATTGACCTGTTTGGCTAGATGCACAGAGAACCCATACTTCAAGAGGTGTCCCAGTGCCTCTGTTCAACAGTGAACAGCCATGCGTATTCACAAACCTCTGACTAGCTTCCTAAAAGACCCTTATGTTTTTGCCAGTTATGTTCAGCAGACATCTGAGTTTGGCTACACAAACAGCTCTGCACATCCTGTCAGTGCTACCGAGTGCATGTTCAGGGACTATCCCTTTAGAGCTGAGAATGCGGTTATTACTACCATTACTTCCATCAAATCTATACAGCTTGATTTCAAGTTTACGCTCCTTTCACAGAAGGATTAGATGTTTTATATTTATATGAGCTTTGATGAGAAGTAAAAGTCTAGAGAGTCTGGAGAACACAATAATTTGTGCCTTCATTTCAGGTCTGCTACTACTGGCTACTCCAATGGACTGCACAAAGTGTACAGTTTCTAGTATGGCGGTAATTGTAACAATGTAACATTAATAAAAGTCCTCTTCCAGATTAGCTCCATGCTTTCGGAGAAGCTGTACGGAGGTAGAGGCAGATCAAACTCTGGATAAGCAAGGCCTCTTTGAAAACTTGCTATCCCCTACCCCACAGACAGCGTCATTTTCTTTATTCCACTCACTTACCTAGTGTCAGCTTCCCAGTACTTGTCGCCTGTTTATTGCTGACTACTACTGTGAGCTGGGAGGGAAACAGAATTGCTTTGCAAAACAGATTTTTAAATTTCCTTATTAGAAATAAACCATCCCAAATCATAAATTCTCTGTGGAGAAAATATCCCAAATTACTGGTTTTCATCAGTCATGATATTTCACTGCAAATGTACGTTGGACATAAATGAGAAAAGTAAAGCAAACAAACAACAACAAAAAAACAAGGTGAAGGAACAAACTAACACTAATTTAAAAAGGCAGAAATACTTTGCACCTAACTGGTGCACTTTCCCATCTTTTCTTTCATTGTGAGTAGGGTAGTATCAGCATAACTGTCAACACTTTGAGTTTGACTAAGTTTACTTAAGTTGTATTCTCTGAAAGAATTTTCCATTTCAAGTATTTGCAGGCAGCAACAGAGGAATTTATCCTCAAGGTAACTCCCTCATTCTTAGGTGTCTGATACACTGCCCTCCCATCTGGCTTTCAATTATTTCTCTTTCCCCTTGCTCCTACTTTCAGTATTTTATCCTTTTACCTACTGCATTTAATCTATTATAGTGCCTTAAATATTGATATATATATAAAAAAAAATCAGTACTATTGGAGTTTTTTTATGTTGCGAACCAACTGGTCTGCTACCTGTCTCAGGTACTTTCACTTACTCTCATGCAAGTTATGCTTAATTCTAGTCTTAAAGCTGATTCAAATTAAAATACTTGCACACCAAAAGAACCTATCTAGTATACTCTGCAAAAGCAAACCCTAAGCTAGGTCAGACTATCAGCACTGGTGCGTATGCCCAAAGGTCGAATGCAAATGGAAATGCTAATGGCACTTGTGCATCTCTTCGGAGGGGCACTCTGGGCTGTACAGCTGGGATGAAGAAGAGTCTGGCTACTGACAGTGGCTTCTGTGCTAAAAACTTGAAAATAAAGTGGTTAGTTAAGAAGAGTGTAGTAGTCATCGCAAACAGCTGGGCTGGTGAGACCAGTCCGAGATCTGCTTTCATTTCTGTCAAAGAGTGGAGGTGTTTTAAATCTGCAAGCACAGAGCTTAACTTCTCGAAAGTGAATAAAAGATATACATGGCAATTGCAAAGGTGTTCAATTCTCTTCCTCCCTTTTCCTTTTTATGGACAAATTCTATGTATGATTTCAATTAAACTTTAACATTTGGATGCATTAATTCACTTCTGCAATTGTATTTTTATCAACAGAGATGACATTGAAAAAAGAATGTGCACTGTTGTTTCTTCAATCTAACTTTGTATAATATAAATCACCCTGCCTGAATCAATGTACAAATGCAGGAACCTCCCTTTGATCTCATGCTTAAAGGCTTTTGCAACATCCACTCAGTTACAGCACCCAGATCAAACCCTCTGCCCAGTTCTGAAAGCAGCCCCTTGCTTTGTAAATCTGCTTCAAAGCATGGCACCCTCACCCTTGTTCACAATACAGAACATATTATTTTGCATTTAAAAAGAAATACCACATTTTTCTTTTCATCTGCAAAATAATCTTTTCTGAAAGAGCTTTTTTAAATTTTACAAATTTTGGCATTCATCTTTTTTGTTGGCAACACCAAATAGACATTTAAATGGTTCCAATGTATTTGGATAGAAACAAGATCATTTGAATACAAACAGGGAGCTCAAAGGTAACCAGATTTAAAGATTCTGAACAGTTTCATTGGACTTAAGGAGCAGTGCTACTGTAAGAAAGAAAGCCTGAAAAAGAAAAATAAGCTATTAATTTGGAAACGTGGCAGTGGATTTCCAGTAAAAGCTAAAAAGTTAAATGCATTTGCATATGTTTTTTTTTTTTCCCAGAAAATTGTTGTACATTAACATATGTCAAATGAAAATAAGTAAGAGCTGTAGTAGGCAGTCTATCAATTATGCACAAGGTTACTGAGGTTTGCATGAAGGCAGTCCAAAGGTGAGCGTAGAAAAGGCTTTCTCCTGTCCCGCTCTGGAGTTTATAGCTGTTGTCTCTGATGAATGGGAACTTGAAAGACATTGTTCAATGAGCTTTTAACAGTTACTTTAGAAAGTCATCTAGAATCTTAATTGTTTTCCTATTGTGAGTTCTCATCCACAAACGTCTACTATTAAGGCATGTTATTAAAAAAAAGAGAGAGAGAGAGAGAAAAATATATCTTGGGGCATTGCTTTCGCTATAATTCTGCTGCTCTCTTGATTTTTTCTAATACATCTTTGTCTTAAATTCAATAGCAGAGCTACCTGCAAAAGCTGATTAAGTGATATAGGGAAATAAGTTACACAGTTGACTTACCTCTTTTCTCATTGCCTGTAAGAACCTTACGATTTCTTTCTGCTTTTTTGTTTTATTATTCCACCACCACCACCAAAAGATACACTGCTAAAAATATCCTAGTGCAGACTGCAAGTATGTAATTCAGTATGCAGATACTCAGTATTCAGGATGTGCTTACTGCATGGATACCTGGGGTACACAGTGCATTTCTGTTCTGTAATACAGTGAACAAAAATGTATTTATGCTGTGAATATGAAGGCTTTATAGTCGGAATTTGCTTTTGTGAGAATCAACAGATTTGCACTTCAAGTTGGCTTTGTCCTACAGTATAATCTGCCAGTTTATTCATTTTGGGGAAGAGCTATTGAAAATGAACAAAAGCGAAGTGCAAACAGATTAATCAAATTCATCTAGTAATATAAATTGTTATGTCTTGTAGTATTATTTATTCTACCCCAGTAATAGGCTCTGTGCATTAGCACTTATCTGCCTGTTTCCCTCTGCCTTTACATTTTAACATCCAGATATTTGCCACATATATTGGCTTTATTTAATCTAAGCACTGCTGAACTGAGAAGGATTTAAACATTTGAGGAAAAGGGTCAGCGTATTCTTGACCACTAAGTGGAGCTGTTCAGATTGCAAACATGTCCCTAATAAACCCACAGCCTCTTCAGAAAACTTAAATGAAACTCTGTAATATTCATATTTGCGACTGGATTTTTTTTTTTAAATCATCTCTTTGGGTTTCCCTTTCTACATTTATTCTTTAGCAGCTCTCTCACATTATGCATTTTTTTCAGTCTGCAAAATCAATATGCCCTGCCTCTGAACTGGCAATAGATACAGTATATATGTAGTAGTTAAGGCAGGATGGAAGAAAAATACATTGGATGTGGGAAAAGAAGGAATCAATATAATCCCACGAGTTAAATTAATGGGTGATAGACTGCAAAGCAGCATCACAATCTACAAGTTCAGTGTTTTTTTTCCATAAGAATACTGTTACAGACTTATTCTCCACATAAAACTTGCAGTTTGAATCTTAGCTTCTATAGCCCTGCTCCAATTTGATCACATGTCATCTCTGAACAAGTTCTGAGATTCTGACAGCTGGTGGCAGGCAGTGAAGGAAAAATAAAAACAAAAACAAAAAACAGATTGCTTTGCTCTGGACCAGTGCTTTTATGCTTATGAGACTAGAGCATCGCCCCTCATCCAGTTGTTAGGAGTACTGGTTGTTACATGGAGTAATTTGTACTCCTCTGTGAGGAAGCTTTTCTATAGATACTATCTGTATCGAGAGTTGGATTTCTCTAATACATATGCTGATGTTATGTAAGCTTCATATATGTGAGTGAACTTGGAAAATGAAATAAACATTCTTCTACATTTGTTTTAAATGTATTGCTTAGAACCAGCTCTCAGAGACCTTAATACAGCATATCTTCTGATATTTGAATTTTATTGCCATGTAATTCTGAAATTATAAAGTAATGCATACAACCAGTCCTAGAATAAAGGAGATTAAACACTCTAGAAATTAATCCCTTCTTTCTGGAACTTCAACTAAGTGTCAGAGGAACATTAGTGACAGAAGGAGGCAAAAGAGAGACTTCTCTGCTCCTTATGCAACTCTGAAGCAAGTTATTGCTTCTTCATAGGACATCCAGTGAGGAAGCTAGAATGCAGCTTGTATTCCCTACCTTTGGTTGCATGTATAAAAGGAAGAGAAACCTCTTGGAGTTATATTAAGGTGAGCAAGAGCCACAGGAATTCTAAAGGCTCTATGGACAGTGGAGCAAGTCTGAGCTCCTAAATGAGTCACCAAAGTTACATGTCCATAGAGAGACAATCTGAAATGCTGACAACAACAGCCCTAAAATTCTCCCCAGATGTCACTGTATTGACACCTTATTTAGGAAGCTAAGCAAAGCAGAAAACATATTCCATGACCTTGTATTTTGGAAAAGAGGAACTAAAGGTGAAGGGGAAGCACTTCTTTGCCCTTATCATCTCACTAATAGAAAAGTTAATGCAGTTTAATGTCGAATTTACAAAATGGTATTTTGCATAGCTTATGAAACACGTATTTCAATATAAACTATTCAGTACAAAGTATTGAGTATAAAACTAATGGGTTTTCCAATGTACCTAGCTCAAGTAAGTGCTATATGCAAATAAGTACCTATCTAATCACTCTCTTTCCAAACTGATATTTTCAACTGTTTACTCACTGTCTGGCACATACTTCTTTTTTCTGCTTAATGTTTATACAATTTAGACATTTACTTTCTCTTAAAAAAAAACAAGTTTTCACAGATGGTGTAGGAAACAACCCTCAGATTTGTTTGCTATCCTAAAGAAAATATAAGTAAATTATGTTATTAGAATACCTTGAGTTGTGATATTTATTATGCAGTATGATTTATTTGACGTGTCACAGTAAAGTCGGGATGTCCATTATATCATTCAGAAAATATGGTGAGGGAAATACCATCTTTTAACAAATTTTTGCTATTGAGAACTACCTCAGGAATACTAATTGCTCCAAAACTAATTCCTGAAAATACAGTTATATAACATGCTTGTCAAGTATTATTCTTTATAGTTACTGATGTTCACACAGGAAATGCCTTTTTGCATTTTACCAGAAATGCCTATTTACCCTATAGTGACAAATAAAAGTAAGTCCTTTCCCTCTCTCCTCAGCCCTTTTCCCTCCATGTACATTCAAACAAATGTAGAAGGAAAAGCAAGCACTTAAAAGAGGTGAGTCTGTATTTAGTACCAGACTTATGGATGTAAGACATGTTTTGATCTTTGATTTTCCTGAGATAAAAAAAATGAATCTAGCAGAACTTTGTAGTGGATTTTATTTTGAGGTTGACTGAAACAGCAAATATCTTTCATCTCAAAGAAAGGTGAATAAAAACACTGCAGTCAGCCTGTGGCAACTGAGGCAAGTATTTTATTACCGTGATTAAATTTTAATCTGAATTGTGTATCATCCTGAATTTAAAAGAGTCAAGTATATAGATCTGACTCTGAGTTTTCCAAGATGTATTACCTAGTTTTGTCTAAACTACCTGCCCCATATGCTAAAGAGGGGATGTTAATTGTAGCATTGACCTCTTTGCTAGATAGACTCCCTGAGTTTCCATTGTGCTGTTTGCGCTCTGCCAGGCTAAGTAGGTCGCTGTCTTTCACCACTGTATTCTGTGCCCTCTTTGGTAATCAAAATATCCACTCTATTACTGCACTATTTAATGAAGCCAACTTTACTCCAACCACATATGACACTTGAGTCATCTGGAAACAAACCTTCAGAGTATAAAAACTGAGGAATTAAAAAGGAATTAAAAAATGGATTGACAAACCTTCACTTACTGAAGAAAAAGAAGGGTGAAAAAGAAAATAAAAGACATCTCATAGCTTCTCATTTTACAGTCTCCTGATGGAATCTTGTATGATATCATTGCTGTCCCTTTTACATGAGAAAGCATTCCATTTTGAAATATATCTGATTATTTACCTGGATAGATCCTTCTCCTGTCTTACTCTAAGAAAAGACTAGAATACTTTGTACCATACCTAAAGACTTCTACGTTAATGTAAGACTGAGAGGTGAGTGGGTGGGAAAGGGTAAGTTAAAAACAGTTCAGTAGTTCCATACTTCCTAGGTTTTAGTCATAAATATTTATATATGTATAATATATAAAAATATGCCTAGGCATACATACACACAGACTTTGTTTTTTCTTATTACAACCTAGAGTCAAATAAATTTGAAAACAGGTTTGCAGAAAAGTTATGGATTTCCAGTATTTTCAAACAAGAAGATAATATTGTTGTCATAATGTCAACATGGTATAATCAGTAAACTGAATAAACCCCAAACAGCTCATAAAATCAATGAGAATATTTCCTTAGACCACTTTGCACTATCCTACCAGTAGTCAGTCTCTTATTCTAGTTGTAAAGACTTCAGGGTACTTTCACAGCATGTATCAGAACAGATCAATTTAAAAACTGTTAAAATAAAAAATAATAAAAAAAAGAAACGATCCAAAGATATACAAAAAGTTTTCTGAAAATAAATATTAAACAACTGAGTTACACTGAAATCGAAAATAAATGATTGAAGTGAAACATAACTAAGTTATGTTAACTGTTAACTATAATATTAAATACGATTATTATTGATATTCCTTCAGTTACCTAATAACAAAGTCTTTGTAGTTAACATAAAGTGAAGTAATTTGTATAAGTTATAATGATCCCATAAGAAATAATCACAGGATCATGAAGTAATTTACTGATTATTTCTCACTGGTTAACTAAATTTTTCCTGGTCATTAAACTTTGTCTCTCTGACCCTCCTGCCCTCAAGTAAGCAAACCTTGTGAATTGTATTTGAACCTGGTGTTATGAATCGGGCTACCCCTGCTTCCAGTCATTCTAGGCTGGTGGGGGTGGTGGTCTTTGAATGAGAGTACATAATGAGTGCAGTTGAAGTAGCGCCCTGTTTCAGAAGCAATATGCCCTACTCATTAGCCTGTCAGAAATCATTGCCGAGTGAAGGAAGCAGTGCTGATTTCAGAAGAAGTTAGTAAGCCAGGACATGAGCAGATCAGTTAAATAAGCATTTAACAACTTTCTCTGGTGTTCTTTAAATACGTTTTAAAAGGGGTTCCATTTTGCTTACTCTTTGTTCTTATAATACCCATTATTTTTAACAGAGCTTCACTGAAGAGTAACTCAGATTAGTAGTTATTTTCCTTTTTCTCTTTTTTTTTCTAGTAATTAATGCCACTTATTCAATGAGCAAAAGGCAGAAGAGTACCCTGATATAAGTGGGCTGTAAGGTCAAACAGCACTCAGCAGTCCAACTGTTTGTCTCTTCCAGACATTCATTCACTTCTGTGTTCATTCTACATGGAAGAAGTTCCCAAATCAACATAAAACATAACATGGTAGAAAATTAAAACAAAAGAACCCACAGTAAATACTCAAAATTCACTCTGCACATCAGTATCACAACAAGCTGTGAGTTCAAAGTCAATTTTGTAGCTTAATTATGCATGCTGGCTTTTTCTTCAAATTAGTTTTCCAAATGTTATACAGCATATATGTGAAATCTAGACAGTATCCAGTTGAGGTTTTATGTCTGATGCTCCTAATATGACAGAACTTCTGTAAATCTCAAAAGAACTACTCAAAATTCATTAATAAATCACTATCTGAATGATTCCATACCTCTAAAAATCCCATGTCCTTAATAAACCAAATATATATATATATATATATTTTAGGATACTCAGGTGAATATTTTTGAATTGCATCTTCATTCATCAACATAGCAGGAAACTAAAAGGTGAGTAAATTATATGTCTGTCAGCATATATTGGAAGTAGATAAACTGTTGTCCACACCTAAAGTAGGTAATTTCTATTTAGCTTTTCATACTCAACTATACCATCACTGATTATGAGCAGTTACGTGCCTTTTGATCAGTGATATTTTTGACCCAGATACTTTACAATTTATTCTCTCTTGTTTTTATGGATCATAAAAATAAATACACAGGCTACAAGCTACTTTGGGCTAGAGGAAATGGCAATTTAATTTAATTTATGTAAACTACATGTTAAAGTTGGATGTGAATTTTAAGTGTCTCCTCTTCATAAAACAGATATCTGCTTCCAAAACATTTTCCATTTTAAAGGGAGACAGTTACACTGATGATCTCTGTAAGGTGCTCTGAGATACAGCAGTGAATAAGATGTTTACTGAGATTTACTTCCAGACCGTACCAATATTTCACACGTGAGATACTTGCACATATAAAACAATAAATAAAACTTTCAGGTATGATGCAAAGAACTTTGCTTCTGAAATGCAGCATGGTCACTGTCAGCATGGATTTGTCCTTTGAAATCTGCTGCTGCAGAGAGCAGGAAAAGAATGGGAAGAAAGAGGCATTATACCTCCCACCATGAAATGCTGCCCATTGTCAGGCTTAATAAAATACTTCCTTGGTCCTATCAGGGTTGGAAACTGTTTCTTTCTAAATAGAAAGAGCAATCAATATTCTGAGATTAATGCATTTCCTACCTAATAATGAAACGTGGTAACAATTTTTTTTTTAAAGATCAAGTTGAATCAAAACCTTACGTAACTGAATCTGACGAATAATAATAACACCCCCCCCACACACAAAGCAAAACAAACAAACAAAAAAAGAGCCTAGCCAGAATAAATATTACAAGCTTAGTTTTCTTCCTCCAACTTTTAAGATCTTATATATTTATTTATATCCCAGATACTACATTATGATTTCTCAGTATGAATTCTCTGTTAAACATCTCTTAAAGTCAAATTACAGAAAATACTATAAATGTTACATATCCTATATGTATTTATGTGTGTCTATCTGTATGATCAGAGATGAAAGAAATGCAAAAACTTAGGGAGATAATGTCTTTGAGAATTATTCACAAACTGAACACATTATTACCACTTAACAAATAGGAGTAACATTAAGGAAAAAAATGAAAACCAGCAGATCCTTTGACCTCCTACTTAACTGAAATACCACAAATATCTCATTTGTTTCATAGTCTGAAATCTGGAATCTGACTAATATTATTTGATTGAAGCTTTCAACTCAATTTTTTAATTTTGACTCATTCCTATACAAAGCATGAAGCTGTTCTGTTTCCAAAAGGTATACATTCTGATCACGAATACATCAATGAGAAGTGACTAAATAGATTTGGGATAACTTATTCATGTACATGGAGGCCCAAACTGTGCTAGACTTGCATTCTTGCATTATTAATGTGTCCTTTTTAAACTTGATGTATAAGCAAAATCAAACCCAAGTGTGGTCTTTTGAGCAAACTATCTTTGAAGACAGTTGAAATGAGCCTTTGCTCTGTGAGTTTACTCCCACCTGAAGTCAGCACGTCAATTCTGCTGTTTCACTTGTGAGGCCCCATCTTTGAATCTACCTGGAATTTAAACCACCTTACATGGTCCTTAGGATCTGCCTTCTGCTCAGCTGATACACACAGGGATTCTGCCTGTTAGGTATTTCTATCGAGAGATTTACATGGAACTCTTTTTTACTCTTTGGCAGGTTCAGTTAAATGTGTTGTCCACAAAAGGGGTTCTGCTCATAAACTAAATTAAATACGCATTTAACTAGTCTCCTAAAACATATATTAGAAAACCAAGGAAATACTTGTCTGTATGCTATTAATTAATAATTAATAATTAATAATAATTAATAAAACAGTGTAAGTGTTAAAAGAGTAAATTACCCTAATACAAAACAAGTCCTGCTATTCTTTCTTTGCAGTTACCATTCAAATATTAATGTACTGTTTTTTGTTTTTTTACTGTTTGTTTTCTAAAAATTTGACTGAAATACTGATACTCAAATGTTAAAGGTTAACTTTAAGTCAGGCATCTTGACTGCCTGCTGCTCCAAGGCGTGAGATTTCAGGCAGCTGACAATTCTGGCCCTACTCCTGAAGGGTGGTCAGTAACTGAGTATTTTTGCTCACTGAGCAGAAGGAGGCTGCACTGAGAAAAAGGAGGTAGGCTGACAGTTCAAAATAGGATGATATATTCTTCCTTTGCTGTTGGTGTGTGAACAAATACAATGCTTGTTTCAGTCAGTTATGTGGAGACATTTTGAAGGTGCACAGTGTGATTAACGCAGGCTGCACTCTGGAGACAAAGCAAACAGGCTAGTCGTGGCTTGTTTTCTTTTGAGGGGAAACACTAGAGTTCAGCTCCAAAAACTATTCTCAAGAGACCTCTTTTCTATCCCTGCTCCTCCCTCTCATGCATTCCCACCTACATGCATCATTCACTTTCTTAGACCAAAGCACTGACCACCTGTATCTATTCAAACCCCACAGGAAGTACTGTGTGCTGTTTTTCATTCATGTAATGAATGTCTTGATATCTCAGTTCTCAGCTATCAAGCATAAAATACTCGGACTCCCCGGTTGGGTTGTCTGCACACAGAAGAAAGCCCACCAGAATACTCCCCCTGGCTAGTGACCTCTCTATTCCTGACTCTCTGAAGATTTTCCGTCACCTGGCAAATCCCTCTTCAAAGGCTTGCTATCTCTGAAGGAAGTGTTGACACTACTTGCAAGCTTGCAAGGGTTGCTTTAAAGGTACTCACCAAAGGAAGATGGAGCTGACACAGGCATTGAATACCCTTTTTTTTACAGTTTCCACGTTTTGGGAAAGGTGATTTACTTGAAAGATACTCACTCTGTTGAAGGTGCACAGTGCAAATCAGAGAGAAAGGAATTCCTGCTCTAACACAACTCTCACATTACAGTGATAGGATATCTCCAGAGAATCACGTAGTGGTATTCATATGGGAGCCTACTGCTATAATAATTTCGAATATTGCTGTACTCTGAGATAGAGGTAGCTATAACTGCAGAAAGACACGTACGAAATATACCGTCCTTCCTCATACAGAGTAGTGTTGTGTTTTCTTCGGTTCCAGCAGATAATTACGACATACTACAGAGAAAAGCAGATGCTATTTTGTTTTTATTGCAAATGAAAGGTGGCAATGAGATATATTTTGCTACCTTCATAACTTCTATAAAGCGAAGAATGGTTGTTTCTGTATTTATACTCAAAGATGAGTGAGGAAATTACCCAACCAAAATATTACGCCTAGTCTCTTTACTTAAATGGTAACCACTGGGCCTTTAATTACATAGCTGGCATTTTGTAGAAAGACTGATTATATGTTATATACCATACAGAGGTAATTAGGTATCAGCTGTCTTTGTGACTTTGCCAGGGAATGTTATTTAGTCAGTAGATAGCTTTCTTTTAGTACTAATTACAATCATGTTCTTAGTGCTTTTATGGGAGGAAGCAAGCTAGCACTGAGGGCCTGCATCCCAGAATACTTCTGGGTTGACATTAGGGACATGAAACAAATAGACTGTGGGAATGAATTTTCAATATCAGTGTGGCACAAACCCTAGAAGTTTTATGGGTATCGTTAAAGTAATTATCCAAAAGTTCAAACATTTATTCACAGTTGATCTGGTTGAAGTTTTCCCTTTGAAGCAGTTTTGCCGATGCAAAAATGGCTGTTGGATTAAAGACATATTCCTAAAGTAAAATTACTGTTGCTAGAAATGGGAGAATTGGTTCTTCGGGAAAAAAAATAAGAAAAAAAAATCAGTGAAAAATATGCCTTTTTACTTTTCATAGAACCACAGAATGGTTTGGGTCGGAAGGGGCCTCAAAGCCCACCCAGTGCCAGCCCCCTGCCATGGGCAGGGACACCTCCCACCAGCCCAGGCTGCCCAAAGCCCCATCCAGCCTGGCCCTGAACAATTCCAGGGATGGGGCACACACAGCTTCTCTGGGCAGCCTGTGCCAGGGCCTCACCACCCTCATAGTGAAGAATTTCTTCCCAATGTCTAATCTCAATCTACCCTCTTTTAGTTTAAAACTACCCACACAATATTTCTTTTTGATTTCTTCAACACCAAAAAGAAATAAGGGCTTATTTATCTGCAGGTTTGTTCTGTCTCATTTTGCTGTGGTTCTGCTGATGGCAATTAAGAGAAGGAATGTTAGATACTAAGTGATTCAATTTTCCTTAGGTATCTCAGCAGTGCCGTTTGCCTTCCCTAAATGATACCATGTGATTCTTCAGTAAAAATGTGTTCTTTGGAAACAAAGCACAAGCTTGTTTGTATGGCAGCATCAGCCTCTCTCCTCTCCACTTTCTGTCTTCATTTTCTGCTTCTTCCTCTCTACAGTAATCTTTTTCCTCCCTTGTCTCTTCACCCTCATCCCCGTGCACCTCCAGTAATTCTTTTATTATTTTTAAGTTTTGACAGCAAGAACTAAAGTTCGCTCTATATTTATCTGTTATATGAGATTTATCTCTTCTGAGATCTTCATATTTAACATATCTGTTGTTGCTCTGCTACTTTACTCCCTTCCAACACACTCAGTCAGACCCAGGAGTCAGCTTCAGGCTTTTTGAAAGATACTGCTCCTCAAGGAGGCGGTTAGATTGAATTTGCGGTGGCTTCTTTTGTGAAGTACTCATCAATTCAGGATCAACAACACCATTTTAGTATTTGCTACTACATTCCATTCAGGGACTGGAAATCACTTGTGACCTATTCAAATACAGTGTGCTAAACGTAAAAAATTAATTTATAAAACAGATTAAGCATGCACAGTGAGAAGGAAAAAAAGAAAAGGCTATGAAGTGGTCATGCATCAGTAAGCATTCTTCAGATTAGATATTAAAAAGTAATTATGTCCATACACAGGTAAGTCAAATAAGTAGTAAAATTAACTCTGGCCAGTAATTTTTCTGTGTACCACAAAGTGAACATACATTCTGATTTAGCCCATCCATTGTTATCAAGGCCATAAATCCCATATAACATTATAAATGTAGATAACTCTAAAAGATAAGTGGAAACATACAAAGTCTGACTCCGATCTTAGATACAGAACTTTTATGCATATCTTATGTGTGCACAGGAACTGTGCACATACAACATACATTTTCAGTTGTATGACCTTTTCCTCCTCCTTCTAAACAATGAAACTGAGATAAGAAGTGTGTTTATTGTGTTTGTGTGTATAGCATAACGTATAGGTAGATTACACTCAGCAACTGAAGAATATTTGAAATATTAATTACACCTGTGTATTGTTATAGTACTATCTCAGAATTTGCTTTATTTCCCAAAGGCTAGTGATTGTTTTGTTTGGTTTGTTATTACTGTCCACTGTAGAACCACCAAGCCCGAGATACTTTATACCACTGTATAGGAAAGAAATGCACTTGTGTTCTCTGCTCAACCCTCGCTTTTATGCTGTGAACAAAAATAGTGTGAGATAGCTGAGTTCTTTTTATTTTGCACAGAAAACTTTATGTAAATGAAGTTCATGTAAAAATGCCTCCATTTCCCCCTAACTTGGATAATACAGCAGACTTACAGGCATTAATGTGGGAGAGAATAAAACCATTACTATAAACTAAAAGTTGCTTTTTTGGGGGGGGAAACATTTGCAGGTTTGCCTTTTATATTAAAAAAAAATTCATTAAAAATGCAAGAATATATGCCAAATACATATTTTGATATGTAACTATGTATCTCTTCTCTATCTGTACTTGGAGATCTATATAGGAGATCTGCATCTCCTACTGAGATTTCTTTTTTCTCTTATATTTACTCTTACTCTTTAAGAATGACAAAGCTTCTTCTGAATCATAACCTTTAAGTATTATTTTTTTGTTTAACACTTTTTATCCTCTCATGTTTTAGCTCTACAGAAAAAGATTCTGAAGCCCCTGTAAAGGTTTGTATATCCAGAGTTTCCTAGTGATGACTAAACATGTCTGAAGGGTGTGAAGACAGGATGCACTCAGTGTGAGAAATCATATTTACACTATAACTGTCATGCCAAAATCGCAGCTGAATGTATAGCTGATTTATTATCATAGAAAAGCCAATTCCCTGGGGCAGCCAACTATCAAAGTGAATCTATGAGAGCATCAAACGGTGTGGGGCTCTGTGCTCCCCTCGAGTGCACAGCAAGCATACACCCATCTTTTGGAGCACAGGGATTGCTCTTTTTTAGGTAGCATTCCCACTGCTGCTTAGGTTAAGAGGACAGCATCACTGGCAGTACAAATTATTAATGTACTTTAAATTAGAGTAAAGCATATTGAAAAAATTACAGAAAAGAAACACTGCCTTTTTTTTTTCTGTCTACTAAAAAGAATTGTTTGTATTCTGATTTTCAAATTACTGGCATTAGGTTAAGGCGCCATTATTGCCTTAAGTCAATAGGTTTGATACTCAGCTAATCTAAACATAATCTTTATTCCCACCGCCTATCAATATATACAATACAACAGTTGACTGTGTCTAAAATCCAATGTAGTAAATCTTTCATGTAGTTTTCTGAGCTAGTAATTAAAACAACCAGCTATACTACAATTTGGAAATCAGAACAATAAAATGAAAATTATTTAAAGTTTCAATGACCATTTCAAAATAAAACTGTGAAAAATACTCTATGTGCCTTCAGCATAGATACAGACTGACTATGCAGCACTCATCTGTCCTATTAAACCAGTATTTCAGTTTAAAATAAGTAATTATTGTAAGATGCCCTTAAACTAAGTACCTGAATATTTTTGTTCTCAGCAGAGGTATCTTGAAATTGGAAATTTATGGACAGGATTTTTGAGCATATGAAATTAAAGGGAGAGATCTTTCATACAAGTGTTAACATTAGCAGTCACAGATACACACTCTTTTTCATACCACAGCTTAAAATCAGCTCTTCCCCAACTTGGAATTCAGACATTTCTAGCAGAACACAATATATTTGGTGTGCAAATTTCAGGAAATATTGAATTGTTGTTCTTTTCTTTCAAATTTTCAAGCATAATATGTTACTTCATGTAAAGCCAACAAAATTTAAGAATTAAAGCAGGAACGAGGTACTGGAGTCTACAGCATTTTAAAAGATAAAGGTCTTTTGGATGGATGATTGTAAGATACCTTTGTCCCTGTATACACCAAGAACTGATGACTTGAAGGATTGCTGAAGGCTTTCAAATGCTGAAAAGCTAGCTAATCACCCAACTCAAAAAGTCATGAGGAAAGAGGCACCTACTGCAAGGTGTGGGGCCTTAAAGGGTTTTCAACATTTCCAAAGAGAAAGTTGAAGAATGTATAAGAAATCAGAGGATTACTTGATTTTATGAGCCTTTATGAAAATCTGTGTGGTGAGAAATTAAACAGGTCCTCTTGAGCTAGAAGGTGACAGTCAAGGAAGGGAAGAACAGTAATACAAAGAATCCAAGCATGACACTCAGAAAGATCTCTTATGGCAGTTATCTGAAGGAAACTGGATATATCCTGTTATCTCTGCATACCAAGTTGTATGGTCTTCTATTGCATACAACTAGAGTTATATTAATGAAATCATTTTCTGTTTGAATTGTAATACACTTTTAACTGTGATCCCAACTCTTCTATTTACTTTAGCTGAGCAGTGGGAGATAAGTTACTGCAAGAATATTCATCAGGCACGTTCAGTTAAATATTCAGAACACTCAGAAAATGAAGACTGAATTTGAAATCGGGGTCTCTGTGACAGCCATGAAGCATTACAGCATACCCTTACTCAGGAGTGCATCCAAATCCAATGATCTAAGCAGAGTTACTTCAGTGAGAGAGAGTTTGAGGCTGCTTACACAAGGAATAAAAAATGCCATGCAGGCTATGTATCCAATTATAACAACAACAATAAATTGCTCTGGAACAAATCTAAGTCCACAGGTTAATTGGTGTAAAAAAAAATTGATAGACAATCTGAATAATAAGTAATAAAACAATTATGGTAAGATTGGAAAATAACTAAGCAAAACGCTGGACTCTGGCTAAATGCTTGAAAATATGCAGTAAAATTCTTCAGTGTCTTGCATACCATTAATTGTCCATTGGGAAGGATACTAGCTCAGGGCTGGAAAGAACTGTGCACTATCAGCCTCCAGCTTTTTCTGTATTTTTAATAATGAGTGAATAAATTGGGGTTGATAGGATCTTAACTGGCTGCTCTGAGGAAACTTTAAAAATCATAAGGTATGCTATAATATGATAATGAGACTGGTGCAACAGATATGTCATAGCGATGACATTTTTGGAACTTGCTGATGTAGGATTTTTATGACTTTAATATGTAAACACACAAAAAACAATAAAAATATTACAGCTATCAATAATACTAAAGCATGTCAGTAATTTTCCTGAGATTGTAATTCAATAAAGTTGCAATTTTCAACTTTAAAGTTGCCTGAAAACAACTTCTGATAAAGGAACTTCTGCTCTACTTCACTCTCCTGAGACCCCACCTGCAGTGCTGCCTTCAGCTCTGGGGCCCCCAGCACAAGAAGGGCATGGGCCTGCTGGAGCGAGTCCAGAGGAGGCCACGAGGATGCTCAGAGGCTGGAGCACCTCTCCTATGAAGAGAGGCTGAGGGAGTTGGGGTTGTTCAGCTTGGAGAAGAGAAGGCTCCAGGGAGACCTTACAGCTGCCTTCCAGTACCTAAAGGGGGCTACAGGAAAGCTGGGGAGGGACTGCGTGTCAGGGGGTGCAGTGATAGGACAAGGGGTAACGGCTTTAAACTAAAAGAGGGTAGATTTAGATTAGATATGAGGAAGAAATTCTTTACTATGAGGGTGGCGAGGCCCTGGCACAGGCTGCCCAGAGAAGCTGTGTGTGCCCCATCCCTGGAAGTGCTCAGGGCCAGGCTGGATAGGGCTTTGGGCAGCCTGGGCTGGTGGGAGGTGTCCCTGCCCATGGCAGGGGGCTGGCACTGGGTGGGTTTTGAGGTGTCTTCCAAACCAAGCTGTTCAATGATTCTATGATTCCAAAATCCAAATGAGGATATTGCTTTTGCCTGCCTAAAAAGCTGCTGTAGGCTTCATTTCCTGCTTATAATGAATATGCAGCTCTAAAGTAAAAACGTTTTTAAGACATGAAATTATTCATGAGAAAGGATTTCCATTTTCTACTACTACTAAAGTATAAATGGATTCACAATTATTTGTAACATAATTAGAGCTGAGATTCTGTTTAATGTTAAGTTTTGCAGTAATCCCGGCTCTGTCATTCTCTGGCAATGCTCACAGATCCAAGCACATTTTGAAGACTTCATTTGTAATTGGTGGCATTGAATTCACAAACTGCACAGTTATCCTGATCTTATTTAAAAGCTGCTGGCATCTCCTTTTACTCTTACAGAGCCTATGGGTTCTGCAAGGAAGCCAAGGTTTAGATTCTCAGCAGTAGTTACATTAAGAACAGGGTAGATTTACACCAGCAGAGGTACTGGCTTATAAACCTTGCAGATGCTTAATGCAGCTCCCAAGAATTTTTTACTTTTCTGCAGCAAATAAGCCCATTATTATCATAATAGTTGAATATGGCAATAGTTCAATATCTCCTGAAAGCCAGGTGAATACAAGAAGTGTTTTTTAAATCTATGTCTTAGGACAGTCAATATCTTAAAAAAGGTAGAGCTCTTCGTGAAAAGTGAAATTGATCTTTTTTTTCAGAATCATATAAATTGCAAACATTTGGTTTACCCACCACAGTCATTCCTAACACATCACAAGAGTTCTCTAAATAAGAAAATTGTTTTTGATGATATAAGGAGGTGGTGTAGTGAGAACTGACAAATCCCTAGTAAAGCAAAACATCTCGTACAGTCTTAGGTGCGGAGTTGTTGTTATGGTCACTTTCCATAGCAAATTACCAATGTAAGTTTCACTAAACCATTAACAACCATAATAATATATTTTTAAAATATTAGCCATTAATTGGAGAGTCACACATGACAAGGCTGGAAGGAATTTTAAGACAACATTTAAAGTCCATCTCTCTATGCCAATGTTGCACCAAGTACAACAATCTGAATAATAAATATAAGAACAAAATAAAATTTAATGGGTGGAGTATAAAAAGTGGAGATTATTAGATCAGGTTCTACTGCCATTTTAATGCACATTTCAGTAGCAAAGACTTTGATTTCTGGAAGCTTTTTTTTTTTTTCTGGTCAAAATACAAGTTGGATTTATGGAAAACAATACAATAGGAAAATTTCCATTTAGTTTGCTAGGTATGATAGACTGAGTTCACTGGAATTTGCATGTGACCATAATGTGATCTTCTATTTGATTTCAGTTGCCAAAATTTCACATTATTAATCATAGAATCATAGAATATCCCGAGTTGGAAGGGACCCATAAGGATCATCGAGTCCAACTCCTGGCACTACCCAGGTCTGCCCAAAAATTCAGACCATATGACTAAGAGCACAGTCCAAGCGCTTCTTAAACTCCGATAGGTTTGGTGCCATAACTACGTTCCTGGGGAGCCAGTTCCACTGCACGACAACCCTCTCAGTGAAGAACCTCTTCCTGATACCCAGCCTGAACCTCCCCTGTCGCAGCCTGACACCATTCCCTCACGTCCTATCACCGGTCACTAACATTATCCTCTTATTAACATTATCCTCTTCTCAAAACCAGCACCTGTTCTTGGGCTGTGTAAAAGACTCCCCCTTGCCATTAGTTCTGCTTTGGATATTGGCCGGAAAAGGTTTCACTGTAAGACCATGCTATTTCTTACTGTCTACCAACCTCTGCTCCATAAGAAGAGACTCCATTAACCTCGCAGAAACGCATGCCCTGAGGTCTCTCTTGCACATAGTCACCAACCTGCCAGAGTAAACAGCCCCGTGTCCCAGGGCCTAATGTATTTCAGTAATCGATAATGAACTTCCTGAAACTCTTGTGTGCTGTATCTAGCATTCCCATAGCACAATGAAATAATGCTGGAATGAGGATCTGTTCGTTTTTTTTTTTTTTTTTGCCTCATTGAGTGCAAGAAAATAACTGCATTAGAAAATAAGGTATTTCATTTTCAAATAAGAACATTGCTATGTGACAACACTGCAGTGAAGTATGAGTTTGCAAACTGTAATTTGCATGCAAGGCGTAAACTGCTTTTCTAGCCTTAAAACCTGTAATATGTAATACTTATACTCACAATAGGTTCAAAAATATGGATGGCTTAATTACAGCTTTAAATAATGAAATTGCTTTATCATATTGACAGGAAAAGCACTTGAAAAGCCTGATTGTTCCTGTAACTGCAGCATGTCTTTGTGCTGTCATGTTGCAACTTCAATGTGTCTTAATAAATTAGATCCATAGTTTGTTCACACCAAAATAATTCTATTATAGTATAGCTTGTTGCTAAATTGCATCAAGCAAGCACGTCAGTTCAGTTACACTTGATGACTACAGTTAGTGCACTGTTTATTTTTTAACTGTGCAACTAGAAGGCTGCTCAGTTACAGTTTTTTTGTTTTGTTTTTTATTTAATTGCTCATCAAGTGCTTAAACATATGCATTTCTAGGCTTTGTTATTGCCAAGGGACTATCCAGATGTGGAAAGTAAATCAATGGAAAACCAATACTATTCTTGCTGTACTGCGGACATCCAGAAACCATGGCACCAAGGTTGGAATAAACAGCTCATGCACATAGATAAATGACTTTGTGTATATTGATAACACACACTATTTATCTCCTAACCTGCATTTGGAAGGATAAAGATATCGGTCCCAACTTTGTGAAATGCTTCAAGCCCCCCCGAATGCTCAAAAGCCAGCCTGCTTTACTTGAAGGATAAACCACTCAGCAGTCCTAGCAAATCACCCAGGTAACAGATCTTGCTCATGAGCAAATTTTTCAAAAAAGTTGTGCATGTTTTGTACAAACTCTGGTGGCATAACTGATAAATCACAGATAGTGTAAAATATAAATATTAAAAATAACCCATAAGAAAACAAATAACTATTCACCTTCACATGCCATTCAATACGTATCTTAATTGGGAATTTTTGTTCTAGGTTTCCTTTATATTTCAAGAGTTCCCAGAGTATTGTAGAAAACCAGGCAATTTAACAGGGTCTTTAATCCAGCTTGTTTAGGTATATTAAAAACTCTGTATTGACATTTTCACTACACAAGAAATTCAGTTGATCTGGGGGCCTTGCCATGGTAAGCTTTAAGAGAGTAATACTTCTCATTATTGTATGGTGCTACAGGCAGTTTTTTTTTTTTATTATTATTCCATACAGAATTCCTTTCCTGTTATCTTTCTCTCTCTCTCTCTCTCTTTTTTTTTTTTTTAATTTGATCAAAAAATAGGTGTTTCAGGGTCTAAAGGGCTTGCTGTTTCCAACAGTTCTAACTTCTGCCTTCCCTAGGAAACAAGCATAACTACATATGTAATTATGTGAATACATAGTTTCTCATGTAATAAGGGCTGGAAGACAACACATAATAGGTACCACTTTCAGAAGAGCTAGCCTAGCACATCTCAAGTCTTTGGAAAGAGTAATCCAGTATGAATAGGCTTGAAAATCATATTCCATGGTAATAAAACTATCATGGTACATAAAAATGAGAAAATTTCAAAATGTAGAATACAAATACAGAGAAACACATCCCAATAATTTCAAGTAAATGCAAAGAGTTAAATTATAAAATATTTTCTGCAGGCAGTTCAACTTCTCCCTAAGGGTCATAGAAGATTTACAGACACACAGAGGCACACTGCGTTTCACAGTAGGCTGGAAAACAGAAATCAGAAATGCACAAAACTAGGTCAATTTATAGGGAATATTTCAAAGCTTGGCCAAAGGAATATTTGTATGTCATAAAGCAAGTTCTTGCCAGCCACTGTGTTTTGTTTTTCAAGATTTTGTTATTAGCAGTGATATTACAGTTGCATTAAAAATATCTTTAGAAAGCTTCTTTAAATGGGAATCTCAAACAATATTTTCAGCATTTATCAGCACTGCTGACTCATCCTTGTGCTAGCAAAGGCTGTTTTGAAGTAAGATGCTGAATAAAAATTTATCAAAATAGCATTTAAAGATGGAAAATGGTAAATAAACTGTGTCAGATAAGACAGGGCTAAAATGTAAAAGACTTGGGGTGCTGTGAATGCTGCAGAGACTTTTTGAGTCCTGGAATGATTTCATTTCAGTTGCAGGATTAGCATGATTCATTTATCAATTCAATTATTATTATTATTATTCAATTATTATTCAATTCATCTCTTACTGGCTTTCTAGGATGTAAGTTTGGTGTTTTGTAATTTTCTTTCTATAGTCTTATCAAGGATGTATGCATAGATCGGTGCAGGTCTGCATACCAATTTGTAAGGAAGTGGTTAAGAGCATGAGGAACTCTTCTGAACGTCAAACAAAAATGGACAACTGAACTCCACAATGAAAAAGATAACTTCGAATGGGGCATCATGTTGAAAAGTATTGGACTGACAAGCCTGAGGTCCTTTATATATAGGGGAAGTACAGTGCATAGTGATGGGGAAGGTTTGTGTCTTCCTATCTTCCCAATGTACCCTTAACCCTCTAGGCTTGAGAAGACTATGTCGTTTCCATAAATATTCACTCGTTTTCTTTCTTTCTGAGCCTGTCAATAAGGAGGCCACTTTGGGATCTCATAATGTGAATGATTATCTTTGCAGAACTAGATGCACACAACCAATCAATTTTGAAAAATCCAGCACGTAAGAACAGCTTTCACTTGTAACTGCTGTAAGTTAATGGAAACAGCTAATTTAACTAAGGCAGGGTACAGATAACAAATTCCCTTCATTTTGCCCTCTTACCATAAAACATACATTTGTTCAAAAATCAGCTCCTGCTCTATCATGTCCTTGCAAAGTAGCTTATTTTAAAAAGTAAATGGGAACGAAGTGCTTGACTGCACAGCAATGCTTTCTACAGGTAGAAGACCCCATTATGTGTAGTCAGTCAACTGGTTAAATGCAAATGGAACCTTGCCTTGCTCCTTCAGCATCTATGTGCGCACACGGAGACAGAATGCATCATATTCAGATTTAGCTAAATAACCTGCTTTCTCTAGTTCCTGTTATGGAAGTAATTGTATGAGGCTTTTCCTCTGCAGGCTTCTTCTGGATTATTCAAAGCAATTTATCTCATCTTAAATAAGAAACAATAACTTTCTGTATCCTTACTTTTTGCTGATTTAGAATGACTGCAGACCATGCAGTGCAGTCCCTGTTTTTTAAGGGGATCAATACCAATTTTGCCTGTGGGCTGGAAGACTATCTTCAGGGTGATAACATGGGTATAAAACAGAATATAATTTTCCATTGTGAATAAAAATAAGTACATAAAAAATGTGCATTCCTGATCCTTTCCCCTGCTCAAAGAAGTGTTCCCATTCTGCTGATTTAAGGGAAGGAAAAAATCTCTTGGCTTGACTGTCCTCAGTATCAGTATGAGAAATGTAATATCCATGGTGAACAGAGTGTGAAATACACTGTGCATTGGCCTATGTAATGTTATGTTTTCCACTGTCACCGAAGGCTTGAATACCTTGGTTCATTATTCAAACTATGATTTGGTTTTAGTCCCATGAGGGCTAGAGAAACCAGTTAAAACAGATAGAAATTGAGGGACAGAGTTCTCACTCTACTGACCAGAAATACGGAACACACAAGAAGTATCATTTATTGCAGAAATTTGATGACCAGAAGAGTTTTTCCTGAGGACGACAATGACGGGAAGGGGCACGAATTCAAACCTTCACAATAGAGTTGTTAACAGAGCTCCCTGAAGTGCTTTCAGGCATATTTTTGCATTGACAGAAAAAGAAGTGAGAAGACTTGATTTTTGGTTTGTTTGTTTTTTACATCTCTATATCTCTGCCTACATCTCTACATCTCTCCCTACATCTCTAGGGAGAAATTCTGCCAGTGTTAAAATCATTCTCCTACTAATTTCAACAGAACTCCATTTCTAAAACATATCATCTCATTATAAACTGATCTCTTTTGCAGTCCTGTTATACTTGCATCAAAGAATTTGACCAAGGCTAGACAAAGCAGCAGTGGCTGAAAGGAAGCGTGATCAGGGGTGTAAGTTAAGAAGCTCACCAACTCCTCAGTCTCCAAGGGTACTTCTGTGCTGCAGAGAGCTCAGAAAGCTTTGCCCCCAGCCAGAACCATACCATATGCAGTTATTTCCTGTGTGCAAGAGGAGGCTGTATGGTATGGCGATTTTCTCAAAACCTGTCACATGTCTGTAAGATGAGGATATATACGTATAAGCAACCCAATAGTGGGGAACCCTAAAATCAATCATCACAGCTTTCTACAAAGAAAAAAAAAATCACCATGGGCTGTTTTTGTATTTCATGTGTTATTCTTAGATGGCCCAAATTTATATTTGGCTGCCTAACTCATTCACGTAAAAGCACACATATGTTCCTACTCATTTGAGAAAATTAGATGCTGATTTAGGTGTCTTTTACTGACTTTGTTGACAAAACTTTTTGTAATAGGTACTCAGGTTACAATAGTGTCTTATAATTAAGCATGAGAAAAGAAATAATAAAAATGTTGACAAACACCTCGTCATACTCAATTTAAACCTATTCATGGAAAACTCAGAGAAAAAGGTCATGATTCTGTTTACTGAAAAAAAGGATCACATGCACTTCCAAGGACATCGGAATGAGTAAAAGGAGGGAACCACCTCTAACTGAGCATCTATAGCAGTTTGGGAAAAACATGCAGTTTTTGTTATCCAGTACACATAAGAGACTTGACACTGAGTTTTTGAACATGTTTTTTTTCCACACCTTTCCTTCCAAATTACCACTAATGCACTCTCACAACTAAGATGACAGATATGGTTAGTTTACGAAAGGATGAAAGTGGGGGGGAAAAAAAAAAAAAAACACGATATCCCCCTCCTCCAGTTCGTATAAATAACAAGGACACTTTCAGTTTATAGTCTGTTAGCTCTGCTTATTAGCAATTTTTGCAGATATACTTATTTCATATCTTAGCAGTTCGGTCCTAAAGGAACATATGCACAGGGTTGTGGCACTTTCAAGTCATTCATGCTCAGCACAGTAGGAAAAAATTAGCTTAGTAAAGTCCATTAAGTCTAATGTAACAAGTAGGGCTAAATACCCTGAAAGCCATACTGAAAATAAATCCTTAGGCCTATGAATTGACTTAAAGACACGATCTTCCCAGAGCTAACTTGGCAGCCACCACTATGTGGAGGTTTCAGACGCTCGCTATGCATTACAGTTATGGCTGCATTGTATCACAAAGCTTCAGAGGCACTGCTCAGGTGTAGCTATATAAAATGTTACATGACCCCTTGTATTTGGCCAAGAATGGAGTCTGCAATTAAGCTGTGTGCCATGCTCACCCACCACAAAAATGTGATCTAAAGAATTAAATTAAATTTGTAATGGTAATAAAGTCACATTCTTCATCAGTACCTTGAAAGAATGAGTAGTCTTGTGGGCTAGGCAGAGCCAAAGCAGGTGGTATTATAAATTTTACTACTCTGCTGTAACAATGATAAATGATTTCACTAGTTTATGCTTCACCCTCTTTCAAGGTCACCAGATACCTCTCAGCAAAAACAAGCTATGCATCGTTGTCACAATCGTAAAGTGAGCTCAGCAATAAAGTGCTCTGCCACATTTTACACTACTGTGGCTGTGCTTGGTACCAACCATTCAACTGTCTTTCCAGAGCTATATGTGAAACCCAGTCTATAGCATTCCATGTCACAGTGCATTGCAGACCATGAGAAACTCTGCAACAGTTAGATAAAACTTTTTCTTCAAAAACAAGGAATCTGAAGATTTGCCACTACAGAATGAACAGTTCTGAAGGTGAGATTTCCAGAGGTATTTCAGAATCTAAATATGCAAAATATCAACTGATAGAATTTTCAGAATTTTGATACACACTTTAAAATATCCAGTGCTTTCTGGGAAGACCATTGTAGGCAGATAGATAGAAGTTGACATAAATAATTTTACTACGTTGAAGTGAAAAGTTCAGACTGGTTTGTTTTCAAAACCATGCAAGTTCCTTAATAGCCCCTTTATTCACGTATGCTTTACAATTCCTTTTAAATTACTCTACCAGATGGGTCAGATAGAGGAGCACTGAAGAGGAGACAAAGGAGACATCTTTATCAAGTCCATTCATTATGACAAAACTCACAGCAGTACCACCATGACCACACAAATTCATCATCGTGAAAGTCTGGTCACCCAACCCATAACAAACTTTATTTATACTTTAATCTTACATTCTTTCTCAGCAAGATAAAGAGCAAGTTGAAAATATACTGTGGAAATCAATTGGCAGTAGCTGAATGGAAGGAAATGAATGGTATGACCTAATAAATCTTTCTTATCTATCTCTAGCATCTGTCGTCTAGGAGTTTTCAATAATAGTTACGAAGGTTCCTTCAGTGCCCAACTGCAACTCAACTCTTCTGTAGTGCTACAATTTGGAAGCATATTTTAGCAATTATGCAAATGATTATTTGCAGACAATGAAATATACAGTTTGGAATCACACAGTGGAAATGAAGTGGTAATGTGTCAAGTGCAACTTGGGACTCCTTTTAGTATATCTCTTGCTGAGATGTCTTCAGCAAAATAACTTATCTCCAGAAACATAACTCAGTTTCAGATTCAGTTGATCATACTCTGTCTCCAAGAACTTAATCAATCATCTCTAGCTGAAATCTTTGGATTCCTCTAGGAATTACATTGCAATCAATGAGTTCTGTCAGCAGATATTTGGGACTCTACTTAAACTTCAGCTGAAGGTGTGAGAAGGTGTCTGCTGGTGCAACTATCTTAGGTTTATTGATTTCAGACAAAATCTGTAGAATTGCCCAAGGCATTCTTTTTACCTTGTTGGAGAAAAAATAGCACTTGTACTTAGCTACCTAGATACACACACTCTTACTTAGCATATTGTTTTGAAACAATGTACCCTCAAACTCATACACATTTAGGAAATCAATGAGCCATACAGAAGTAGATTCCTGAGGTAAGCATCACTGTCTGCAAGGAAATAATGCTGTCAAAATATAAATATGAAAAGCATATATTGCTCATCAGTAACATCAATGATGGTTAAATTCCAATCACACACAAAAATCTTCTTGATATGAAAAAACAGTAGTTCATGATATATTGTCTTTTTGTGATATAAGAAGGAAAAAATAATTGGAAAGTATTAACATTTCTGTACTTTCTGGTTCATGCCATTTTTTAAAGTATGAAAATGATATGGGGAAAGTAGTGTGTGAATAAAGTAATCGTAGATGGTAATAGAGATGAAAAAGTTCTTTCACACAGTCAGATACATCCCCTGTTGATGGAAAATTGTCCTTGACAGTACATTTTCCAGTGTTTTGTCATGGCTAAGTTACAAGAGTTACATACAAATTCCAATTACTGAGAGGACACTGTTACTCTCCCATTCTGAGGATATAAAAGAGAAGCTGATTGCATTCAGCTTTCAAACTCAAAACAATTTACATAAACTTTATAGTACTAATGATTATTTTGGATGTTTAGTATACAGCCAACTGAAATACAAATCTATCTTCAGCACTTAGAACAGTATTTTCTGAGGTGAGATTGGTTACTCAAGACTGGTAATCTTAAATAAGTTCTAATGTAAACTTACCCCTTTCTAGACACCGTAAGATTTCGTATCATGTACAGCAGAAACTGATTCCAAACTGGTTAATGGATGTGAAAAGCAAGTGCTATGATCATCATATGTTTTATCATTGCATTCATCTGATAATCAGGACAAAGATGATAGTTTATTATGCATTTTGAAGGTGAATTAGGAAAGTTACCATTCCTATATCTACATCTTTGATATTACAGTTTGGGCTCAAAGACATGAAGAAACTTGCTTTGAGAAAATACTACTTTGATGAAATCTGTCTTCTTTCATCCAAATGATCCTTATCCTGTTTAAAATTAATAAATCTTTGAAAGACAACTCTTATCTATTTAGTAATAATTTCCTTGCAATATACTCTTCATAATAAGGAGAAATTACATACAGCACAGTAGATGAAAGTGAAAATCTACAGATTAGACTTAAAATATATTACAAATGGCTTCCTGTATGTCAGCATACTCTTCATTGTAAACGCTTTTATCACTTCCGTTGTGCTGATACAGCCAATTTTATTTATTTATTTATTATGATAAATGGAAAGCTTTTAGGGATTTATATGCAATGTCATGACTCTAGGTTCTCCATTGCCAACAGATATAAAGCTCTACTTACTGTTAAAAATGACTCAATTGAAAAACCTACTGTATTAAATGACTCAACTAAGTTAACCAATTTCTCTCTTTTTCTGTGGATCCCAATAAAGAGTCACAACAGTTAGAATTTGCAACTTAACTGAAATATACTTCTGATTTCCCCGAACAATTACGCCAGTATTTGGGTTGTTCTCTATGATTTCTAAAGCAAATGAAGAGAAAGATTAGGTATGGGTGGAATACAGATAAGAGAAAGCCACAATTACCTGATCCAGTTTCCAGTGGAACTCCGCAGGGCGAAAGGTGTCAGCCTGATCAAAGTCTTTACGCAACAGAAACACTAATCGGCAGTTGTGCACGTACAAGGCATAGTGATGTCGGTTCATCTCTGAAAGGAGAGAACAAGATTAGCGCACTGAACTATCATCAACACTTTTGTTTAGGTGAATGTGTTTCAGAGCAATATACACCTAAAAGACCAAAAAAAAAACAAAAACAAAAAAACGGTTCCCATCATCATTCTCCTCGATAAGCTATTAAGTCAGAAGTTCTCAGGATGGCACCATCCCAGCTTTTTTTTTTTTTTTTTTTCCAAATTGCTTTAACTGAGGAGAAATGGTAATATTCTACCAACTTTGTTATGCCCTTTGCCAAACATTTCTTCAATAGATAGACACACCTGTCTTGTCAGAGTTGCAGAGAATAGTCTCTTTCTCAGCTCTTAATCCTGGGCTAGGTCCGTGTTTCATCCACAGAGTGATGGTGAATTGATCAGTTAAATTCTTTGGGACTATTCCATCTGGGATTTTGGCTCCTTGCTTTCCATCAAATTTAAAAATTATGTCATTGTTATCCATGAGAAGCCCAGTTGTCCAGTTAGTTGTTGCACTGGGAGACGGTAACAGGTCAATGGCACCTGAGGATGCTCCTGCAAATGATATATAATGAATAACACAATGAGAAACTAATGAAAAAGCTGTGCAGATGAATTTAGTATAAGCATGGGGCCTGACTCACGCATTCCTCTTTAGATGATTTTCACTTACCAAATGGTCCTACTAGTTTCACTGTCAAATCATATACAAGTAATCTAGTAGCCAGCATAATAAACCAGTAAGAGTTTGGCAGATGAAACATACTGCACAGAAACTATAGAAAATATTTTAAAGTTACTTTTCTTAAAAACTTCTCATTATTCTATCAAATCCATTAAAGACATTTCTTCAGTTATTTTGAGAAGTGCTATGACTAAAACCAAGTTCTCTACATCTAGCTGTGAGGCTTCACATCTTCTCTCCCTGACGGCATGGAGATGCACAGTATACGGGGATGATATGTTGCCAAATTCAGTAGACTGGGGATGAACGTAGGACAAATGTCCTAGTGTCCAATAGTCAGCCATAGATATTCGCAATAATGTTGGTGTGAATATTAGTGCATACAAAGTATTCACCCTGAAACAGATAATATCATTCTAATGCTGGCTTCTGACAGGTACAGTTGTGAGTACGTGGTACTCACAACTCAGTTAGCTCCCCTCCAGAAAGTAAATTATGAACAAGTGGTCCCCAGCTACAGGCATTATTTGTCATAATTAAATTGGGGGGGGGAAAGGGAGGGAAACAACAAACAAACCAGAAATGGAGAACACTGTGGTGCCAAGATCTAATAGAACAGCACAATACTTTACAGCTCTGTATTTTCTTACAGCTTAACAATTGTCAGACACTTTTTATAAACATATAATCAGGTATCCAGAGCCTTTATTTAGCCTGTGAAAGATAGCATTTAGCAGGAAGTATGCTTGCCAGAGTAAAAAGTAAAAACAGAATCTGTATATTCTTGTTGATGCTTTGACAAGTAAGAATATGGTGAACAAACCTAAACTGAATTAAAAAATCCCAAACTAGTATGAAATCTTAACCTCCTCCAGTGTCCAAGGAAAAAAAAAAAAGATCCCAACTCTCTGCAGGAGTGTAGAATGTTATGCCAAAAATGCGTGGAACTGTATCCTATGCATTTTAAAAATATATATTATAGAAATGATATGAAAACATTCATATTTAGTAACTGAATTTCTTACTTTAAAATTAGGTTATTCTGAAGTGATAGTAATGTCAAACCTAAAACCTACATGTTTAGAATTTGAGCACAAAGACAAATAAACTTTAATTCTGAATAACACATCACAATGCATTGCTTAATACACAGATGTTACCAACTAGAAAACATTAAACTTGATTTATCCAAATAGCAAAACTTGAGATAAACTTTTTTTTTTTCTAAAAATAAGATTATTTGCACAGGACACAAGTAAAACCATAATTTTCTCAAGGAATTTCCTTTTGCATTTATTTTTATGGTCATTTTTTTAAACTTACAGAACAAATAGAAATAGCTTGCACCATGGCTTATATAAAAGAAAATACACTTTTAAATGGGCACATGCTTCTACTAAGTAAATTACAGGCCCAGAGATGAAGCTTCATCCCTCACTGTATCTACTCTGGCCATAAAAATTTGGAAGCATCTATTTTTCCACTACAATGAATCTGTGGGAAAACTCCAAAATGGAACTCTCTCATATTGCTTGTTAAATCTCCACTTCAGCAAGATGCTTAAGTATACTACCTTATTTTCCTAACTTAAAGGTCAGGCTTGTATAAGAGCATTGGAGTAATCAGTAGCAAACAACAGATTCTACCTTATCTGCCCATATTTTTATGGAGGTTTATGGGGTACTTTGGAACCTCATGCTGTTAGCATGTGTTAATCCTGCCCTGAAAACAACTATTGGATTATGTGCTTGGGAGATTTAGCTGGAAGAATTCATACTGTTTCAATCCTAATAAATCCAAATAGCATCCCGAAGTGCTCAGTGATGTCAGGCCTGTACATACACAAATCTGAAGCAATACAAAAAGGATGTATCTGGAGGCATTTACAGAACATTCTTATCATCCTACTGGATCAGTGCCCTTCCAGAATGTAGCAGCTGATGTCCTTTTCTTCTAAAATGCTTCTAGAGTGATGTAGGAGGCACTGCGCCAGTGTTGGACTGAGTGCCCTGAGGAACCCCTCACGTATTAAAGTGGTTGTTTTCACAAACAACTTACAGAGATGGCCCCACCTCTTCTCCCCACTCTTCATGCTGCAAACTTTGCACCATCTTAAGCACGTACTGATGCTGCTTGCTGAACTGGGTAAGACTGCTGACTTAGCTGGAAGCTAACCATCCAGATAAAACCAAGCCCAAGTTATTACTTCTCAGTCAGGTCAATAATGGCTTTATTTGAGCATCCTGCAAAGCTACACAACCCAGGACAAAGGAGAGAGGGCAGGATCTGCCATCTTAGTTGCAGTGTGGTCTTGGTTCTGACACTCAGTGCTTCCATATTTGTTTAACACCTGCCATAGATGGGCGTTAGCAATTCTGTGATTTTCTATTTTATATACAGTTAGAGGGAAGGAACACAGCACCCTTGTCATCTTTCCACCATATTCTTCGCTCCTTAACTGTTGTTTGCCTTTTTTTTTTTTTTTCCAGTGAGATTTATTCTGGATATGTTTTGCAGTCCAAATTGTGTCTTTCACACATTCTTTATTTTTTATTATTGTTGGATAGCAAGGTGAAAAAATGCTTTGAGGCACAATACTAATAGCTCCTTGACTTTAAAATGATTCAAGTGTAATTTAATCATTAAAACTGCCCACCTTTACTGTCAAAGTGACTACAAATCACTGGGTTATTGAAAGGCAGAGTTAAACCACCAGTCATATAGAAAAAAATGAATTTTAATGCATGGCTTAGCATCTGAATTCTCTATATTTCCAACTGATAAATTAAGAAATGAGCACAGGATTTATAAACTGGATCCTTAATTATATAGAGAGAATCTTGCATTTTATATGGCACAGATGGATACTTGTCTCTGATCATTCAATTCTGCAATCATGCAATGTTTCACGGAGAAAAAAAATGCAGGGTTTTCTTCCTTCACAAAGAATTTATTTATGCAACCATTAGATACAATAAGGTCATTTCTGGAAGAAAACTGATTTCTAGAAATTATTTAACCTGCTTTCATAAGATAACCTGTTCTCTCTACAGTAAGGATGGCAATAAATACCAAATACCAAAATGTAAACTTGTCCTGATGCAATTCTATTGTAAAGTTCACTTTCATTTATAACCTTTTTATCAAAGTCCTGTCACCAGTTTCTACCCTGCCTGTGCTTCTCTGTGAAGATACGGTAACCTTGGACAAAAAATATTCTTTCATCAATAAGACATTCCACCACCCCCTTTCATTTACATACACTTTTTACATTCTGTTTGTCAAGTGCTTTACATTCTATTCCTTCACAGATGGGCTAAGTTCAAACTGGAAGCTCAGCGGTATTGGTAGACACTACATCTGCCCACCAGCTCACATGCTGCCTGAAGCTACTACAATGGCGTTGTCAAACCTGCGGAAATGGTTTTGACCATTGTTTTTCACCAGATTAGGTCTACACATGGTACAAGCACTGAATTGAGGTTTGACTAGTTTGGGGAAAGATCCAGTTTATTCTGGAGAAAAAGAGAAAGACTTGAAATTCTCTTTTCTACTCCTTAAGTGTCAGCAGGTCAAAGTACGTTAGTGCTGCGTTAGTAGGGAGCTGCTCTGAATGCTTGTGCCATTCACAGTACAGGTCTGTAATGCACAAAACGATGTTCTTTTTGCTGCCAGCACAAGTTCTTAGAGGTGGCAAAAGTACTTGACTTTGGCTTTAACATATTTATTTTTACTTCAAATGCTAGCATTTTATGAAATCAAGTCCCCTGACTGGTCCCATAGCTTTGCTCAACATCTCAGTTTTAATGTCACTAACATGATGATGATGATGATGCATACAGCTGGCAAATAGGTTTTCTCCTGTTTTTCTAGAATACCAATCAGTTGGACAGAGATACTGGATTAAACTAAGCAGTTTTCAGGTTGAAAATATTCTGACTTTTTGAGAATTCTACTACTCTCACTCATCTTTACCGCACTTTCCCAATCTCCACAGGTAATTGGTAATTTTAAGTGCAAACTACTTTTCCTTGGGATCGTCTCTCCATTTTAACAATTTGGGAACACTGGCTGAAAAATTTCATTTGCAAACTTATTTCTTAAAGGTTAGTGTATTGATCTTAACATGTCTGAAACACTGTTGTGTGGTTATCAAAGCAAACATAGGACAGACAGCTGAGCACCACAAACCAAAAGCCACACATTTAAATGGAAAAAAAATGTACATTTGGTATTGCAGCACCGGCAGAAGCCATGGAAAGACATATTTTGGAAAAGTTGAGAATCTTTGTTCCATCAGTGCTTCAGGTGAGGACTTTCAGAAGACAGAAGACAGGAGGAGACAGAGTAGATTTCGTGCAGCAAAAGATATATGGTTTAATGTGTGGGCATTGTTTTGCCACAAAAATAACCTTAAAGTCATAAAAATACAGCATTAAATATCACCATTAAAATACAGCATAAAAATACAGCAGTACCCTCAAGTGTTTAATCTACCTTTCAAAATGAATTTGTATCTTTTAGACCAAGTTATCTAAAAGAAGGAAAAGGGAAGAAAATAATTAGGAAGCCTTTCTCCATCAGGATGTCTCTTTTCTGAAATTCACATGTTTCTTAAATATTTTTCCTCGCATGATTGCCCATAATGTTCCTTTATTTTTTGTTTGCTTTTGTTCTGGCACAGTACTTAGCAGCAGAGCAGAAAGCTGAGTGAGGAAGACTAAAACACAAGATACTCAATTCTCACCAAATCCTATGGTCTTCTATGGTGGCCATTTTTATATGTGAAATCTCAATATACTGTCACAAGAATCTGTATTAGTACCAGAGGGAAGAAAGAGTGCAAAAGAGGTGGGATAAGGAAAGAAAGAAATTAGAGAAGGGAAGAGGAAGAGAAGAGGAGAGGAAAATAAAACGTAAAGCAAGGAGAAGGCATGAAAAAAGTGAAAATAAATGGAAAAAACAATAGAGCACCAGTTAAATATCACCAATCCTTTGATTTTCATTGCTACAATCAAAAATGAACCAGCTGAGCTAAATCCATGTATTGCATGCTTATATTATTATATAAGCTGATAGGCTTATAATGTAACAATAGAAATATTATTGTTATATTGACTGAAAGCCATGTACATACCACATAGTTTCTGCAGAGATTTTTCTGAGTATGTTTCACGATCACAGCCCTTTCCAATGTAATTTGTCTGCAATTCAATGGTTGCATGTATTGAGGAAACTGGTCCATCACACGTTTCTAGATGAATGCTGGGAAACAAAGGTATGCTGCCAGAACCAGGCTTGTATTCAATACGCTTATTCCAGTCTGGAAAAACACAACAACAACAAAAAATCCAACAGTGATTAAAAAGGTGAAAGGAGTTATGCAATTTTAAATGACATACTGCCCTCAAATGTCCCCGGCTAAGACAAAAATCGAATTTTTTGAACTTGGCATCAATGACTGTCCTAAAAAATTGTTTTTGTTTTTGCCCCTCTTTCTGAAAGAGCATCAGGCTCACTTAATACCACTAAGTCATGCAAGACAAGGCTACATATCCTGACATAACTGCTAATCAGTGTCAGTCAGGGTCTCCAATGTCCATGTCCCTGTGACAGCCTGCAAGCTAGCTCTAGTGAGAGGAGGCTGTTGGCTCCACTGAGATTGGTTAAATTTCATAGTTTTTCGATAAAGAAGAAATATCTCCGAGGACCTGGCTATATGCATGAGTCCTACTGGACTGTGTCGAAAAGCTAATATAACATGTCTGTAGTGCCACCTCTTGTTTTCAAATGTCTTCTTAATTTTGTGAAGTATATGTGACTGAAAGCTACAGATTAAAAGACTACCCATGCTTTCAGCCAGGTCTGGCTAATCTGTGGTTGTGCTTGTGCAGATGTCTCACAGCACGCAAGATTCGAACAATCACCTGCCTTAGGCAGCCACCTGGACATGGCATACACTATGCTTCTCAACTGAAGCATTTAATTTTTAAATCCCATTAAAACCAGCTTCAGAGAAAACCCAAACAAGCATGGTTAGTTAAAAACATTTCAGCTATCTTTCCTGTTCATATTTTAGCTAACTGTAGCCAACTTACTATGAAACATAAATAAGAATGCCCCATTAATACAAAGATGTAAATAGTTAATTATTTTGAAGTCACAAAACTATTAAACTCTGCTACTTAATGTGTAGATCTGTGTACCTGTAAAATTTCTCAGCAGAAATACTCCTACATACATAGTTAAAGTTTCTCTATTTTTAGTACTAGGTAAAACAAGATGCCATAAATGGAGAAATTCTAGGTCCTGGCAGTCAATGAAATCTCTTAAAGCAAATGTAGGGACATTCTTTCTAAATGTCAGTGGAATACTAATCATATGTATGTATTTAGTAAGTGAAAGAGTTTGGTGTTTTTCAACAGACTTCATTTTCAGAAAGTTTGTAAAAGGGTGCTCTCTAAATACCTCACCATCTTAAACTGGATTAAAAATTTAAAAAATAATCTGAGAGTCCAGGCAAACATTTTGAAATGCAGACCAATCATTAGTCCAGAGTCCAGACAAAGAAGATGGGATGCTGACAGTCTGAATCTCAGAATTTGAACTCTTGGATTTTCTTTGTGTCCTTTAATTCAAATGGTAATGACATAGCATTTTGTTCCCATAAGGAAGCTGAGACTTCATGGAACAACCTGTAAGTATTACATCTATTTTTTTATTAAAATCTTTAGGACATCATTGACTAAAATACAGCTATGGCTACTTTACTGCCTGTGCATACCTCAGCTGGGTTACTATTTTAGTAGTAATTTTCAGGTAATAATATTCCATATAAAGTTAGATTTGATGTGCAGTATTGTATACATTTATCTGTAATTGTCAAATTAAACAGTTCCCATAGAATTCAAGTATCCTATAAGGTACATCATTAAAATAACAGATTTCTTGTTCCTATCCATTCGAGAAACTCAAGGTTAACATTTTTCCAATCAAACAAGAGCAGGAAATTCTTTCAAATACTTAAGATAAAAAATAAAATAATTTGCTGTTTTGAACAAATGCTAATAATGTATGAATTATTGCTCCTTCTAGTCTGTTATTCACTAGTTAAAGCATTATATTCCTCTACACAAAAAGAAAAATAGTGTCATACATATTTAAAACATTTCTGACTATCTTAGCAGCTTTCAGGTTTCAGCCACTTTCTTGCTTCTCAGGTATAACAAATTAACTGACACTCATGCAAAATATTCATTATTGTATATGAGATGTAACTGAATTATTAACTGTAACATATCTACTTGCAAATGCACACAACTGCAGTTATATGAAGAACATCTTATATAAAATATGCTGTATAAAATGCCACTACTCATATGGAAGAATGATGGTAGACCTCTGTTTCTGCCACCTGAATGTCCCTTGGACTAGAAGAGGTGTTTCATTTCACAGTATTACCTTTCTACTTGGCAAAAATGGTAATTCGTACCCAGAGATCATAAACCCTGAACATACTAATCCACCCACATTTTTCTCAGCTCTAAATTGTAAAACATCACCTACACTTGATCCCCTGCAGCATCACAGACCAATCCTCATCCTAAATCCCACTTGCACTTCTTTCACTGATGGAGAGGGGCTTCAGTGTGGATTTAGGAAGTCAGCCAAGGATTCCCCCTCCATGCAGAAGGCATTTCCAGGCAGGCACAGGGTTGTACTAGAGTATGATACCTGCAAAAGCTGGACAGTCCTTAAAGGTAGTAATAGCTCCACTACAAATAAGTGGCTTATTTATATAGAATCTGTCCCCGTGGCATTTCAGTATCCCAGAAATGTTGAAGCTGAGGCCAGCACCCTCTGTATCTCACCACCAGTGAAGTCAGTAACGTTGAAAGTGCACAGAGTTAGAACAAGCAACAAGAATTGCTGGCAGTGTGAAGAGCTTATTGTGAGAAAGACCCAAATCTTTCATTTAACTTTGAATGTGGCAAAGTTAGTCATTTTCCATTCTCCCAGAATAACATCCTGTATTGGACACATTCAAAAGATCAGCGCCTTCCCCTCAGGAACATGGTGGCAATTTTTGAATTCCTCTAGAACTGACTCAGAGGAAGAATCTTACGTAACCTGAGTCTACAAAGACTCTGAATTTCAGAACAGATATTTTAAAGTGGATCTTAAAATGTGACTCATGTCCCGGGTTAGCAAACAGTCAAAAGACATGTAATCCCATCTGAAATGGTAGGTTGTGCTTGATTAGCTAAACTCAAACAGCACGGTTTGTCCTTTGGCACAAGCTGACATACAACATCACCTCACTACAGTGCAAACTTAGAAAGGTGAACACTGACTCCCCAGTAGAGGGGGAAGACTAATCCCATGGGAAAAGCTTGATTAAAATCAGCCCTGTTTAGCCCTGCAGAAGACAGTCTTTGCAGATTTTTATTCAACGGGCCTTTGCTTGCCACTTGTGGTATTGCCTTTCAGACAATATAAGACAGCCCCAGACGGATTATACCTACAACATAACAGCGCTAGAATGTAAATATTGCAATACCAAGTTTTTGGTTTGGATTTCATCAATTATAAAACAACCATATAAACTTGGATCTCAATCTCTGAGATCCTCAAACTGTTCCAAGATCAAACAGGATCAAACTTCAGTAACAGTCTGATCCTTTAAAAATAAATCCCAATGCACTAATAGAAAATTTTCCTTTTCACAGAATCACAGAATCGCTTTTAATTGATAATAATGTAAAAACTTTCCTTCATATCTACATTTAACAGTTTTGTACATGATTCTCTCTCCTTGTGATCCAAGTATTATATCTCAATTCATTTCTAATGACTGGTGACACAGAGAATGATTCAACCTGATCTTTCCTTGAAGGAATATGACACTCATATGTGCAGAGGAGGTATAACCTGAGTCAGGTCTCCTCCTGTATGCCCATGTGGCCATGAGCTTTGATTCCACCATTAAAAAGGGTGCTGAGGTAATTAAGACACTTGGAAGCACAACTCCTACTATGCCAGTGAAATGCAAAATTTCTCTCAGGTTGGACTGAAGATGTGCACCTCGGCAGCTAAATGTAAGATAAAATCTAAGTAGTGCTGTTTCCTCTACAAACCTTTGCATCTGTCCTATTTATATAGGCTGGATACTTGGCTAAAAGTTATTCCACTTCTTTTTTTACATACATACGTCACAGTTTTACCAATTTTTTTTTTTTTTTTTACATTTTCTTCTGCTTTAATTTGAAAACCTGAAACAATCTAGAATGAATTGAGATATAAGCATACACAAAGCATTTCAAACAAGATCAGGAATGTCTCTGCAGCTTTGCCAAAAGTGCATTTATTTTCATGATTTATGAAACTCCCAGTGTCTTAAAACCAGCAGCTAGGCTGTTAGCTAGATGCTAACCAATGATATTTGTAAGATCAGTGCACTGTCCTTACAAAACTACCATTTTCTTTCAACACCAGGAATTTACTGGAAAGTGCACATATTGCCAGAGTATCATACGCTGCAGCCACCTCAATAAATACCTGTTGTACAACTAGGCATAAGCATAACTAAACAACTATGTATGCCTTATCTTTCTGCAACATCCTGATAGTTTGAAAAAAGAAAAAAAAAAAAAAAGAAATTTGAACTACTACAGGATAGTGGTGAAATATGCTCTTGCAGGAGTTAGGGAACCATAGTGGAATAACTGTTGCGCCCGAACTAGTAAAATATGATACTGAATATACTATTGAGTGATAAAACAAAAAATCCTAATGGTGGGGACTTGACATTGCCAAATACTCATATTAAGAAATTAAATACAGGAAACGACAGCAAAGATTAAACAATTATTTGGTGTGATATTACATTTGAAAAATAATAGATATCTACTGCAACAACCCAGGTGTCAGGGCCCTAAGTTTATTAATAAGCCCTAATGGGCCTCCATAAGACTCACCTGGGGTTTCCACTCACACCCATGGGCATAGGAGCGATATTTAAGTTCAGCCCCGAGCCTTCAGTCCTGGCCTGACCTGTGTTCCTGTAGGGGTGCTGGTCTCCTGTTCAGCCATGGGCATGCCTATACCTGGCCATGGAGTCCCTCTGTCCAGCTGTCAGCCCATGGGCTGACTTCCTGGCCTGGCCTCATTGCTATGGACCTGTCCAGTGATCAGTGACCTGATCCTAACCCTGACCAGTGGATTGACTTCCTGGGACCTGCCTCCTGAACATGAACATGCCTGAGGATCTGGGCTCTTGGCCGAACCAGGCTCCTATCTCTGGGTCTGTGCTGTTCACCTCACTTGGCTGTTGTGGGGCTGGCCCTGGCTGATGAAGGCTCTGCTGGCTCTGGTATTAGTTTGTGACTGGCTTGCCTTCCCTTAGGGAGTAACCCTTCTGCTGCTCCTTGACACCAGGTTTAGATGTGGTTAGAGATTTCTAATGTTTTCAGAAGGACAAACTACCAGAAAATGATGTCATTATGGAAAGAGGCAGCTTCCTAATCCTGGAGAACAAGGGCTGTGACTAGAAATTGGATCCTGATATTCCAAGGAATTTCTCTACTGAACAGCATGCAAGATTCTGTTCTCTTATGTTCTCCAATTCCAGAAGACAGACTGAAGCACTACATGGACTAGTCACTGGAATCAAAGGAATTGATGTCAAAACCTGTGTGGCAAGTCTACAATTATTAAGCTCATGATGCAAAGACCATTTGGAAGTTGTTACATGCAGAGGAAAAAAACATAGGGAAAAGCCTCAAACCTAACTGGATGTTCTGTAGTGCCTTCTCTCCTGAGTAAACACAATAATGGACCCATCAGCCGTCTGCAACATCTTAGAGGTAAGAAATTTCTCAATGAAATAAGAATTGCCACAGTGAAGCTCACTGAGACCTTGCAGTGAGAAGTGTCCAAAAAAAACCCAACATTTTTTGTAGTCATAAATATAGAATTGTGAACAAAGGGAGTGAGCTTCCAAAGAGGTATATGGAAATAAGAATCTAGAAATATGTTTAAAATGAATGGTTTCTGTCTTCTTTTAAGATGGAGAAGGCAGGCTTTAGTATTTTGATCGTAACATGCACACAATTCTCTAAAGAGAAGGCAACAGTGGGTTACTCTGAAAAAGTAAAGTTTGTGGTACACGGGGAAGTAACTAGTAAGGATCCTTGTGAATCTGTGTTGGGATTATTTGATGTCCAGTCCTGATCTGAACACGAAACCAGGACTGTATTAATTACTTTTGCTAAAGATGAAACTGGAAGGTAATCTTACACTGGAAGTCAATACTGAAACAGGATATCCTAAGCTCAGAATAAGATGACCTTGAGAACTGGTGTTATAGAAATAGTGCTTTGTGGTTATGATACAAAGTGCCAGCTCGTGCTCAGGAACTTCAGTGAATTGGTGTGACACCACTGAAAAATAAGACATGGGGAAAATAGCTGATTCCACTAAGTTAACAGCATACCCATAAGTCACCAGTCTGATACAGCCAGGCAAAAAAATACAACTTGTGATTATATATCACAATGCCTTTCTAGAAAAAGGCCATGGTAAAAGAAATATATGAAAACACTTATCTGGAACGTTCATGAAAGATGTAGTTAGCTGTAATACATATACAGAATTAGCTCAGAAAAGGCGATCTTATCTTTAAAATGAGATTGCAATAGACATGAGTGCTTCCTCTAAGTATGTCTGGTATGCAAACAGAACAAAAAGAACAATGCCGACAGAAGTACTGCAAATGAGTATAAACTTATGTAACCTGCGAGCCCCAAAACTACAGGTTGATTACCTTGAATTAATTGAATTAATTTTCAAATGTCTGAAATAGACAAGACTTAGTAATCTACTAAATAACGTGATTCAAGTTAACAGCTCAATGTGAGCATTTTGTTATGATTACCCTGGTCTAAGGACATATGGCTAAAGCATGCACAGCCGCTCCAAGACTAGAGTGGCATAAAGGCGTAAAGCAGTAACTTTTATTTAAAAAAAAAAAAAGGCAGATATCTAATATATACTAAGACAACACAAGCATGGTATTTTAAACTGCTAGGTATGTGCACAACAAGAATGGAAGTCAATTTACATTTATTGCAGAAAATATTTGGGTCTTTAAAGTTGTTTCTAAGGACTAGGAATATCATTCTCATATGTGTGGTTTCTGTATGTGACCAAGCCCCTCTTTCCCTCCCAAAAACGAATTGTTTTAGTAATCATCTTGCTCCTTGTTAAGATCACTGATGACTCAAAAGCCAAGACAGTTTTGGTTTTCCTCTGTAATTGCATTTTACTAGAAAGCCAACATGAATACCATTTTAAAAATCACTCGGTGCCTATTGCAAATAATATCTATTAAGTATGTGGACTTGCAAGTGATCTAAGATCACTGCTACTAAAAGAGAAGGTCCTGCCCTTCTCTGAACAAAAGAAAGATTGTATTTCACCAGGAGAAGCAAGCTGATGTGACCTTTATGTGGTCTCTAAGTAACTAGTAAACATGAAGGAGGTGTTAGGAATGTGCCTTTTGGTGGCAGCAAAGCCCTAGGTCACCTTAATGAGTCCCACATGCCTTTAAAAAAGTAACAGGCAATATATTTATAAAAATGTTTAATAAGAATAGTTAATGTGTCAATTTACTAGGTAAATAAATAGAAGTTTTTATTTCCAAAGTATTTTTAAGCAAACACTGTTTGCTTAAATCATTGAGGATTTTTAAGGAACATACTTTCTTCTGCTAAAATATATTTTGCCTAAAATTCAGGTAATAAGGTGAAGTTTTTGGACTGTTCTTGCTACATGTTGATCTCCCCAGGAAAGCTATCAGGGACTTGTTGGGCTGGGCATTGGTTGTTGTAATGTAAGCGAAGGTCATGTATATAACAAATTGAGAAAACCAAACACAACGTGAAGCCTTCCCTCAGAGGTGATAAGCAGCAAGAGGGGTTACATAAAACAACCTTGTGAGCAAATAAACAAACTTTCAGAGCAAATAAATCAACATTGTGACCAGCAACTATAAAACAGATATGGTACTTAGAACAAATTATTAACTGATTTGTTCTAACATGCTCTGGTTGGATTTATCGTTATCTCAACCCTTCATGCCCCATGTTGGGTGCCAAGAAAGGATGGTTGTGGTTTAGCCCAGCAGGCAGCTAAGCACCACACAGCCATTTGCTCACTCCTCCCCAGAGGGATGGGGGAGAGAATTGAGAGGAAAAAAAAGTAAAACTCAAGGGTTGAGATGAGGACAGTTTTACAGGAAAGAAAAGGGGGGAAAAAATGAAAAGAATACACAAAACAAGTGGTGTGCGATACAGTTGCTCACCACTAGCTGACCAATGTCCAGCCAGACCCCAACCAACAGCAGCCCCCCTGGACAACCCCCACCCCCCAGTTTTATTGTTCAGCATGATGCCATATGCTATGGGACATCCCTTTGGCCAGCTTGGGTCAGCTGTCCTGGCTCTGTCCCCTCCTGGCTCCTTGTGCATCCCCAGCCCCCTCGCTGGCAGGGCAGCATGAGAAGCTGGAAAGTTCTTGACTTGATGCAAGCACTGCTCTGCAACAGCTAAAACATTGGTGTGTTATCAGCCTTGTTCTCATCCTAAATCCAAAACACAGCACCATACCAGCTGCAGTGACTCTATCCCAGCTGAAACCAGGACACACATTCAACCTTCCCTGTTTGTTTCAGAAAAGCCAGAATCCTCCAACACTTTCTTGGGGTATCCAGCTGATAGGTTTAAAAGAGCTTTTTTGTGTTTTATGCTTTAATAACTACCTCTTGTATGAAATCAATTGAATTTTAGGGAACAACCTGACTTCTGGCTTGATTTTTTTAATAGTTGAGTGAATCTCTAGCAGTCTCAAAATATATCTTAGGTTCTTGGGAATGTGATTCTGCTCCTCATTTATTGAGGGTGAACTCCTCTTGTATGCCTTTGTGATGCATTATTCAGCACATTCTCTTATTTATTTTTGTTATAAAGTTGTGACAGGGGAGGTTTGGGTTGGACATTAGGAAAAAGTTCTTTACTGAGAGGGTGGTTGAGCACTGGGACAGGCTCCCCAGGGCAGTGGTCACAGCACAACCTGATGGAGTTTAAGAAGCATTTGGACAACACTCAGACATCGGGTTTGTTTTTTGGGTGGTCCTGTGTGGAGCCAGGAGTTGGACTCTGATTCTTGTGGGTCTCTTCCAACCCTATGGTTCTATGAACTGTTTGAAAAACATAGAAATTAACATGTCATATGGAGAGAATTTGTAGCATCACTGTCAAATTCAACTGATGAAACTCATGAGAATTTCCAGCCAAAATAACTGACTAGGAATCGATTTGGTCCATTGATTTAAATTTTCAGCTTCCTTAGGACACCAATACCATTTCAGAGTGGTTTGCTCAGAATGGCTGGATATGAGTTTGGGTCACGTTTGTTTCTAAAGCAGCTTAAGTGTGGAGGGCTTGTAATTTGCTAAAAATGTCTGTGTGAGAATGCTTACTGATGGTAGATTAATGTTCATCTACAAAGACTAGGGCAGTAGATGCTAGATTTAATGAAGCCTTGAATGCTATTAGAATTATTCTCTGCCAAAACAAAAATTGTTTAAAGGATGATGCCTAGGCCTGTTGAGTCTTATTTGCTCTGCTATACACTTCTGTCATATGGAGTTGTCCTCTAGAAACAGGAATCATTTTGTACATTATTTTACATACACCAATTCTTCACTGTCTCACCCTTCTACAATGGAGATTATTTGAAGGGTGTCTGTGATGGCATTGAATTTTTTTAACACTGAATTTGTATTAGACTATCTCTATTCATGGCAGTTGCAGAAAACTGCACAATATTTCGTATTACTAAAGCCAGTAACTTTTAAGAACTGAAATTGTTATAAAAGTGAAATTCCAAGTATTTATTTGCTCAAGCTAACACTGAAGAGCAAGAAAAAAAATCATATTTTGCTAAGTTTTATACTATAGCCAAAGGCTCAGAATATTTCTCTTCTGTCAAGCAAAACACTATTGTACCTTTCTTAGTCATCTAGTCTTCAAATATATCATTATTGCAAAGATGATGGAGCATACCTCTCTTTGTGGAGAGGTCACTGAGTGACAGACACAGGGAAGTAAGAATACTGTAAATATCTTCCATTCCTAGTCTCCTCACTCCAGATTTCCTCTCTAAGTACTGGAAATACTATTAGGAAGATTTTCGTATTTGATTTTTTTTTCTAGCAACAATTTTTACAGATATTGGTTCAAAGTGAAAAACAACACCTATGCAACTATCTTCACCTTTTAAAAATAAGTAGGCATAAAAAAAATCTCAAGAGAAATGCAGAAATTTCTGGAAGTATTATGTTGTATCTTTCAAATTATAACTAATGCTTTGGTAATTAAGAACTAATGTCTTATACCCAATTGTTCACTTAAGGACCTTATACCCTGAGTAGGCAAACACTCTCCACTTGCACTGTGTGCTATTCAAGCTGGAGCCATGCCAGTGAAATGAAGCAATCGCCTTTCTGATGGATAGAAAGGTACAATTCAACAAGCATGCAATAAGCTAGAGCAGAACCTATCTGAGCTATTTGATATTTTTGCCCTGCCTCTCACAGAATCGCTATGATAAGCTTTAACTTAACCCGTCATAAAACTTTATCAGACCAGTAGGAAGAAAGACTGTATTTGTGCCAAATTGCCACAGAAATAAAAAGACCAAATTCAAGCAAAATGAATACTATCAAAGTGCATCCTTTCTTATCAGAGATGCTTTAGACAAGCTGCTTTAAACTTCATCATGGATTGCATTCATTTTTTTAAGAGATGTTGCTTCCTGTATGCTGTTTTCCCTCAGGCTTTTTGTTTCCTTCCCTTTTTTCTTTTATAATCCAAACAGGATGAGCAGTCTATTCTCCTACCATCACACATTAAAAATAACAACTTGGCAGCCCCTCATATTAAATACCTGATGGTTTGTTTAACAAACAAATACAGCTGACTTCTAAGAGAGAAGAAAATATTTTTTTGTTTGCATAAAATAGTTCAATTCCAGGTTTTCATTAAAACCTTAAATAGCTTGCAAACACTTCACATAATCAAAGGTAAACCAAGCATCTAAAAATAAAACAAACCTTATTTGGGGTTGTTTGTATTACTTTTATTGGCTACCTGTCATCTATATGTACCTGATGGGACCACCAATGACCAACTATACTGTATCTGATACTTGAACTGTGAAATAACTATGACAACAATGGGCAATATAAACATAACATTAGCGAGGTCTCTTTGCAAAAATTATCCAGTCAAATAAAATACCCAAATGGAACTAATATGGAAATTACAAATCAACAATTGCACCCATTCTAATGTAAATTCCAAGCTAGAATGTGGGAGTATTTCATTCATTTGCAATGACTCCATAAAGTGGAAACAGAATGCTTCCAGTGTAAAGAGACTGTATTGGTTTCTGTAGCATAAGTCATGACTTTTTGAACAAGAAAATCTGTTATAAAATGTGGAAATAAGTTTTATATTTTTTTTAAATAAAAACGATCTTCAAAATACCTGGGGGGAGGAGGGAAGCAAGGCAGCTCATACTTCCTGAAAAAATAAAATGTGGTTCTGTTTTAAATGAAGACTGTGAAAATGAAATTATGATACTGCAGATTCATGTCACTGTGAAGTCCTCTAGGCTGGGCGTGCATGGGGTCTTGCTTTACAAAGAATACTTTTTTTTTCCTAGTGTCAGTTCTACAAATTTAACTTCAAGTGTAACAGCCAAATGGAATTTTTCCTTCTCAATTGTCCCCTTTAAAAATTACGATTTTGAGGCTCGGGTTAGTCCTGAAAGACATCTGCATAATGTGATTTATATCAAGTTGATTTTTCCTCAATCCAGCCTTCCTTTTCATCTTAATGCCTTATAATTTGTGGTATATCTTCTCAGTACACCACTAGCTGCTTTTTCCCCATTTTAAACAATAGACTGCAACTCCTTACAGCCCTTTTTACAAATTATATTCCTACTGAAATTTCTCATTTTGAAGACAGTAATCAGGATAAAACATGCCTTTCATACCCACTGCTTGTTGAGCATGCCTTGACTTATGCATTTGTGCATGCACACGAAAGCCATTTCCATATTAGAACAAGATAATCTGAACAACTCTGGTCCAGATGGGAAAAGTACCTTGTCATGGTGGCTCCAAAAGGTTTGTTTAAAGGAGTAGTAGGAGAAAGGCAAACCAGAAGCATTTTTTAACCCTTCAGTATATTCAGACTGAATTAAAAGATAGCTTTTTAGGACAGAACTTTTTTTCATACTCCGTTCTTTGGTTCTGACTAAAGAAACACTGCAAATCTAAACAGCTATGGGATTATTATGCACATTTTTAACAGGCTCTGAATGAAGCAAGCATAAGAAATAGCAACAGTTTTCTATACCACTGCAATATGCACCATAGTTTCTCCTTACTGTGTGTGAGAGGGGGGAAACAAATGGCAAAGAAAAATTACTAAGAAAGGAAAAAAAAAAAAAGTAACAATATATAAACTACTAAACCTTACCTTGCCAGCCTGGTTTGCACACTGGTTTTACATTAACTCGTACTAAGACATCTTCTTTTGCATGTTTTTGCCCACAGTCAAAAGCTGTTACCATTATCTCATACTGATGCTGTTTATCATAGTTCAGCTTCTCTGTGTTTCTGATGTTACCTATAGAATCAATATAAGACAACATTCAGCAATTCTTGGCTAAGCATATACAGATTATAACATTCTGGGCATGTTTAATCAAATCCTATGTAATTAGAAAGCTCTTTGGAGCACACAGGACATTCACAGGCAGGATAATTGCAAGGAGCGAGTAGTGTTTTCTCTCCATCCAGCAGAGAAATAAAGAAGTTAGGCAAATTATAAACGTTATTTACTAATGCTAGGGATCTATATGGGCATGTCTGTATTAGAAAACATCTGCTCAACAACATTTTCTGGAGACTGTAAGATTATTTAGCAGTTTCATCTTTAAATGCAACATATGAGTAGATGCAATATTATTTTCCACTTCTTCCCAGAATACACTGCCTTAATGTGGCAGCTGCACTTGCACTCCTGACATCCACTGCTGAATGTATCTCCAGCCTAAATATTTTTTTCCCCTAAAGTTGTTAGCCTTTAAGTGAGAGATATTTTTAGCCCTTTAACCCCTTTCCCTGGTTTTAAGAATAAGGTGCAGAATTGCCTTCTACATAAAGCTCAGCAGTATTTGATATGACAGCACTGAGCTACCACATGGAAAATAACTTGGCAACAACAGAAATCATCTGCTGAACCTGACACATGTATAAAGGTGACAAATTACCTGTTTCAGGATCAAAGAAATAACTTTCACAAGGAAATGTCTTTCTCAGAGTACTTCCTGCAGGATTTGAAGATTACTGTGCAACTGTATGTTCGTGTAATTAACAAGTTCAGTGTTTTACTTCTGTCCATTTCCACTGAAATGCACTTACTGCTCAAACCAAAATTTGAGACTGTTTAGTGTATTTCACGTTTGCACTGGACTGTTATACCATCTCTCTGAATGAGAATGCTTACTCTGGATAAATGCTCCACAAAACTGCTTTTACATACAGTTCTGCAAAATCAGTTGGGCCAAATCTGGAATGAGGAGCACACACATCCTCAAATTTAGTCAAATACAGTGGTCTGATTTCCACAGGTGCTGATCAAAGTATGTCATTGACACTGCTTTCTTTTTCATCTAAATGAACTGAGAGACAGAGGAGAGCAGACCAATGAAACTTATTAAAGAAGTCTTTGATTAAACATCTGTTAGTAAAAACTTGTAACACGTGTCTCTCTGATGCACATTCCTTATCTTGCCAGAGACCAACACTTTTCTGACTACTACTACTATAAAGCCTTTAAAAGTTTTACAGGTCAGGCCTGAAAGAAGGCTGCTGTTGCAGTTATCACCGTCTTCTGGTTCAAAATTTGTAGCTTAAATAGAGCCTTACACGTGCAGTTATAAATCGGGCCCAATACCTATTTTCTTTTGACTCTGTCTTTACTCCTCCCTTTCTGAGCAGGGCAAAGAGGGGGACAAGCCCTATCGCCATTTCTGCATCTCAAATGGAGAAACAGAAAGATCTGTTGAAGGACAGTATGGTAATAGTACTATGTCCTACAGCTTCCTTGGTTTTCTTTCACAGGCACCTTGCCAAGCAATCTTAAGTTTGCCATGCCTCTTCCCAACGCAAATGCAACTGCAGGAATGGTATCAACTACGTCATTATTTTTGTGTTAGTAATTAGCAAAACAACAGAAATCTAATCTACCCATTTTACTGTCTTGAGTTGCTTTACTAGTACCTTCCTAAGAGGATGTGATGAAAAACTGCCACTGTATACCTAATTATTCATTTAGTATCTGCTCAGTTGTTCTTTCCTTTCTGCATTACATTCTTGCCTGAATCTTTATACTTCCCTTTTTGGCTCTCTTTGGTATTATTTTAGTCCATGATCATCAGAGATAACTCAAGAAACCAAAATTGGCTAAGTCAACATTAGCAGACTGCTAGAATTTGCTTGGCATATTAACTGTCCTCTATGATTTATAAATCATACAACGTATTTGCATTTCATTAAATCTGTCTTCCAAGATTTGTATTTTATTATCGTCTTTTAAGATTTGGACTACAAAGATTCTTACTATTAGGTGTTATTCTGGAAGGTCATTTGGATGTCTTGTAGATGCTACTGAACGGTTTATTGATTTCCTAATTATTCTATTTTTCTGTTACCTCTGATGCTTTATGTTACTTTGTTATTTTACAATTTAATCAATATGATTAAAAAGCAGACACAGATGGCAAGCACTATAAATACAAACTAATTAATGTTTTAGAGATGATAGACTGAAAATTCCTATTTACATCTCATCCATGAACAAAAAGGTAATCAATAAAAAAGGAAATTATAATGAGAGAAGTAAGTACTTCTCTTCACAGTTCACAATTAGCCCATAAATTTAATTGTCTTCAGTGAGTCTTGCTAAATCTCTGCCCTTTCCTGGAAATAGCCAGAGTTATAACATATTTAAAAGCAAAACAAAAAAAAACAGAAAAGTGACAACAGAAATATAAATATTCCTGTATTAGGACACACACATTTACACTTCTACTTCTTCAGGGTCAGTTTTGGGGATAGTTTGATAAAGACCTCCCTGTTTTATGGGTGTCTCCCGTCTTATTTTGGAGCAGTCACAAAACAGGGGAAAGAGTCAACTAATTTACTTTTGCAATTCATTTTTGAATTTCATGCTTACTTCCTGTGTGTATAGGAAGTATAAAACAATCTCCTAACCCTTACAAGAGACTAGGACTAGCACTGATGCATGAATGACTTCTGACTTCAGTCTGCTTGCAAGAGCAACAGCTCAACAGCCCAAGCTGCCGGGAGCCACCAGGAGCTGTATTTGAGCATACCTCAATTGGAGGATTAGAATGACTTCTTCTCAGAAACCTGCACTTTTCAATGATAATGTAAAGCAAGTGTAGTTTAATAAATAAATAAACAAACAAACAAGAGCCACCTGTAAATGCTTAATTATAAAGTTTCAGGTTTCTGACAATACCAGATTTGCATGGGTCTTGACACAGATCTCAGCACTGTAAAGGTGACTTTGTGAGGCTGTGTCCGGGTCTGCTTTCTAAGATAAGTGATTTGATAGAACCTGTACTGACAGGACAGATAGTTCAGTAACTCATCTTCATATTGAGCAATCTGAATATGTATTTCTAAGTGCGTCCCAGTGGTGCACAATTTAGTGGTGCACAATTAAATATACCCATTTTAGAGATGAGGAGACTAAGTAATAGATATCAAACACATTCCCCAAGATCAGAGGGCAGGTCAGAGCCATAAGAGAATTTGTGTCTACATCTGAATTCTCTAACCATCAGACCATGTCCCTTGACAAGACAGAAAACACATAAAAATGTCGTTCTGCTGGCATTACAAATAGATCCAAGAATTGTGGTTTAATTTTTCTGTTACTTGAAAAAAAGCCTAGGCAATATTGATAGGATGATAACTGAACTGATGATCAGGATTCTCTGCTAAGACAACTAGACTGAACTGCATGTGAAAGTCTCTTAAAGCATATTATAATGTTATACCTTTAGTCTTAGTTCTTTGCGTAGCAAAGCATGGATTTGTCCTTGTCCATTACATGATTGTATTTTACAACTAAGAGTTCATTACCTTCCAAATTATGCTCACCATATACAAAAGGGTCACTTTTATGAGTACTACGCTTTCTTAACACAATGTAATTTTATTCACATGCACAGGGTCAAAGTTGCCAAATGTAGATGGGAAGCTTTGTTACCTAGCTTTAGGTACATAACCGAATAAGGTCTACAAGATCTACACTGGAGCTGGACGCTGCTTCCTGTGCCTATCAACAATTTGGTGATGTGAAGCAGACTGTGCACTGCTGCAGTCTGAAGGCCTCTCTTCCTTTCTGCAAATATTCCCCACTGTGCAATATAATTTTTCAAGACAACAAAATGTTCCCTGGATTGATATAGATACAAGAAATAAATTTTGCCTAAAAAGGGAATGATCTGCTAAAAGGTAAAAGCTGATGGAATAGCATGTCCATCTTTCTCAAAGTCTGCGTTAATGGTTATTTTCATAGGTTGGTGGTGAAAAAAATCTCACCCTCTGGAACTGATAATGGCATGTTTTCATCACCCCCCACTTTTGGGGCTCTCTGCAATATTGAGATTTGATTTGAAGCATCTGATCTAATACTCATTATGGGAAGTGAAATTCTACATCTATATTACTGGAAAGTGGAAAAAATCATCACTTCCACAAGACACAATGACATGACTTTCACTAGAAGTAAGACCCTAGATTTGTTTTGTCACAATGGGTGAAAAACTATAAACAAAACCCTAATTAGCACAGCATTAACAGTCACAGTCCCAAGCACCTCATACATCTATTTTAATATATCCCATAGGTAGCAAAAATGGGAGCAATGCCAAAGAATTTGCATCAGAAAAACTTTATATCTGCTGGCACAGAGAGACATTCTGAGCAGTGAAATACGTTGGAATTAAGCAACATATTTCTGTCACAAAATAAAAGTGCAACCATCTATTCTCTGTCTCTAATCCCAGTGGGCTCAAGCAATTATCGTTATCTAAAAAAATTGCAAATTAGACTGCAATTACTGTTGATTGTGGCAGCAGTGTTCTTTTAGTGAACAAATAGATCAAAAAGTTATTAATTGAATTCAAGACCAAGAAACTGCAAGTATTACAACCTCATACCAATTATTCACCCTTACTCGCTGCAGGCTTTAAAGCCATGTTTAAGTCAATTTCTCATTGCCTTTGCTGGAAAGCAGGTCACAAGCACATAGGGACAAATATGTAACCAAAGACTCCTGACACTTCACACGCTTTTGATCATACCTCCAACTGAAAGAAAGCCATGATCACTCACAAGCCAGCTGCGCTGTGTGATAAGAGCTGAAGAGGCATAAGCAATTGGAATGTCTGCTCCATATCATGCTCATCTCTGTCTATGACTTAACTGTGATAAGTCACAACCCTGTTTATGAAACCACCTGCAATTCCTGTAAGTAACCAGCCCCATACTGGCAAGTAACCTGGACCTCTGAAAAGACAAGGGTTTCAAACAGAAACATGGAGAACTTCCTTTTATGACAACATAGGAAATCCCAGAAATCTCACCATTAGCAAAAAAAAAAATCCATAAATAGGAAAAGCTTCAAAGTAATGGCACACAAACATCTACTTCCAAATGCCTCATTTCCTGTATAAAAATCCTTTGTGCTATTGCTCTGACAAAAGATTACTGTGCCAGCTGACCTCATTTACTTAAACAGAGACATACTTAATATGATTACACCTCCTATATAGTATACAGAATGCTTGCCTCCCAATGACTGTACTATAAGAAGCGCTTTTTTTCCCCCAATGTCATTTACTTTTTTTTGATGCTAACACGTTATTATCTTTTGATGCTCAGCTGTACATTATACAAGAGCTGTGCAAATAAAGATGAATCATTTTTGAATAGGGGAAAGGCTTTTTATAAAACATCCCAACATGAAAATGACTGCTTAGAGAAACCGTAGCTCCATGCATGCTTTCAATTTCCAAATTGGCCAAAAATCAGATTTAATTTCCAAAAAGTATTCTCCTCCTACATGCAACATGGATTAAATGATTCTGTTAGGAAAGATAAATCAGAGCATTGCTGGGTATACATAGGGTGCTTGTTTGGGGGAAACAAGTTCTGTAAGCACAGGAATTTACATTTTGAATTTCTACACAAGTGCTCATGTGTGAATATCAATAAAAAAGGACAGTAATATGAAGGACTTTTCCTTCAATACCTCAGTGTGGTGCACATGTAGCAGATTTCCCACAGGTAAATCACGGCTCTCTGCCCCACGTATAGAGAAAGCAGCACTCATATCTACAAAGTGATGCCAGTATGGGACTGCTGAAGCACTTTAAAGATGGAGCTACTATTTTATATTGTCTAAAGCGAGCAGAAAATGGGAGGGAGAATCCTCAATACATTTTTAATGCAGCTCAGCCACATCTCACAAACTCAGTGACAAGTTCTGTACCCTTCCCTGATGTGAACTTGACTGGAAGAAGCAAGAAGCTGACAGGCAGAGCAGCCCATGTCAGAAAGCGCTGCATATGGAAGACTTAATATGGTTTATTACTTTTCACAATGTAAATTTAGCATTACATACATTAGAAAACCAACTAAAATCTAAAACCAGAAAAAAAAATGTTACTACTTCTCCTAAGCATATTTTATTTTATACTGCAGAATAACAGACCTGCTTCAGGAAACACCGCAAATGAGTACAACTGTGGATCCACACCTTGAAAGTTTGAACAATCACTAAACATATCCAGAATAGTGTCCATTCTGCATTTAGACCCTGTTCCAGATAGTTCAGAAGAATGAGACTACCTATAAACCAGTGAATAAGCCCTATTAGGCAGGGCTACATGCTGAATTAGGAAATACCATCTCTTGGATGGGAAACTAGACCTGAGACAATTAAAAGAACAGCCTGAGTGGCAGAGAAAGATATCACTCATCTAAAACTTTTTTTTAATTATTTTTTTTATTACCATGATAAATTACTGTGGCACTTTCTGACCACATGATACGTAAAAAGGATGCAATTTTCCAGTATTACAGTTCCTTCATTCTCAGAGGTGAAAACAGGTTTACTTTCTTGAGTTATAACTCAAAGGACCAGATTATCAGCTGGTATCAAATGCTAATTATACTATCTACAGAAATTACTGTTATCTGTCCCAGAACTTACAATTGGATCTTTCTCCATACTCACCATTTCTGTCGATGGCAAAAGGAACATCTGTTGTGACAATTTCATAATTGCAGATCTGGCTATACTGTGGGGAACAGTCCTCGTCCATGGCTTCTACCTGCAATATGCTGTCATAGATCTTTCCCTCTGTCACAGTGGCCTTATACACACTCTCCTTGAAAGTCGGTGAAAACTCATTGACATCCTTTACCTGGATGTGGACCACTGCCCTAAAATAGGTAAATAAAGAAATCAAAGAGAAAAATCAGTTTAGCATGACTTTAAGTAAGATCATATTAACAGTTTGTTTTCCTAACACTTGATAAGACTAACAAAAAATATCTAGAAAAACATGTCAACATCTGCTAAAATGAGATATTATTGAATTTCTGTGTTTAATTTGCCCAATTTAATATCTTAAGCAGCACTAGATAAAATGCATTAAAAGGTGAAGAAAAGAAGAGGATTACTGTATTCTTAAATATTCATTACCTAAAAATGGTCAGTTTGCGAAAACTCCTCGATATTAAATAAGCCTTTCATCTTCTGCTGATTATAATTATCTAATGCCTTAATTAACCACAATATTTGTAATTTGACCTCTAAAGGAAAGAGTAGTGTCAGTATTCAAAACTCAAATGTTTCATAGCACTTAAAGAGAGAAATGATGCAACACAACCTGTGTATTGATGTAGTTCTGAGCTTCCCTGGTAAATCCCAAGGTCCTCATTTACATACAAATCTGAGAATTGGATCCTTGCTGTTGGCACCTCTCATTGAGATAATGACTGTGCCACATTATCAATATGTACATTATGGTAAACCTTTGAGGGTCAAAAGAAAGAGATCTTCTGTATTTAATGTGCAAACTCTCAAGGCCTTCCATTGCAAGAATTTACTACCTGGTTGGATAAGCAGGGTAACAGAGGGACAGAGAAATGAAGGGACATTCTAGACCAATGGCAGAGCCAGGAATGAATATTGGGACTCAAACAGCATAGCTTAGTGTGTGGTTTACTACACAAACCAGAGAAAGTGTAAAAATGGCTCGTCCCAGTGGGACAGACTTCATTTTGGCCACGATTAGACTAAAATATTCCAAGTATAACTCTTACTAGCTTGTTAATGACATGTGAGGGAAAAACACCATAAAATTTAGTAATATGAAGGAAAAACTGTTTCTGTGACTTGATGGTTATTTGATATTGCAGACTTCCTTCTAGATGTGTATTCTTTTAAAATATCCTAAAAGAGTTTGGAATGCCTTATAGAACTAATTAAATTTTTAATTGTCATGTGTCCTGGATGAACAAAAGGAAGAACTATTACTATTAATCATTTATTTAAGTGGCTCTTAGCAAAATGAGCAATTTGTACAGTGGTTATACATCTATATGTGAATTAATTTAATCTTTAATGACAAATGATCTGGAGCTTGGTTTCATGAATTGGAGGGGGAAAAGGGTACTGTCTTACTTAAAGTTATACAGGAAATTGGCTCCACAGTAAAAACTACCACCTATTAACCTTGAATACCCTCTCTTCCAGAAGATTTGAATTCCTCTGGGACTTGCTGTTCAAAAGCTGAGGTCAGAGACACACTGCAAAGGCAACACTGCTGTAGCTTATACACACGCACATACTAAAAAAATATGCAATTTCCCTTTTCTTACCATTTGAAATGAGATGAAATGAAAGAAAAACTATTTAGAACTTGTAAGTATCAATTAAAAGCTAGCTTCCATGTCCTGGATGATCTGTTTAGTCAATGTATTTAATGTGAAAGCAAGCGTGCAAAAATAAACCAAAACTGAGATACACTTCTCCACTTGAACAGCGATCCTATTAAAAGCTTCAGCTGGAACCAGTGCAGAATGAGTCAAACTGCAGAAGGCAAAAATACATATATATTTTTCTATATATTTTTCTAAAAGGAAATAGGAAAAAAATAGGAAAAAAAAGTGAAGTAGTGCAACAATGAATCCTCTTAATCATCTTGGTTTACTTGCTTTCTACCTGACTACAGTACAAATTGAAGGGGCCCTTCAATCTGATCTGTACTGTAGAGCAAATGCATGACAAACAAACAAACAAAATCTCATTTTCACCCACTTGTGAGATTTCTTCCAGTTTGTTCCACTTGGTCCTGATCCACAGTCATAGGCCTGGATGATGAATGTGTATTCTTTCTGCAGTTCACAGTCAATAGGACTTTTTGCTCGAAGACGACCTTCTCCAGATGTCTTGTTTAGCACAACAGCTTCAAAGGGCATTTCTTGTCCATGGATTTTAAAAGCACAGATCTCACCTGTGAGGAATAAGATAAATATAAATAATACAAATATTAAAATATTGTAGTATAAATATATAATAGAAAAATAATATAGAACAATCACAACAATCATAATCTTATGCATCGGAGTGATGAGTGACACTGGAAATGTTAGTGTTCATTTATATTTCATGCACTGTTATGGATGGGGTAGTATAGACTCAGGTATCAGTTTATAACACATCTAAAAGGGATGGTGGCCACGCAGTTTTGAAGTGTGGTGTGATGAGTGCAGCTCTGGTTCACGTCCTTTCCTCTTCCTCTGTCATTACAAAATGGTTTCTTAAAGCTCTACAGATCATTCCCTAGATATGGCACCAAGCTAAATTTACAGCTAAATTAAGAAGACTGTATTTAGTTAAAAGAAAATAGCAGGAAGAAAAATACAGAATATTTTAGAGGTGGACTTTTCTAACTGCTGTCACTCCTTCCTTGAGACACTTGAGATGGCAGGTGGTAGCAGATGTTCATATTCTTGCAGTTTAGCTCCCAACAGTGAAAAAACTAATGATGTAGAACATAGGCACGTTCAAAATACATCTTGCTTTATTTACACACATATATCATCTTTGGAACAGGAGTAGTCAAAGGAACACAGACAAGCATCCCTTTTGGACACTGCAGTCACCCACCCACATTCACATACCCATACATGAATGCCTTCTTGTCAGCAACTCACTCTGCCTCCAAACTGCCTCCTAATATAATAAATCCATAGCTTCTCTCAAAGGAATACTATGTAACAAAACAGATGATATAGCAAAGACTAAAAAATTGATTTGGACACAAAAGACAACATAAAAAAAAATGACAATATGAATCTCAAAGGGGAAAAAAAACAGTTTCTGGCGATCCTTTTTTTTTTTTTTTTTTTTTTAACCTTTCATACTCATGGCTAGGATATGCACGATGAATTCATTTATAGCCACTCCAGAATCCAACTTTAAAAATGAAACAATTATACAAAGACCAATGTGGCTAAAATATTTTTATGACACATTAAACACATGCTCTTTTATGAGCAAGTCAGTCTCGGGACATGCATTATAGGTTCAAAGCTGTCTCCCACTCACATAATCCTTTTCCATTTATTTCCAATTTACAATTGCAGCCTTTTGGAAATCTCCTTGCCAATCATATCTGAGTCAACTGCCAAATTCTAAATTAACTCTGAATCTGTGACCTCTAATTCAAGCCTAGCTCCCCTCCCTCTTTTTGTATTAGGATATGTTGTTTGTTTTTAGAGAAGAGTCTATCCAGTGACTTTATAGAAGTGCTGGAGTTCATAATTCCTAGTATGCATGAGAATGAAAAAAATGGGACAGATACGTGTGCTTGTGTTTTGGGGGTGGGAATTAGGTACACCTAGAGTATGAATACAGGCCTGTAGGATATTCCCTCAACTACCGCTGCACAGGTTTCCCTTGATTACGATGGGAGCTGAAGCTGAGCAGCTATATACACCGACATTTAGGCAGATGAATCCCACACTTCACACTTGTAATCAATCCTATGACTATCTTTACAGGATCAGCACACAGTTGGTTTACTAATTATGAGGCACTGGGAAAACACATTAAATATTTGCTTAAACATTAAAGACTAAGAGTTTGCATCACCATAAAAGGGAGCTTTGCAATGTTTATGGACTGTTTCATAGGAAACAAAGCACAAAGAGAAGGCTGAAGCAGTTTGTTTAGCTTTGATTATGGCCACTGATCACATTGTCCCACATCTCTGAAAAAAATTATCCTAATTTCCCTGCAACTTCAAACTGAAACATTCATCCAAAATGATATTGTATTTTAATACAAAAATAACAGTGTAAGTATGGGAAGTTTAACAGAAAAATATTATTTGTTGTGTTCTGTAACAGGGGCTTTCATAATTTCTTAATAACTACATTTTCCTCAGATGCACAATCCATCAACAGAAATCCTAACTTGTGCTTTGTTTATTATTTTATTGATCCACTGTTTGACTGTAAACAATACAGCATTTGCAGACATCCAAGCCTACTGTTCTTAAAAAAACAGAAATAGCTCCAGGCAGAAAAAAAAAAAAAAAGTAATCTCAGCCTTAGTCTAAATGTCTATCATTTTTCCCTTCCAAACTTAGAGGGCTGATGCAAAGCAATCATAGAAGCAGGACCCTAATTAGTTCTCAGCAAATATTTTGGAAGTCTCTATATCCTGCTCCTATGCTAGATACTCCGCTTTATATATAACTCTAATTTTGTCTTGTATGTCCACATTTGCCAAAGATAAAATAATGACAGCTGCACAGATACAGAGATATTTGTAAACACACTGAAAAAAAACTCACATACACTTCTGGATTTTGGTTACAGCAACCTACTGACGTGAAAATAATAGCATGTGTTTTTAAAAACTAGGTAAGAGTTTTCAGGAGAAGGGTTCTACTACTGTTTCCAAAGAAATGAGTTAACATTGTTGACAACTGAAAATGTATAGTAATTGTAATGATTCTAAAAAGGTGCCTTAATGACTACATCGGAAATGGAAATGGTAACAGAATTGTATCAGCTGTAACAAAGAAAAGTAAACGAAGTCTATCTTTATACTGTGAGACTACCACACAGATATATGGAACTACTGCTAGGCATTATAAATTCTCTCTTTAAAATAAAACAAATACTATTTTTCATTATAAAATGGAGCTGCAGGGCTTTATTTTTTAAACCCAGCTGAGCTAACCCCGTTCCTACCTGATGCCTGTAAGAATTGTGCCAAGCTTGTGTTATTTGCTAGGCTCTTAGATACACGCTGTTAAGTATCTCGTTTGAGGAGGAGATAGGGTCTCTGTCTTATTCGAGCTCACTATTTAAGTTGCAGAACAACCACCTTCCTTCTCCGTTCTCGAGGTGCATTAATCAGAGTGCAATTGAGACACTATCTTCCTCACAACAGACAATGCAGAAAAATAACATTAAGTTTTGTCCTTCATTTCATGTGAACAGGTTTGGGAATAGGTGTATATGGGATTGGGTGATCCAAATGGTGGTGACAGTGAGTTGATAAATAGGTGTAAGTCAATGATACCGCATAAAGGTGGAACCACATTCATGAAACCCTATAGCAGTTGCATCCAGGGTAAAGGGAAAGTATTTCTCCTCCAGTGCCAGGAGGTACATCCTGAGGGTTTCTGTTGGCCTCCTATAAAATCTCCTGGTTGCAGGGTTTAACTTCACTAAGAGTTGCTTCATTTTAATAGATGTTTTAATTAAATTCTGGACATTATATTTTCTCTTCATATCATTCGGACTATTATTAGCCATAAGCATTATAAATTTTGAAGCTTACATTATTTTGAGAGCTTTGTTAGAGATTCATAGGTTACTACCAAAGAAATATTAATCATATAATTTCCTCTGTAACAATTATACTAGCCTGAAAAAGCTATTGACAGTTTATTATTACTGAAATATAACCAGCAAATCTTTCCAGCATTTAGAATTTCCTAATGACAATGTTTCCTATTCAACAACGTTTACATAAGAGATTTAATGATTATAAGCCTTAATCAAAAATTGTATTATGAATTATTGCCTTTCATATCATAAACAAAACGCTGCTTTCAAAGAAATAAAAAGCAAAAATGTTACTCCTTTAACGCCTACACAAAATTATGGATTTGAACTCAATTTCCGAAGTTAGGAAAAAAAAATTGCACACTTTGCCTTTCACAGCAATCTTCGCTTTTTCTTCAACTTTCATTATACCAAGAATGCAAAAGGCTAAGTGAAATGCTGGGATCCCTGACATTTGAGCATTTTGACCAACAGTTTTTAAAAGGCAACAGTTGTATATGAATCGGTAATTACAAAATATTTATGTTTCATTAACTCCAACCAGAGTTCCCTGCATGTTCTATCCTCTCTAGTGGCCTGTTGATTGCTATGGAGTAGAGCGTACACAACTGTGTTCAGGGTATGTCTGTATGTGAGCGTACACACACATTTGTTCCCACATTAACTTCCAAACCATTTGCTAATTTCAACTAAATATTAAAAAGATTGTTTCCCACAAACACTAAGAAATTATGCAGCTGCACAATATAGAGATACTACAGAAATAGCGTAAGGGTGACAAGGAGGTCACATCTCACTAGACAGCAAACAGTCCACACCAAGACCTTAAAAAAGCCCAACAACAAGAAAAGCTTCAGTTCTATTTTGTACCTTTTTGGTAGCAATGAATCAAAAATGAGGCACAAACCTGAAGGAAACCAGGCTTCATTAGTTCACTGCTGACAAAATGACTCATTAATATTCATATCTTGTTCTGATGTTATTACTCGCTAGACTTTTATTATATTGCTATGTGTAATTTCCTCAGATGCACAAATCAGCATAGCTGATCATTTATTTAGAATTAAGGATGTGGTTTTATATATATCCTAAATTAAGCACAGTCTCCCTGATGCCTGTCGGTGTTCCAGAGGCGTTTGGACAGTGCCCGCACGGATGGGCTTTAACTTCTGGGGAGCCCTGCAGTGGTCAGGCAGTGGGACGGGGTGGTCGCCGCAGGTCGCTTCCAACTGAACTGTTCCGGTCTGTTCTGTTTAAGTCTTCTCAATGAAATTAAAGTACTATTAATCTGAATCAATTTGAATTTTTAACCCTTTACATGTGCTCTCTTCCCATAGAGATGCACACCCAATGTTCTTTGAACACCGATCAAAGATCTCTGTTGGCAGTTGGACGAAATCTGCAAACAAGCAATGCAGTAGGGACTACTGTTCAACTCAATGTCTGTTTTTTTTCAGAAATGCAGCATGGACCCAGTACATGCAATGGATGTATATTTTTTTTCTCCATTAAGTTTGGTTAAGGGTTGCTGTTTCCCTTTGTTTTTTTAATCCAGCCGTCCAGGATAACGACTGTACACAAGTTTCTCTGTTGGAATCCTGCAAATACCTCCTGCAGTGCACAGCTGCCGACCTTTCGAGTGCCTCGGTGCCACTGGCAAGGTGTACTGCTTTGACAAGTTTTGCTATGATAAGCTGTAGCTACTGTTTAAATAATTATGGAACACTGAAGGTTGGATTTTGAGGGAGGAAAGGGTAAGTTGTTTGGGAAAAGAATGCAAAATAACAGAAACATAAAGTATCTTTAAGGATAGAAAAATGCATTATTAAGTAAGGCAGTAACTACTGTACATGTTTTTCCAGATCATTGAAGTCAATCCTATTAAATACATACTGAAATACTAAAATCCAGGAAGCTATACTGAAATCATAAGCAGAGTGAGGTGCTGATATCCTAATAAAATACAAAAAATATTATTTCTTCCTATCTAATTCTACAGGCAGCAAGCTCCACAAAGCAAAAGCATAAATCCACTGCTACCCTTCTTATTCTGTTCCTATGGATTTGAAATTGGAAAATGGAAGGAACTGCACTTGTACTTCAGGTGATTCATTGTTGCCATAAGCCCACTCCTAACAAACCAGTCTCATTCTGCTGATGCAGGGACCAATCACTCAGGATAAAAAGACAGTTCTGCGGGTAGCATATAATCACAGCCATATCTGGGTTTCTTTGGCTCCATGATAACCTTCCCAGGGAATTCACTTAGACCATGAAGGCGCTCAGCAACAAAGCACCTGGAAAACCTACTCTACAAGTTTGTTTAAAGAAGCTTGTTTAAAAAGTGCAATTTTTATGGACCTGCTCTGATTATAGTGAGACATCTGACCGTAATGCTCTGTTGGAAATCAGACCACCGCTGCTTAGAGGCATAACATGTCAAATTGTGCACTCGAATCTGCACAAGAGATCCTTGCTTAGAGATCCGTAGTTAGAATGCGGTAAGGCATAGCACGGTCTCTTTAACAGTTACACAATCATAACTGAAAAATATTTGCCTTGCTATTTTTTAGAATACCACATTAAAATGTATTATTTGAAAAATAGCCCTGCAACCACATAGTTAAACCTGTAAAAAAGCATGTTAATAAAAGGAGCTTTATCCTACAGGAGCGAAGTGGAGCGTAATTACTCAGTCCCCAATTGGGTCATTTTCTGATCTACTTTTTCACGTGTCAATAATAATCCTATGTTACATGTACTGGCCATTTGTATTTTCACGCAAACTACCTGCATTATTTGATTGGTGTTCATTTTCAGCTGTAATGTTTGCAACTGTGATTGCAGGTTTCCTGTTCCCGTACCAGAAGTCTGCCACAGTAGAAACATCACTTTGCTTCAGACAGTCATCCTTCGGTAAACACGGGAGCCCCGATGCTACCTCTGCCCTAATTCCACATCTGTGTCTGAAAGATGGATATTGAAACTATTTCACCTCTAGCTTAGTGAGGTCTACATTGAGAAAAATAGGAGATAACTGGCACAGTGAGGCACAGAACCATTTTACTCTATGTACCATTGAAAAAGATGAAGCTGTTTTTATAACAGAGACCTAGAGGACTTGGCACGTAAGATTAAAAAGGTTATCACAATACGAGCAAAATAGCAAATGATATATATGTAATGTGACTAGAATTTAAAATTAAATAAAGACCTAGAATTAGCAATGTTGGCTATTAAATTTGAACCGCTTACGGAATTCCTACAGCATGATAGGCAAACCCAACAAAAATATTTTCTGCAGCAGGATATGTGCACCAACGTGACCTGCTACATTCAGCTCCCTTGTGAGGTATACAGAGACAAATAAGAAAACTAACAGCAACATGTCACACTTGGATTAGAAAATCAGCTATTTAGTCTATTGAGGACTCGGTGGACTGATGGAAAAGCTTATTTTTTAATTAAGGCACTTTCCCTGGGGCCCTATATCAAGGCAGACAATTTCTGAGATAAAGAAACTTGGGAAATGTTGCATCTATTAAAATTATTCCAATGAATAATTTTAAATGTATTATTTGGTGGTATAGTTGGCTAATTCAAAGCACACAGTGGGTGATCAGTTCATTTTTCTGCTTATTTGTACTCAAAGACATCACTCAGCTTTAACTTGAGATTTTATACTGGGAGCTTTGGACTGACTGGGTCATAACATAGCAGTGGACTTGACCATGCAAGTCAATGAAGAGGCAGGTACTAGGAGCTAGGGCTCTCTTCCAGAAATTTCAACACCATAAAATAATTCCAAATACGCAGACCAAAACAGTAACGACTATTGGGCTCTACAGAAAGTGAGGCAGAAATAAAGCACTACCTACTGGTTATTATCAATAGACCTGCACCCTCCTTTCAGCATGCTGACATTTTGAGCTAGCCTCTCACCCTCTTTTTTCTCAGATTTGTAATTTGTAAGATCAGGTTGATAACAACAGGATGCCATTAAAAAGTATTATGGAATCGCCTGAGTGCAATGGATGGTCATTTGAGGCTATGTGCAAATGGGAATCTGCAGACAGATAAATCTATGGCCTGAGCAGCTCTAAGCCAGAAAGCAAGTAGTTACATTAGCATGGTGCTGCATTTGAATTAACAGGTGCTGATTCCTGGCTGTCTCATGGCTAGAAGGTCAGCAGTGAGAGCACACTGGATGTGCACAAAAGATGCAAGGAAGGACTGTAAGAGTCCCAGTGATTTTTTTTTTTTTTTTTTTTAATAAATGAGGACAAAGAATGTGAATTTTTATGAGAATTTTCTCCAAAGTGAGCATGTAGGCACGTCAGGTTTGCGAACTAAGCACTAGAGAGGTGCAGTGCAAAATACCTCTGGGTAACTGGAAATTTCATGGCATTGTCAGCCAGTGAAGTGAGATATATGAATAAGAGGGAAATTATGCAGTTTGAATCTTATCGCTGGCTCCTGAACTCTTGTTAACATGCCCAGTAAAATACATTGGAGGCGTTAGGTAAAACACACACAAGACAGAACGCAGAGAGAGAGGGGTTAGGAAAGAGGTAAAGTGCTCACGCCCCCCTGAGTTTTTCACTCAACTATTTACTCGCTATGGCCTCTTCCTACAAAAGCAGATTAAACAAAAAGCTTTGGAACATTAACTCAATCTTGGCATGGAGCCTGGGCACAAGGGTTTAATCTGTGCATCCTGCAGACATGCAGCAAAATAGAGTACTGAGTTTAAATGTTACAAGAGTACCAAATGATCATGGCTTTTTTTTTTTTTTTCATTTGTTTTCACTTCCACTTGCCTGTCTTAAAAGAATCTGAAATATTCAGCTCCAAGTGTAAAATCATGATTTGGACTGGGTCTCTAGACATGAGTTACCTTGGACACACACTTCTACTACAAAGAATCACCACAAATGAAAAATAAAAGCCAAAATTACAGCATCTGGCCTTAAGAAAATGACATAGTTAAGACAATAAAATAATCAAAAGAAAAGGTAAATGCAGATCTCCCACTAGAAGATCATTTGCATTCTAATCTGTGCACACTTAGAATTACTACCATTATCTCTAAAAAAAATACATTCAGCTTGTCTTACTCCTCTGAGCCTTAAAATCTCCTCCTCTTTTTTTCTCTGTATATTTTATTTCCTATCGTGCCTATATAGAGATAAGTATCAGTGCCATTTTATACTGATTGTTCTCAGGCATGTGGGTGCTCCCCCCGTGACCACCAGTAAGTCATCAATGGCTCCAGCCACTGATCCATAGTTCAGTCAGCAAAAGGCTGCATTTTTATGCAGAAAAGGTTTGTGGTGAATCCTCACTCACAGGCAGTTCATTAGCCAGCCTGGTTTTTTAGGCGCAGAAATCTGAGACTCTACCACAGCTCTGCGTAGGACTGCCTTACAGCCTACACTTGCTTAGTATCTTACACATTAGAGGTGTGAGAACCTCAGCTGAACGAGCTGACTACCTCAGTATTTCCAGAGCTGCCCTTCAGCAACCTCTACACGGTATTTTGTTCCTATTTCCAGCTTCTGATTCTACTAATAACAGCACAGAAAAATATTTAAGTGGTACAACACCTCAGATTTTCCTGAGACAATAACTTATGCCTACTGAGAATTCAGTAAGATTCTTGCTTTCGATTGCAGGAATCTCAGCCATAAGTTCCTGATATATTCAGTGATTCAGATGGGACTCCAGCCATGAAAACAATTTCAGAAGCACAGACCCTTGGCACAGTATTTGTAAAGCTAGGGGGTATGGTGCACCAGTAAATCCCAGGCTGATTGCAAACATTACCCTTTAATGTACTAGTATGAATAGCAGTAGTATAAAGTAACTTTTCCTGAATAGATACTTGGATTAAGTTTTTATGCTCTCGTTGATATGAAAATAACTATACTGAGTATACAAACTGCATCTACATTGAACCTGAAGATACAGAACCATTAAGAACTCCATAGTAAAAATGGGTGCTCTGTTCCTTCTGAGATTTTGCAATGGGGTGCATGTGTTAATCTTATCTGTGTTAATTATTCAGTAATGCAAGGAGGTTTGGTTTTTAAACAGCAAAAGCAAAGCTCAATATGCTGGCTTTTATGCTTCTTTACCATCTACCATACTAAAAAACCCTGTTTATTTGCTCAATCTCTTACATGTTATCCTATTTGTTGCCCCCATCTTTTCTCTTGAGCAGAAGCTATACAGGGGACATAAATCCTGTTGTTCAGCAGCTCTGAAGATTATTTTAGCTTTTTTCCTAATCTAAAATTAAACATGTTTTGAAACTTTTCATGAAACTGAGCTGCACTGAAATAGCTGCTTTCAGAGAATGACCTTTCAATTCAGCCCTCTCAAAAACCCCATAAACAGTGCTACACCAATGGCAGAACTATTAAAACATCCACAAAATACTTCTACTTCAGTAGAACTGTATTTTTGATAAATCATACTTTTACCCGCTCCATTATAAACATTTAATGACTTTGCTCTTCCTATTTCAGTTGTGCTCCCCCTCTGCTGGTCCGAGAGCTGTCCATGTCATGACACCCAGCTGCATTGTGTGCCTGTTCATTCACCTTTTAGAAAAAGTAAGCTTCCTTGTTTCTTTAAACATATAATAGGCTGCGATTGCTAGCCCTACTGAAAATGTGTAGCAGTTGCCATAGGTTTTAATGGGTCTGGGATGGCATCCTTGGCTTTATTTTCTACTTTCTAGGAATTTCTAGTCACTAGATTTCTTGCCCTCAAAATACATGACCTTGTAAACATTTCAGTACCTGGGAACATAACAGGAGTCATTCCTTCACCCTCTGCCTCACATCAGCGTCTGAATAAGCCACTGGCTGTTCACAGCAAACTGAAGTTCAGAGGCCTGTGCACATGCTCAGGAATGACTAAAAAGAGACTGAATTCAATTGAAGGATTCTAACGGAACAATCCATGCTGCAGACACACATTCCAGTTTCATCTCAACATCAGAATATTCTTGGATTTATTATCTGTTCCTTTATCACTTACAATCTTTGTTTCTTTGGCATAATTTGCATCTCTAAGAGTTAAGCCTTCTGTGGGAGTCTTGAGAGGCATGAATTCAATTACAGGAGTAACTTTGCAGAGCCAACCCTTTAAATGTTTTACAGTGGGAACTCCCAACAATGTGTCTGTACCTGGTTTTTGAGCAAATGAGATACCACAATAAAAAAAAAAAAAAAAAAAAGGCAACCCAAAAATGGAGAAATGAAGTAAAAAAAGGAACCTGGGTCTTAACAATTAGGTACAAATTTTACATTGATTTCAATGGCAAAAGGCAATCCCTTATTGCTAAAAATCCCCACTGCTAAAATCCATAGTTGTTAAAGGCTAAAATATCCTTAGTTAAGGGAGGCAGAATAAATGTTGTACTACCAGAAATGAACACAGATCTCACGGTTACAGATGCTGCTATGTATAGCACCACAGATCTTGCTGAGAGGATAGATTATCTTTCCACTTAGTCTGTATTCCATCCCCATTTTCATTTCGGAAAGTGAAGACCAAAGCTTATTTTTTATGCTTTAGGAGCTATGACTGAACTTTCATTGCAATTTAATGTTTAATTTCAAATTAATGGAATGAAGGATGCAACTATTAAAACCCAACATGTGCAATATAAAGCAATAAAAATGTAATGCCATGAAAATTGCACAATAATAAATCATTTCAGCAATTTAGAAAGTGCAAATAAATATCTATATAGTTTCTATTTAACTGCTCCTCAACAATGTAAAGAAACAAATTGTATTTGCAGTTTCTGAAGTAAATCATAATTTTAATTTGAGTATTTCTGGTAGGAAACAAACAAAATATTTTATCAAGATGTGATGTTAATTCAAAGCCATTTTTGTGGTTCACACAAGACACTATTGGTATTTGCATTTACACCATCACAACTGGACAAACAGAATCTGACTGGCTGAGGCAGTGCAACACTGTGAATGCTTAGCCAACTAGTCGCTCTAGCCCTGGGCAGCACGCGCTGTGTTGACACAGCTTTTGGAATAGGCATTTAGGAACTTGGATTTTGGAGTGACAAGGTTTTCTGGACGGAAGAGTTGACTAACTATCAGGGCATCTGCTGAAAACAGCTGCTCTGTTACCTCTGTTATTTACCAAACAGCTGGAGAAGTTGTACACCAAAGCTTTTTGGAGTAGAGCATCATTTCTGTGTGCTGCTGAAGCTGGCTCCGTGGGGGGGACAAGAGCGGCTGCGCTTGTATTTCAGCAACTGAGGGCAAGCGAGCGCTCCCTAAGCCACCTCACTCCCCTGTCCTTAGGGATCATCAAGCCTCACTGTCTTCAGCTTCTCAAAGTTCAAAAAGACGGACAGCCATCACAATCAGCTTTTAAGATGAAGCTGGGGAGAAGTTTTTTCCTTGTCTTTTGTGATTACTTAGTATATTCAATGTTCATGAAGAGATACTTCTGAATTAAGATTAAAAAAAAAAAAACAACAAACATTAAGAACCTGAAGAGGTCAGACCAACATGGGGAAAGCTAAGACAGATAAATGAGGAGTTCAGTGTTGTTTCAATATTACTCTTCCCTGCCCCATCACCCCCAAAAACTGCGTACAAGATCAGGAAGTGCCACTCAGCAATAACTATACCTACTAAAAATCATGTTTTAAATAAAGCTCTGTATCTTGAATTTGTGCAGTCTGTGCAGTCCTGAAAGACTTTGCAAAGAGCCCTATGCAATAACTTGAAAAACTCTTTAAATAACATTCATTTAGGAAAGCTTGAATTTATTTAAACAATGTCAGATTAAGCGAACCCTCACTCAGATGTATATCCAGCAATTGTCTTTCTAACATGTAACTTGTCTGATCTGACAATTGGGTACTTTTTCTGAGCCACGAATATACCTATGTATTTGAAATTTCTGCTGTCACCTAAAACCTGATATTTTCTCTCAGCAAATACAGTGCAAAGTTGTCTTCTAGAAAGGACTAACAATGGCAGTGTAACCTGTATTGGTTTATTTTGTTTACTCAGAAGTCCTATCTGCTTGCTCTCACAACACAAAGAGATGTTTACACTTCCCTCTCCTATTAGCCCTGCAGCACATAACCAAAACGGAGTGAACTGGATCATACTCCTGCTTGCACATAATTAACAGACTTGCTTACTAGAAGCCTGATTTTCTACATAGATTGAGGAAATGCTGATACTCTGGACTTCATGGGAATGGCAGGTGGTTGCAAAGCCTAAAAACCAAGCCATCTGTCATAGCTGTATTTGTGCAAAATAATATGACTGTACACATATTTTTAAGGGCACAGACTGAAAACAATGAGAGTCTGAGGGACCTTTATTCCCGGTAAATCCAGGAATTAAAGTGTTTTAAAGCAGTTTGCCTCTGTAATGCTGGGCTGAGTTTATAGATGTAACAGTTGGAAAAAGAATAGGATTTGTTTGCAAACTGAGTACATAAGAAAGTAAAGGAACAGAAGGAGACAAACCATGCTCTTTTTAAACTTTTAAAGCTGTTGTTCCCTTAGCACAAAGCTCTGTTTGCAATTAAGCATTTTTAGCAAAATAGGGACTTCAGGCAGTTTTCTCACAGGTTAAACTGCTGTTCCTGTAGGGCATCTGCCCTGGTCTCACTCCCCCAGTGACCTCTGTCTCTCAGGAGCCTTTCCAAGGTCCTTCTACCAACATGAACAGACAGAGAAATCAAGGTAAAAAAACATTACAACATGGTCTGATACCTCACAGCAAAAGGAAGACACCTAGAAATTAACTAATACAAGGAAGCAGCCATGCTAGTGCCAGGGCTTCTGTCTATAGGACAGAGATGCGCACAATCAGGTGACAGGGGCCACCTGCACAAAGCCTAGCAAGCACCTGGGAACAGCTTGGATTCAGGACCAAGAACTGCCCACTCCCCCNCACAGGCCCCCCCCCCCCCCCCCCCCCCGTTTTCCTGGTTGTTTCAGGGGGCTCTGGGCACGGCCCCGTCCTGCGGAGAACAAGGAGCCCAGAGAAAGGCGGCTCTCTCGAGCAGGTAAATCTCCCCTCAGTGAAGTTCTTCAAATATTCCAAAACACAGTAACAGCAGTCTGGTGGCAAATGAAAAATAACCAGCCTCAACTGGCAAAAGAACCAGCTGCAACCCTCGTCAGCCTCCCAGTGTCATTACATAATTAGTACATCATGACTGCCCAAATTACTTATCCAGATACTATGATAGCTCACTTAGCAGATAACTACTTAAACAGTCATAATTGTAAGGAGATATGTAGCCAAGTAACCTTGCAGAATTTGGAATATCATAGGACTGATAAATGAGATGATAATTAAAGGAACGTTTTTGAAGCACTCATCATTTTTGACAAGCTGTGATTTTCGAATTATCAAGTATGTCAACTTTTCCATCTATAAACCCCGTTCTGTAAATTGGGTAAAAAGCTTCCCAGCTGTGGCACCGGTACAAGGTTGTGTGACAGTATCTCAAAGCAATCCATTTCTCACACATTTCAGGTAATGCAGCAGCTCCATCTCCTCTTCATTAGAATTCTGGGGAACTCTCGGGGGGGTGGGTGGGTGTGTATGGGGGTGTGTGGGTGGGTAGGTGGCACAGAGGAGGGGGAAACTACTAGTAATTAAAAAAGCCCCACCACCACCGGAAAATCCCTGACACTGAGAAATAACCAAAACAGGGATTAAATATGTGCCAGGCTCAGCAGGTCTTTTGAAAGGGTTTCTTATGGTTTACTTCTCACAGAGGAACAAATCTGTAATTGCCTCCTGTGCCTCCCTCCATTTTTTTAGGGGGGGCAGATGGTGAAGGGGTGAGAAGAGGTTTTTCCTTGTCAACTCAACTTCAGACTTTTTAATAAATCAAAATATATTGTTGTTTGTGACTCTCAGCTTCACATCCAGGTACAGAGCAATCTGGTAACAGAACTAATAATTGCTTTTTTGGTTTTGATGATGAAATTGATCTCTCTCTCATATCGGTTTATTCATATTTTGCTCGACTGACCTCAGAAAGCTGCTCTCTATTTTTATAGCTGTAAAAGAAAGAAATAAGCACAATAATCCCCAGTAACAGGTGCAAGTGATGCATTTTGAGTGAAAATCTCAGAGCATTAATACTTTTTTTTTAATGTGAGCAACACACCCACACTGTTTTAATAGTACATATACGATATAAGATAAGAAATTGTGCAAGAGCCTTGCCGTGTAATTTCACTGGAGAGCTCAAAAGGATGATTAAAGTTATTACCACTAATCGATCACTAGTACATTGACCTATAAGTCAAAGACAGACACACACGAATACAACCATTCTTAAAAGCGATTCTGTTGGCCATGACACAGGAACATACAGATATTTTACACAGTACTCAGAGTTTCTCCCCCTGAATCTTATTCTCTTAGCTTGAAAGTAGAAGTAAAATAATTTCATAGAAAATATAACATTAAAACAGAACCACAACATTACTTTGATACGGGCTTAGGAAAGATCTTTGACAGACTGTGCTGTCTATGAAGGAACAAGGGACAACACTTGTTTTTTTGTCTTGGTTAAGGTAACACAACCCTCCTGCCTGCCCCCCCGCTACATTACACAGGTGAGGAAAACCACCATTCATTATTACATGAATTCTTTATTTTCCAGAGATGATGGTAAAGTTCATGAGCTCATGAAGTCAATGGCAGTCAGACACCCTGTGTTTTACTACAAGATTGAAAACATTTAGTCACAACCATCTCACGTTTGGTTCCTGCTACTGAGTGGCACCGTTGGTAGAACGACAAACAAGGCTTACAGAAGAGACATCAGTGCTGGCAACAATTATTCTGAAGATATTCCACGTATTTTCAACTCAGCCTGGTTTCATGGGGACTTAAAAAAAAAAAAAATCAAACTGGCTTTCTGGGTTCTCTGCTAAAAATGCTACTAGTGCTGGAGAAAAAGACTTATTTTAAATGATTGGAATGGGTTCCTCATTTGATCTTTTTTAAAATCATTCTGTCTATGTGGAATTGCATCAGAAAGAATAGTTCTGCACAAGGCAAAACAAGAAACAAAATAACGATGAAAGAAAGCCTTCCAAAGAAACACCTGAGGAGCCTTTGAATGAACACTGCATAAGGTTATCAATGAGATTCCTGCTTCCAGCCAGGGTTAGTGAAACTAACTCCGAGGCTGAGCTCTAAAACCAAGATGACAGTGAAATGGTAAAAATCCCTGCCCTAAGAACAGAGAGAAAAGGACAGGAAGTGCCAGAGAGTGCAGCACAGTGTCTACAGACAGACCTACTACGAGCGGAGATCAGAAAGATTCTTCTTCTAATGTAAGAATAATTAATCTGCAGAATTCTACCCCAAGACAGGTTCAACAGCCAGGCACAGTCAGGTTCAACTCAGGCAAGAGCCTGCGAGGGCCTGGCAGCAAACAGTGACTGATCCAATTTGTAAAACCCTTCTGGAAATAAAGAAACCTGTAGTTTATGGTACCAGTCCTACCTCATGTAGGGTAAATACCAGAATGTAGTGCTGGTAAAGACACTTGGGAAGCATCTTCAGTGGAGAAATAAGGGAACAAATCACACATGCAGCTTACCCCCAAGCATCATGCCATTCTTAAGAGAAAACACACTAAGGTCAAATATCCTGTTTTTCCACACATAGGATTTTTTAAACAGAAGCAGCTAGATTTTCAAAAGCCAGAGCCAACATACTGCTTTTATCAATCTATCAGCACTATAACAAAACAGTAATTGTGCAATTTATTCCATGCATGTCATGATTTCCTGAATTCAGAGACACATTTTTGGAACTCAAAGTTCCATAATTTTATATATATATATATATATATATATATACACACACACACACATACACACACACTTTCATAGCATTATCAAACCCCAGAGGTGCGGAGGAAGAGGTATTCATTTTGAATACAATATGGCCTATTCAGGCCAAGGAATCCACACTACCTAGAAGTCTGTGGATATGCGCTCTCTTACCTCTTGGGCATCACTAAGAACCTCTTGCTATGAGATGCTCAGAACACTGTGCAAAAGTATTGAAGGCAAAACTATTGTGCAAGTATTACAGACATCAGCAACTAGCCTGCAAAATGTTTAAGGATAGCAACTCTGCCCACAGATTAGAGATTCACATTTTAAATTTCAGAACATGAAACTTTACTTTTTACATGCTAAATTAAGCATATTTAAAATGGAATTTGCTGAGCCACAATATACACTAGAGCTACATCTCCAGTTTTACAATGCAATTATTCATGCAATGGCTTTCCTTTAAAATATTTTTAAAGAAGTACCTAGGCTGGTCATAAAAAGCTATCTATTACAGCCATGGTATTTCTTAAACAGTAATTCTGTTTAATGTTTAAACTTGCAGTGTCAATAGGATGATTAAAAGTGAAACAGATCGTATTGTCAAGTTAGACAAAAGTTCACATTATTTAAAGCTCCTATTTGTAAAAGAGGGTTCCTAGATACTCTTTTGTTTTGTCCATAACTTTATTGTTTGGTCTCAGTTTCCATCATAACCTCTGCTGTGCTCTCTTCTTCAAAACATCATCACAACTGGATCAAAGTCACACACACACACAAACTGTTAACAGCAGCTCTGTGCTCTCCACCCCATCCTTTTTTTTTCTTTCTTTCTTTTTTTGGTGTCCTGCTTACTTTTGATAGAGGTTTTAAAATGGGATGGTGGGATATGCAATGCAAATTTGACCTGGTTTTCCTCTTCCAAAGAACGCAGTATTTGGACATGTCCAACAAGCTTGGCAGATACACTCAGTCCCAACTGTGGAGAACATGTATGCTGACCAGAAGTTGCTATGAAATTTCTTATCCCAATCTGAGGAATTCATTAGGGTCATACCAGACCTAAGAACTGGGAAAGAGGTTCTCAGTGCTTCCCTGCACGACATTCTCTAACTCTGACATGTTTTAAATTCTCCTAATAACTTAAGTCTATTGCAAAAATATATAAGCTAATGTCTTCTGCTGGATATATTCACTCCCCCGGTTATTGCAGAACACAGTATGTTATGCCTTTTTTTTGTAAAATGGCTGCAGTCAGAGCATTCTGTAAGATCTAAAAGAAAGAAGCCAGAACTAATCTCCAAGTCTTTACACAGTACTACCTTTTTTAGGGCTCTCATGTTGTCATACGGGAAGTCTGGGAGTACCTAAAAGACCATCCTCTCTTCAGGTGGAGAAGAAAGCTACCAATCACAGAGATATTATTCTCTCATCTGGGTGAGGGGACAATCTCAGTGACCTGTCAACTTCATTCCCCATTAGCAAGTGAAGTGTCAATAAGGAATTTCCATTATTTCTTAAAAGCACAACCAAAAACCAAGTACCCCCTCGCCTCCCCCCC
>VXAA01001853.1:516607-538069 GCA_013399115.1 Anseranas semipalmata
AGGAAATTTGCTGTTGGTACCAATGGAACACGGCTCCTTTTACAGCAGAAACTATGTTTAAGTACTGTTTCCCATAAGACAAAAACTGTCTACTTCAGCTGAAGGGTTGCATCATTTTATGAGCCAGAAAATGTAACTTGTCCCTTTCTCCCTCACATTATAGGGGTGATTTTTTCCCACTTCTACAATCGTGGTCGAAAGGCAACGAGAGCGCATCATACAGACACGCAGCCTTTCTTCTTTAGGGAACGAAGACAGGTGAGGAGAAGAGCAAGAGGCTGTACAGTCAATTACAGTGGGAAAGGCTATGTTGAAATATAATCCACAAAGAAGGAAAAGTACTAGTAACAGCAGGTAGCTGGGATAGTTCAAGATGACTTGGGGACACAAATGTAGATGAAATGTAACTCAGAAAATGCTGCTGTTCCCATAAACCTCACTCATTTTTATTAGCCATATTTAAAAAAATGTTCAAATTGCTCAGAAATTTCTGAGTGTGACATGGGGTAACCAAAGCTCTATCTATGAAGTAAAATCCCCATAAATCAGTTCCAACAGCACCGAATAAAATAATAATTGTGGAAACAAAGCAGAAATTCACTCAACCTTCTAAAAGCTTTTAACAAGGTCGTTTGCAAATAAACAAAGCAGAAAGCCGAGTACTCAGGTATTATGCAAAATGAAGGCAAGTACGTAAGAAGGCAGCACAAGCATGCTAAGAATACACACACTTAATGCAGTCACGGGTCTTATGAGTCTTGGTTTGTTTTCAAGAGCAAAATGGAATGCTCATAAAATGCTTACAAAATTTAAAAAGCACTTAGGGATGAATCCTCGTTAATCCACCTTCTGAACAGACAGAAGTTCTGCTAGGCTAGAATTTGTTCTGTCGTTCATGCGCAGGACATGAAAAACACACAAAGAAATTCAGATTCAGTAAAAATGAAAGAAAGTAACAGCCCAGACAAACGTTTTGCACTCTGAGTTGTTTGTTGTCATTTTTTACATTCCTAACTGCCCTTGGACTTAAAACATCCACAAATTCTAATTCAAGAACTACTTCAGCCGCAACAACAATCACGAATGTGTAAACAGCAAGAGGATAATGCTACAGGGCAACCTGTGCACACCGGGAAAGATGGTTAAGCCCATGCTCATCGTCAGCTGCATGGCTTGCAAAGTCCTGTGTAATTGAGCATTACCCCTGTCAGTGGTGCGGTGCTCCAGTACCTCCCTCCAGCTCTGTAAACTTCAAGTGAACCCAAAACACTTTCCATCATTTTTCTTTTTCATTTTTTTTTTTCCCCCATCTCGTGGAAATGCAGAGTATATGAAGGAGTAATGGACTCCGCAGAAAAACTACAGTGAGTAAATGCAGAAAATAAGTGTGCACGTGCATCTGTCTCTCACAGGTAAAAGCAACATGTAAACACAGTGATTCTGCAATCAAAAGCAGCGCTCATCTAAGGGCCATATATTCATTTGATTTACCAAGAAACCAAGAGTGATTTCTTGGAAATATTAGGAAACCCAATTGGGCTGTGATGATGGCATAAAAGGTCCTTTAATCCATTTCTGTAACAGCAGCTCCTAGCAACCAGAGTTATTCCAACCTCACACTCCTACCTGCCAAGGCCCTGATATGGGACAAAACCTGTGATAAAACTCGTAATATCCAAGCAGGACATTACAAAATTATGGGCAATTCACTTCCTCTGTGTAAATAGCCCTGTTTCCAGCATCTGTAATTTTAAACCACAGAATGATGGGATGCTAAATTGGTGTCAATCATGGGTAATTTCAGGATTAAATAAGTAACAAGGGCCCTAAAGGCAGGCCTAACTGGTCTAAAAGGTTAACATAGTTTCAAATGTTAAGTCATCAGATATTTTATCTGTGAAAAAAAACAAAAAACTTCAACAGTATTTTGAAGCAGACTTTCTATTCTTTATATTCTTCTTCTTACTGTGCCTTCCTAATCAAAGTCATATCAGAATTATTAGGTTTTATATTGTCTTTCTAATCTTAAATTTACAATTTAATATTAACATATTTGTCGTCTAATGTGATAGATGGAATCAACAGTAAATATTCTCAATTGAATAAGCAAAATGAGTGTGTACTGCTCTATTTTAAGAAGGGTATTCTAGCATTCTAATTTTTCACACTAGCTTAATTCTGTGCCAACAGGCCCAATTCTATTAACCACCTTTGACGTCTTTGCAAAACCTCACACCATTTTTCCTTCCATCTCACATGATATCAGGATCTCACAGACTTTTTACCCTACTGTCCTTCTGTCTTTGTCCTCCTCCATCACAGCTCGCAAAGCAGAGACATTCACCTTATCTACTCCTTTTATCAGTCTCAGTAGTACACCCCCTTAGGTCCCTTGACGCAAATTTCTTGCCCAGCCTTGCAAATCTCCACCCTACCCCTCACAATGTTCCTCGCCTCAAAAGAAAAAAAAAAAAAAAAGAAAGAAAAAGAAAAAGAAAAAAAAAGAGAAAAAAAAGAAAAAAAACAATCCGCCTCCTGCACACCAGTTGCTTTTTCATATCTTTCCCAAGCAACTTGGTGGCCCTGGTAATTCAATGTGCTGTTTCTTAATGCTGAATGTTTTAAAATTCCACCCCAGCCACTCCCAGCATTTACTGAGATCTGCCGAAGACAGTGCATCAGTGCTCATTTCAAATATGCAAGGGTTTGGCCTGCAAGTCCTCACGTAATGAACATCTGAGATTCTACAGGCTGGTGACAATAATGACCTCTCCAGAATTTACACTACAACACATATGTAGGTTTCATAAACTTGTGAGATTCCCTTTGATACATACTTTGATCCCCTACTAACTTTATTTACAACTGTCCACTATTTTGAAAAGTTATTGTTAGGAGACTGACAGGCAGAGACACATTTTGGTTTGGCTGAAAATGAAACTCTTCTGTAGCAAGTATGTGGAAGGTTATGGAGATACTCATTAGTCGTACAACTGAACTGGCTGTTTATTAGAAGGGCTTGTCGTGTATACTACACGGTTTAAGACGAACTGACTTCCCGTGCCTTCTGCAAATTCTTCATGCCAATACATTGTGTTTCTTCCACACAGATAACTAACATTTTAAATTCTAAACCTAAATTTAACTAGCATTTTTGGGAAAGAAAGACAATTCAATTCTTAGGCTACTTTGGAGCCAGCCTGTGAACAGATAAGGCTTTGTCAGTCTATAAATTTACCACTTGCTCTTGTGTGAAAATGCAGCACTGTGTTAATCACACACCTGCTGCTGCCACTGCACCTGCTGATTTCGTGACTGCTGCTTCTGATACTGCCAGTGGCACGGCGGTATCAGCAGGAAAGCTGCTGATACTGTGTATGTTCAGTATTTAAAGCACAGCCTTAGTTTCAGGCATCCTTTTCCAATTGAGAAATGCGCAGTTTGTACAACCGAAAACACAGTAATGGTAACCCCAGCAAGATACGAAACTTAAGGCTGGGATATATTGGAACCATGGAGCAGAAAACTTGTTCAGACTCATCATGTAGTATGCAAGCATTCAGGGTTAAATGAAAACAAAAACAGTGCTACCATCACACTGTGCAACACATGCAACAACTACAAAAAAATACAGATGTGGAAAAAAAAGCAAAAACCAAGGCAAGTGCAGATACAGTAATGGTACATAAGTGTCCTTTTACAGTATAGAAAGCAGCCATTTAAGTTTCATCTGGCTTTTCATCTTCATTTAGTACACAGAATTTCTCTTAAATTGTTACGAACTGCATGCAGTTCTCTTAACCCTCTTTTCAGTTTTAAAAATGCCTCCAGTTTGCACACAGGTTACACTGCGATTCTGGGTACTGCAGTACGATACTGCAGTACATATCACGATTACACTGTTAAATCATCGAAGGCTGCTCCTCAAAGTGTCAGTCATTGCAGCTGTGCTTGGGGAAGGTGAACCAATTTCAATGAACAGACAAGAAAACCACCACCAAACTTTAGCCAGTTGAAAGTCATTGATGGAAGAAAGGTACGATTGATGAATAATTCCAATTAGATACTCAAGATATGAGATAGCTACTTTCCTAGGTCACAGAAGGGCACTTGAGGTTTCTCTGCAAGGCAACCACTATCACACAGCCTATTTCTTAAGTGTAGACGGGGGAGGACACTAGACATTATCCATCTTGACTTCAGGAAGGTTTTTAACACTGTCTCCCATAACATCCTCATTGACAAACTGATAAAGTATAGACTAGATAAATAGTGAGGTGTATTGAAAAACAGGTTAAGAGAGGTAATGCTTACCCTCTACTCAGCCCCCATGAAGCAGATCTGGAGCTCAGTGTCTGTTCTTGGCTCCACAGTTCAAGAGAAACATGGAGCAAGTCCAGCAAAGTGCCATGAAGATGATTATGAGATTGGAGCACCTGACGTACAAGGGAAGTTGAGAGAAATGAGACTGTTTAGCCTGGAAAAGAGAATGCACAGGGGGAGAAGACAGAGCCAGTCTCTTCTCAGCGGTACCCAGTGAAAGGATGAGAGAAAATAGGAGCAGATTGAAATAGAGAATTGCAGTTAAACACAAGAAAAGAAACTTTTCACTGTGAGGGTGGTCAAACCCTGGAACAGCTTACCCAGAACCGTTGTGGAGTCTCCATCCTTGGAGATACTCAGAACCAAACCGGACATGGCGCTAAGCAACCTGCTGTAGCTGACATTGCTCTGAGCAGGGGTTTGGACCAGATTTCTCTGCCTGTCAGCCACAATGGACATTCACAACTTTGGATTTAATGTTTGAACTCTGAGTTTGTTCAGCATTATAATCAAGTTAGAGAGCTCAATTGATAAATCCGTTCCCTTGGACCTAATTCCATCTCCCACCTCTCTCTGTTCAAATTTGGTTTTAGTATGAGAGAAAGAAAATACCTGAAATGATCACTAGACCTGGGATTCATCCTACTTGCACATCTGGCTAACTTTTTGCATCACTGAGGGGGAACATCTAAGCTCAGAAGAGGAATGTTAAGAAGTTAAGGAATTCCTTAGAACAGGAATATTAATGAGTATTAAGACATCACAGATGTTAAGAACTGGCAGAAGAGAAACTAATTTTCAGGTATGTTGAGAAGACTTGTCTCAATTTCAGGACAGAAAGAAAATAATTAACACAAACTGGAGAGAAGAATATAGTCAAGCAAAGAAGCCAGGGAAAATAAATATTGGAGAGCTCCTCAGCAATGTGTGATGTGTGCTTGTTCATTATTTAATAGCATGACTTCTTTGAAAGACATTTAAGTAGGAAATAAACCACATGCCTTCTTGGACTTCAAATGTGACCAGACTGTATTACAATGAGGTATCTTATATAAAATATACGGTACTAGATATTCTGAAACTGAGCAAAAAGTGACCATGTAGCAATTCAACATACCTTAAAATATAAAGAGGCAAAACAGGCAAAAAAAAAAAAAAAAAAAGCTATTGTAAAGGAAGCCTGAGAAGGGATAGCATGCCATTAAGTATTATTTTTTTTTAATATTTAAATTGGTCCATTATGAGTAGAATGGTCCCTTTCCAGTAAAATTAGACCACCATCTGTTCGTTCCAAACCAAGATAAAGAAGTTGATTTTGCCATTCTTGTATTTTTGATGTAAAAATAAGAAGGCAATTTTGTCACATCTTATGGAAAAGTAGATCTGAGGGGAGGCAAAATTGCATGAAATAGCAAACAGTTTTGTGGGGGGAAAAACTTCAAGGCAACATTTTGAGCAGTTTCACACAGCTCTGATGAATGCCATAATGAAAGAAAATGAAGCCAGGCACTACAGAACTGAGTTATCAGAAATCCGGATGAAAGCATATATTGTCTTTTTGTTACTGCTCTCTGAGGAAGTTGAACATTCATTTACTAGAAAGAGCGGTATTACAGATCCTGCTTTGGGGAGTCAGAGGTCACTCAGAATGACACTGAAAAAGCATGTGTAAAACAGGCAAGATATCAGACTGAGAAACAATAAAAGCACCAGTATCACGCTGTATTTCAAAGTGCTTGGTTCAGTACCAGTGAACAACTGTGTTTATTGAACAAGATATTGTCTGTATCAATTTTGCAATTGTTTGTCTTGGATCTCTACAAAAAGACTAAAAAGTGTTTTTTCAAACGTGCTTTGGAAAAAAAAGAATGTACTGGGCCCACCTTTATTCTATCAAAAATATTCTTACAATACATTTTACAAGAATTTGTTTTGAAGGGATTGCTGGGTAACATTTAAACAGTACAGCCTACAACGTTAAAGTTACAGTATTGTTAAAAAAAATGCTTCCTGTTAAATTTGAAATAAACAGGCTGAAACGTAGTGCTACTTTGGCTATACCACTGCTTCCCTATATGCAATGTCACTTTAATATACTTTTTGTTTCTTCAAAACGTCTGCTTTTGTCCCTCTTTGTCTTCGGTATCTCTTTATTCAAGTATTTCCCCTAGACACATTTCATGGAGCTCATTCTGCTAAATAATTAACACAGACCATTCAAACTATAAAATACATTATACAGGTTCCTACTGTAATGATATGCACATTTTAATAATTTTTTCACCCTGCTGGCTAGTTACATCACTTCATATTGTACTACAGTATGTGAACACTGTAGGGTGCAGGGAAATTAACTGGCCCCTGGAAGTTTTTCAGTGATCTGTGTCCTTTTATTGTATGCTACCTACAGCTAAACAAAGATGCTATAACTTTTTTATTCTTCTACACTGCAGGGCACAGAATCGGCAATGACCTGCCTCCCATACCATGAGTGTATACACGTGGGCTTGCTTTTCTCCTATTTACTATGATCAGACATGGAGTACTGATCTTTGTGTTTCCAGAAAACAAGTTCATTCAGCAACCAAGGAGTTGTGTATGTGTAATTGATTTTCTTTTGTCAGCCTCTCTTTGGTGATTCTAAACATTCCTTCACTATCCCACCTATAAGTTTATCTGTATTTCATATGGAAAACAGACCAAAAGAATTGTAAGGTTATGGCCCTTAGAAAGTGTCAGAATTGAGATAAAGTTACTTTTCCTGGCATAAATAGCTTCATCTCTGAATTACAGAGCAATACTAATATTTGTTTCCACACGAATATTTAGTTAAGGCTCCTTGTTTCTGTCTATTCTTAGACATATGTTTATTAGGCCAGAAGTTTGAATGCTTTGCTTCTGTTTGCTAATGGACAATCAGTGTATGCAGGGTATTAAACACTTCTGCAATGTAATGCAATAGTTTACTGTATTTGAAGTGATCAATAGCTCATAAAGAGATGCAGCTTCTGTGTGCATTGAAATCTCAGTAAATTTCTCAGCTTGATATTCTGTCTCCTACGATAGTGAAGGCTTTCATTACAATAATGTCATATCATTTCTCATGTTCAGGAGGATGAATGACAAACTCACGATGAGAAGTACAGATGGATAGAGAAATAGACATACAGATAAATCACTGGGATCAATGGCTCAAAGGAGAAACTGTCTGAAGTGCTGCTTGGGTATGCGCTATCTGAGCAACAGATCCAGCCTCTGTGCCTACCTTATAGAAGCTGCCAGCTATCCTTTCTGTACAGGAGTGCTGGTATTTACTTAGCTACCTGTTTCAGAAACACACTCTCAAGACCTTAACATCTTTTCTGCTTTCATTACTTTGCTGATAATGAACACTACAATCAGTTTCTGAGGGCAGAGCAGTTAAGCAAACTTAGTTCACTGTCGCTGAGGATCACTGCTGTCAAAGAGCTTCAAGTACTGGATCCAGGCAGAATGCTCCTGATGAATGAAGTTACTAAGGTGCAATTGTCTCATTGCTTATATCTTTAGATGCTGAAGAAACATCTCTCTCAATATCAAAACCTAATTTATTTTTTTCTGGTTACAGTTATGCTGTGAAGAGAGTTTGCTTATCAGTAAGACGAGCATAATGAACAATGGTGAAAAGCCCCTTTCCCTTGGATTGTGTGTGTGGGAAACCATAGCTATCAGTACTTATTGCATTTTTGTGAGACATCAGTATCTTCAAGAAGCAAGACATGGCTTAATGAAACATTATTATATATGTATATATAGGCCTTATAGTGGCCTTCCAGTACCTAAAGGGGGCCTACAGGAAAGATGGGGAGGGACTCCTCATCAGCGAGTGTAGTGACAGGACAAGAGATAATGGCTTTAAACTAAAAGAGGGCAGATTTAGATCAGATATAAGGAAGAAATTCTTTACTATGAGGGTGGTGAGGCCCTGGCACAGGCTGCCCAGAGAAGCTGTGGGTGCCCCATCCCTGGAAGTGCTCAGGGCCAGGCTGGATGGGGCTTTGGGCAGCCTGGGCTGGTGGGAGGTTGGAACTGGGTGGGCTTTGTGGTCCCTTCCAACCCAAACCATTCTGTGATTCTATGCACGTATTGCCTTGCCTTGTATTTATATGTAGGGATCGCTGGGGAAGCATAGTGCTGAAGATGAGGCTTCAATGTACATAATGCTGGGCCAGAGCTGACAGCATGTGCCTTCATTACTGCACTTGACATCTGCCTATTCCTTCTCTCCTAGTGAAGGACCTGGTTTTGGTGGCTGCACCTCAGTTCTGGCTATGTCAGTCTGTTTGCAAATTGAAACTTGTATGCGATAAAACCTCTACATATGGGGAGAGCCTCTCCAGGGTGTGCTTCTCTAATCTACATACTTATGAGCCATGGAGCTGCAAAGTCCTATCTGCCTTCAAAAAATGATACTCTGGGAAATGGTGAGGCAGCAGCAAAAAGGCAGCTTTCCCCCACACTCGTGAATAGCTTGTTAAATATTCACCAGCCTCTTCCAGAATGCTTTGCTACAGATTATTGCTTTTGAGAAGGGAGCATCAACTACAAAAGCAGAAGTTAATCACTCTGATGAGTGCCGCTTTGCTCTCCAGATTTGAAACCCTGCAGTGTGGTGGGCCACACCATGCCCTACCTCATCTTGTCTCCCTTCCAGGGCACTGTGAGGACAAGGCATATCTGTGTCTCTGATGCACAAAAAAGTCTCCAGCTTGCTTTAGGCGGTATTTCAAACACCAGTCAGCTGACCTGTCAGGAACGTGGGTCAAGTGCTATTCAGAGCAAGTCAGGAAGAGTTGTCTTCTAATATCTGCTGCCAGCAAAACATGTTGTGTTGTATATGCCACCATCCTGTTATACAAATGCCACTTTATAAGATGTGACAGTTTTCAACCAAGCAAAGCTGACTCAACAACAGTTAACTTGAGTAAATACTGCAGGGAAGACGATCATGACAATCATACAGAGGAAAAATGTTCTCCAGTCAACAGGATTAAATTTACAGATAACTGCTCATTGCAGGCTGTAACTCAGGATGTCTCCCTCTCTTCTCTGCTCGAACCAGTTCTTACACAAGGACATGGAATTTTGGATCCTGCTCTACCACATAAATATCTTACAGTACATCTCTGCTCACTGTCACCTGCAGTCAATGCACTGTATTCTGCATGTGCACTCATCATTTAATTTCAATTCCCTTTTTAATAGCCTGTCTATGCAGAAGGAGGAAATTACACTATATCAAAAGAAAAATAAAAGCCTGCTTGAACATAAATAATTATTTAGTGAAAAAAAAAGAAGAAAAAACTAACCAGCAATAACAAAAGCAGCTGTAGATAGGCTTGCTTGGTAGATGAGGGAGAAGACAAACTAGATTTTGTGAAGACTTATTATGCTTTCACTTCATTTAGCACAGGAGAACCATCCACAATAAATGACAGCAATAAAAACCTGAGAAGGGAGTAAGCCAGTTTACCATTGAGTAAATAAAGCAAACAACTCCCTGATTTAATTTACTAAAAAACACAGGGAACTATAAATTCTATATATGAAACACTGAGCTGAGGCAGGGTGTAATCTCCTGCTCCTGGGATTCCTATCAGCAGTACAGAGTTTCAAGTTAAGTCCCTTCTCCATAATGTTTAATGTGGTGACATTTCACTTTCTCGTCCTCCATAATGGTGTGGAGGAAAAATGTTGGTAGCTTTACAGGCCCTATGCAGTATTAAAGAGGGAATAGTAACTTTCTCCTGTCAGTGCCCAGAACCTGTATATTGCATTTCCCAGGTCTAGGAGCTGATCTATCCTTTTAGTGAAATACCACCATCACATTTTTGGATCCATCTTACTACAAATGCCCATTCTCCAAAAATGCCTTTGTATCCTTTTATTAACTACAATAAAATCTATTATTTTTTTTTGAGCTAACAGATTTACAGTTTTTTTTTTTTGTCTTACATAAGAATTAAGAGTGTATCCAAAAAGCAATATATAAAATACCTTTTTGAAAGGAGCATCAAATGGACAGTCTACGGAGTACAGCCTTGACGCTCTTGAACAGGTCCTACTTAAAACCAGAGTAGAAAGGTAACACTGTCTCACAGAACAGGATAGAAGGATGTTACAGGATACAAGAGTATGAGAACTGGGATGAGTGAATGAAAGCGGGGAAAAAGGCAAATACAAATATCTGAGCTCAGATGACAATCTCAACAGGGACCGAGTAAAAACTATGTCAGCAAAAGAGTGGAGATTAAGGGATGAAACAAAATGAATCCAGCTGTCACCCTACCAACATGCTGTGGTTATTTTCTGAACAAACCAAATATCAGTAGAGTGCTTTTCATGGTCTCAGAAGTAAAAAGGGATGCTTCTTTTTGTGACAGCAGTGGCATATAAGTTAGAAGATGAGCTGTTGGTAAACACAGCTTCTTTCATCTCTACCATGGCTTTGGATAATTCCTAATTTTAGACGTACTTTCCCTTTGTGCAGTATTCTCCTACAAACACAGCAGAATGCCCTCGCTGGGCACGAGCCCTTGATCTCCTTATTTGTTAGTGATGGTACTGGTATAACCTGAGCAAAGGCTAAGGCCTGAGGTAATGATACACCCATCAAGACACACTGTTTCTCCACACTTGCTTTGTTCCAGGTGTCTTTCGCTGACAGCCTAAAGCGGACAGTTCTGCTAGGACAGAGTCCTCCTGCCAGCGCAGTAAACGGGAGCAGCATCAGGCCAGCAAAGAAAGGAAAGAATGGAAACAAGAGAGGAGCGATGACAAGCTCATGCTTTACCACAGTGTGGCGTGTGTTCAACCACCGTAGCTTAGATTCTTGTAGATGAATGCAACAGACAGACTGACAAACACACCTTTGCAGTAAATGATCAGTTGACTGGGGGAGAAAGCATTTGAGGCTCTTGGTTAAAAACAGAGTGGAAAGCTTTTAGATTAGTACTTCAAATAATAAAACTCAGAAGACAGACATCATATGTAAAGTACAGTCCAAAGAAGAAAAATTATACAGACAAAAAGTACATCAAAAGCTATTAGAATAATAAATAAATATTTTTATATTCCTGAAGTTTCAAAGACCTTGAAAGCTCCAGTAACGATCAAGCCTCCTGTACAACTGCAGCACAGTGTTTATTTCTAAATCTGAGGATGTTAACTGTATTCAGTGTTACTCTGCTGGTGATAAATTAAGGTTAGAAAGATAGTAAAAGTATTTTTTTCATGTTGGACTGGCAGTACCAGCTGTATTTAAGGCCAGGAAGACTGAAATGAATATACTACCTGGAAAGCACTTTTGTTGTGAACACTGCTGAGGAGACAAACTTACATGGCTCAGTAGCTATTATGTTGTAAAATTTTCCCTGCAAGGGCATAGTTTCTTACCTAAAGACTGCATTTTTTTTTTGACCCTTATCAGGCAAAATATTTTATACAAGTTTTATCTCATACATGTAAGCTATCCCATAGTTGCCACTTATTTGCAAAGAGAAAGCAAATAGTAATAGATTTGTCTTTCTTTGAAAACACATTCTTTTGAAGCCTTAAACAAAATGAAATCTCATTCTGTAACTCTATGCAAACTAACCCTGACACAATTTCCAAGCATATATAAATATGATTTCCAGCTATTTCTCATGTAGTATTTCAAGACAAACCATTAAATCCCCTTGGTACAACAGATAATCCTACTAAAAGTTAAGGTATGAAACCTAAGGTCTTATGCACTATACAATGCTAAACCTGGGCCTAAAAAACAAGCACATTTCCAAACTAAATAAAAGAATCAAATAGAGTTACAGAGAAATCCATCAGATACATAAAATCAGTGATTTGTTTCCCCTTAAATAAGCAGAAGACTGAAAAGAGCAGAAATAAGTACACTGGTTAAGGCACTTTGCTAGTAAATGAAGTTCTTTCTTATTTACATTCTCTATTCAATACTAAAATACTAACTTGCACTCTGTAAATTTCTAATAGCATAATTACTGTGTAATAATCATTAAACCTTTGAGCAAAATTGTAAAATGAAGTTTCATTATTCATACATATACAGAATGAAAGTCCTTTTCTATAGGAATCATCCTACAATCACTTCTGAATTTTTCTGTAGGCTGCCAGGAGGCCTCCCCTCAGCCTCCTCTTCCCCAGGCTGAACAAACCAAGGGACCTCAGCCGCTCCTCAGACAGCTTGCCCTCTAGACCCCTCACCATCTCTGTAGCCCTCCTTTGGACGCTTTCTAATAGTTTTATGTCTTTGTTACATTGTGGTGCCCAAAACTGCACACAGTAGTCGAGGTGGGGCCGCACCAGCGCAGAGCAGAGCGGGACAGTCACTTCCCTCGACCAGTTAGTGCTGTTACATATATTTTACACTTCAGTTCATCAGCAATTCAGGTTCTTAAATTTTCCCATCAGTATCAAAGGACAAAATAAACCAACTTCAATCAGTTTATTTGACCTCCCTCGTGCACACCAATGAAAGAGAGAGCAACCAAATGTCTGTGCCAACAGTTAAGAAGCAGAGAAGTTCTAGGCGTTTAACCGCACTGACTGTGATGCCTTTAAGCTAAGGAATATACAGCTAATGGTTCCAAGAAGATATTCATTACCATATATTAACCTTTGAAGATAAACTTATAGCAAATCTGTATGTATACACACAGTATGCAGGGAGGTGAATGCAAACACACTCAGTATGGTACACCACTTAACAGCATCCAACCATTTTCTGTAGTCCTCTAGATAACTGCAAACTCCTGAGACTCCTGCTACTGTGTAGATCCAGTTTAATCCATAAAAGATCACATAAGACTATGTCCTGACTTTTCTATCTCAACTGAACTCGAGTCAAGATCATCAGCAAAACTAGGGATGCATGCAAGCTTAGAAGTTCTGAATGTAATCCTACATATGCATACAGTAACTCACTCATGCGTGCTGGTATCATTTGATAAAACCACTCTGAGTCCTTTTCTTTCTTATTAGATGTGTATGTGCAGAGCGAGACAAAAGCACAATGTATTTTTCCATCTCTACTGCCTTCATATTGCTTTTACACATCCCCACTATAACCACTTTTACAAGACAACGAATTTTTACAGACAAATTCACAGACAGCACAAAACTCCTAAATTATTTACGCTATCGAAGAAATGACCTTAAACTGTATTCCCACAGTGAAACACTTAGGTATTTTATTGAGCTTCAGAAAGTGAAAGTCGCTATATGCATATCCACTAAAGTGTCTCTGGTAACAAAAAAATAAATCCAAAAAAGGAACATGAGAAAGAGACAGCAAAAAAAAAAAAAAAAACACTATTTGATTTTAATATTATTACACTTCAGACTGAAGTCCTGGGTCTAAAAAAATTTGTGGAAAAGATTTATACTGTTGCTTCAGTATTATGTCACAGAATAACTTGTCTGCCTTTTTTTTTGTAGAATATTTATTTTTCCTTTTGTTGCAGACAAGGTAAAACCTACACCTCATATTCGTCTTTTTATTTTTCTATTTTTTTGGTGTTTCAAGTCATGGTTGGAGTTATGAAATTATGAAATCTTTGGAGTATTAAGCCAAGGGAGTTACTAGCTACTGCCACATTTTTATTTTACAAGATGCAATACAGAAAAACCCTCCATAAATGAAAAATGAATCCAACACAGCATGTCATACTGCTAGTAATGCACCTGCAGATTATAAACTTTCTGGAACCTTGTACCTGTCACTCCCCTTCCCTCTTTTATAATTGGATATCAGAAAATGAGGATTACTGACTAGCTAGGAGTCTGAAACGATTTAATGACCTTTTTCCCCTACAGCTTTTTTTTTTTTTTTTTTTTTTAAGGTTCTTCAATATATAGAGACACACACCATTGAGGTTCTGAAGGAGCTTCACAGATAGAGACTGGGTACAGTGGGTTGGGCAGACTTGGGGTTCCCATTCGAGGAAATTCGGTATCACCCTCTTCTGCTCTTTATAAACACCTTGCAAGTGAACTTCATGGCTTTGATAGAGGTCAATAATAAGGACAACAGAACAACACATGACATTTATTTGTGTGAAGTATTCCATATCAAACCTTTCTACTGCAGCTCTTTGTCTGCAAAAATCAGTTTCAAAAGCCAAATATTTAGGCTTTGTGTAGGCCGCAATGACACTGTAATATGAATGTACATAAACTGCTTTTTCATCAGGCTTTTAATTCCTACATATTTGCAGAAAATGGGACATACAGCTGCTACAAGGCTAATAAAAACCAAGTTAGCTAGTTTTTTTTTTTTTTTTTTAAGTAGTCTGATGAAAATTGAGTCCAAAATGCCACATGATAGGCATCTGTACAATTTATTTATTCTGCCTACTACCCTCATAGGAATGCATACAATTTATTCTGCTTTCTACTCCGAGCTGGCCAGGGCAAGACTGACCAGAAGACCAACTGCAGTCATTTGTTGGAATTGCTAACTCAAGGCAAGACAACTAGGGCTAGAGGTTTTGCTCAGGCTAGAAGATGAGAATTCCTCCTCTTGCATTAGGGCAGAGATAAAATTGTGAGGAAAAAGACAAAAATAGAGAGATGACAAGTCAGTTATGTGGAGTTGTGTACCAAAAAAGAAGGCAAGAGGCACAGCACTGTGCCCTGAGTCAGTAAGAGAACATTCCTCATCTCCTGTCTGCCTAAGACTGATGTATCTCACAGACTTCCAAATGAAGATGAACTAGAGAGGGGTCCTAAGTCTATGAGTTTGTGTTTCAACAATTTCTATTCTTCTGTTTTTCCATGTTTGTTCCAGTGAAATCTCCCCAGTCTTGTCCCGTCACCAAGTCCTGTAGCTTTCCAACATATTTATGCATGTTTATGCATACCTTCCACGGTGTACTGAAAGAAGCAATTAGCACTTAATTTAAACCCAGTACATGATGTAAACCACCAAAACCATCCTATAAAGCTGTTTTAATCAACTCCCTCAGGAAGGAAACCTGATGTGTTTAAACAGACTAGTTAGTAACACTGGATAAGGCTTTTGCTCACTTGCTCTGAAATATGGATAAGTAAAGGACCAGTTATCACAACACATACATTTCCCTAGCAGCCTCAGAGACCTGTATTTGCAGTTTTTCAGCCACACTTCTGAAAAGGTGGTGTTTAATAGACAAGGTTGCAGGTGGCAGAGTGGAGGAGCTTTTTTTCCCCCTAAAGATGAAAATTGTTACATTACATTTACATTGTTGTAAAGATTAAAAACCATAAATCTTGTGTAATAAAACCTAACTCAGGACATAACTTCACCTTTAATTCATAAGTGTACAATGATGCTTCTTTCAAAAGGTCTTTAACTAAATTGTTTTGAGTATAATACATAATACCTATAGTACCTATAATACATAGGTTTTTATCTCTTTAGAAAGCAAAGGAAAACTAGCAGAAATCATAAGTATTTGAAAGATTATTTTGAAAGGTCATAAACCCTCTCAAATACATCTCTCTAAATCAGTTTGACTGTCAATTACAGGAATCAAGAATAAATAATTTTGACTTGTAACTACAGGTACATCAGCTCACTACTTGTAGCTGTGATTAATGACACATGAACTGCATTTGCAATACCTACAAAGCTGTGAAAATCATACATAGATTACCATAACATACTCCTTAACTAAAAAAATTATCTTCTTCACCCCTCTGAAGCAAATTCAGACATTCAGAAAAGTACCTGTATAACAACTTTTTTTTCCCATTTTTACAAACCATCTTCTAAGATCTATGTTTTACTTCTGCTTTGTCAATGGTTCCTACCACAGCAATCTTACTAAAACCTAAATGAATGCTTCCTGACTAAGGAGGACCATCAGAAACAATCTCTCCAAACACAAGCAAAAAAAATGCTTCATTTGACACAAAGTAAATAAAAAACCCACCCTATTTTAATAGAAAAAGGAATTTGGAAAAAAAATATAATATAACCAGATAGTCTACAATACAAAGGATGGAGCTGCACAGTAATACTTCTTTTGCTACAAGGCAGAGAGAATTATTTCTCTGGGCAGATATGATTAAGAATGAAGAAAAAAAGGGAAAGCAAGCAAGCACAGACAGCATGAGCCTGGACTGAAAAGGCTTTAAGATGCAGTGTGGGAGGAGGTTGGAACAAAGCTCTAACCAGTAAAGGAGAAACATCCAGGGTACAATTTGTAACAAGACAAAATAAATAAATAAAACATATTATTACCAGCTTCAAAAAGGTCCTCATAGCACCCATCCATAGGACTTTATCATTCATTCATCCCTGGCTTCCAAAGACAAGAACCTCCAACATTTTATCTGTCAGCACCTGTTGGGGTATTTTTTCTTTGAATTCAAACCACAGAAGTATGCTTTGGAAGAAAGATGTCAAAGTGCAATGCCTTCACTCATTATATATTGCAGAAAGAAAATCTACATGCAACATCTGAAATTTCCATATGTTATAATATTCTTCTAGTCTAATCCTGTCAAGCTGGATGAATGGAATTCAAATAGAGGAAATTAAGGTCATATTTGGGCAGGCGTTCATTTAGATTTTTGTTTTTCAGTAACGTGCTTAGATAATGAGGGATTTTCTGCCTGATTTATAACAATAGGAAGAGTTATCTACCATCACCACTCCCAAAAATACAGAACACAACATGGCAGCACTTGGAGAGTTAAGAGGTACTGTTAGTTTTTTGATCCTGGGAACGTTTATAGAAAGGACTGCAACAGAGCAGTCTCAGCTAGAGCTTCCTAGTAATCATTTGACCAGTTGGAAATCCTGGCACCACTGCGAAAAAAACAGATGACCTCTTATTCTAAAGGAGCTATTCCTTTAGTCATTCACATCATGCAGCTTAGAAGTAGTACTCTGCTGAAAAGCTCTTTGGGATAAAGACCATCTCTTCCTTTACATTTTAGCATGACTGGAGCCTAGTTGAATCTGAGGCCATTTTAGAAAGGCCATTTCCTTTGTTTGTATAGAACAAAGAAACCACCACCACCACCACCAACAACAACCACAAGTGTCATGGAGAAAAAAAAAAAAAACACAGTGCCACGAACTATGAAAAAAGTGTGCATGGAGAGAAGCAACAATTTTAATCTTGTATTAAGGAGAAAAAACAAACAGCAATAGACAGAATGGAAAGGCAGCCTGAACACCCACTGTAAATGACACCAAATACAACAGTACTTATTTCTTTAAACTCCTCAACAAAATGAGAGTTTCTTGGTGAAAAAGGAGGTTAACTGCCTCAGCTACACGAGGCGGATGTTCGAAGCTGAGTCCTCTGAGGAGTTTTACTCTCCCCACAGCCTTCTCATCCACTGTCTATGCATTCTGCCAGTAAGTGTTCTACACTTACTGATGTTTTCCCCTTTTTCCTCAACCCCTCTCTTTTCCTGTCATCACAAACACAGAATAAAATTTGCTGAGTTTCAGTGTATTATTTCCTTATCTGATAAATGACTACCTGCATTTGAAGACAACAGAATAGCCATGTTCTGTTTGAGAAAATATTGCATATTCTTACTCTTAAAGTTACTTTTAGAGCCTATCACTTCTGGCAGGGCAAAATTAAGGATTTTTCTTCTTCGTATCTCTGAGGAGTTGACATTATACACTTCAGTGCTAGACTTTAAGTTTCAACTGATGGGTACCATTTCTTCTCAAATATGTGCCCAACAATTTACTAGTAGCAAGGAGGCAAAATCTTACAAAAATGCTGAAAGAATGCACAATGTGAAAAAAAGAGCTTTTGTTCAGTAAATCGTCGTTACTACAAAATAGGGAACACTCACACAGGAGGGCACTTCTCATTTCTGCAAGACGAAAATTGCTTCTTCAGCAGCTTCCGTCACATTTCCAACTTCCTGCTCTGGATATAAATGCTGCTTGCAGACAACTAATTTGCCAGCAAGACTTACACTGATTTAGGACATTGATAACATAAAACATTTGAGATTAGTAAGAGCTCTTTTATTCTCATGCACCTTAGTATACAGTGCGGGTTCATGACACCTGACCAAATGGACAGTTACTTCACTGATGCATACCTCAGCATGGAAGAATAACATGTACTTGGATTTTTCTCATATAATATCACCTTGCAGTTATTTACTGCAGCGTATTTATCTCTGTAGCAGGTAGCAGTAAGAAGCATATTTGGTTCATTAAGATGTATTTGATGTACTTCTGTATTGTATCAATGACATACAGATTTAAAATCTGGAGCTAGAAATGCAAACTAAATCATACACTTCAGCCAAATTAAAATGTGAACACCTTATCTAGGTTAACTAGGTCCTGTAAATTTGTGGAGGTCCAAAGCATGCTTAACATGTCATCCTCACTTGTTCTAATAGACCTCAAGCACTGAAAGCTCTGTGGTATTCATAGTGCCCACTTACTACTTGCCACGTTCAATTTTGCTCCAGTCGAAGTCAGTCAGCATTTTTCCAGCCATTGTCAGTACAGCAAGGGCAGACTTCCAATCATTTGCCTTAACAAAACCTATTCTATGCAATTATACATATATTTATTGTTAAATCTTAGATGCCATATCTCACATGCACTTCAAATTCGTGCGGCTCTATGGGCACTAACAGTAGGCTGCACCATAAATGAGTTACGTGGGAATTAAGCTACAACCATAAACAAGCAAGGTCACTAATGAGCTGAAAACAGAAAACAGAACTGCTGGCTGCCTTTCAAGTTTATAGGACTATTCAAATGGATATGTCACAGTTGAGACCAGAGAACCAGATTAGTGTAATAATGAATTCATTGTTTATTTGAAAGTTGTTAGAAATTTCAAGGATAATATCCTGAAAGCAGGAAATTAGAAGCTGTGTCCATTCTGTGATCCAGTATTTGTCACAGCAAGAGACCCAAAACCTGTCACCAAGGTCACAATTAGTCATACAAATGTGAAGAGACAACTGTCTCTACACAAAGAACCATCACACATTAAAATCTATTGCAAGCGCATCAGAAACACAATGTCATGTTAATCCATGTGTAAGAAAATGACTTTGATGCCCAGAAGTTGTCTTTGTCACCAAGGGGAACTGCAAATGGTGTCCTGATGACATTTGTTTCTGTAAAAAGAAAAATCAGAGGGGACCAAGGCACATGATCTCTACTGGGACAAGTTCAGAAGGGAAGGATTAAAAAAAAAAAAAAGAAAAAAAAAAAAGAAATTATATAAGCAGAAGATTTTTGACAGATTAATACCATTTCTCTGTATCCTGAAGCAGTAGTCTTGAAGCAAAATCTCCAAATTATTTTTGCCACATTACTGGCTAGTAACAGGCTATGGAAACAAGAATGCATGACCTTCAGCTTCACAGTTTCAGACCAACAGAAGACTTTGGGTAGATGGACATACTGCAGAGCAGGCAGCTGTTTCCCAGCCCAACCCCCAAGAAGTTAATAGAAAATAAATACCTATTTTTCCTCCTCATTATTCAGAATGAGCTTGCTCAAAATAAAGATAAATGATCAGAGATCTCTACTTAGGTCAGAACTTTATATTCCTTTATGAAGTAGCTCGCTAGGTCAGTGCATTCCAATGGGCTCTTTCAAAGGGAGAAATACAACACTGCCTTCCAGGAGTTGGGGCAGGGTTCTCAAAGAAAGCAGAAGATGGGAGATATTCTGTCCCAGTTACTTTCCTCTGCAATGGACAAATATTAATCAGAGCTTTTGACTTCCTCCGCAAGATGAAAGACTGAGCCATCTGGTTGATCAAGCATATCACAACCACCACTTCAAACCCAATGTGCCACTCTTCGACACACTACAGATCTGCCTTCTCATTCTTTGCACCATGGGATCTATACAAAGCCAGACAGCTTTCAGTGAAGTCCACCAATATTTAAGATAAATAGCAACAGTGCCCTTGCTATCAGTAACACATTCTTTAACAGTATACATATATACTTCTGAGGTTCGATTAGCATTTAAAAAACAACCCTTTGATAGTTTTCTGTTTAGAGTATTATTGAATAAACACTTTGATAAATAAACAAGCGATAGGTAAGGCAGAGCTTACTGGAGTAAAATGGGTAGAGAGCATAAATACTCTAAACTTGGCTTTAATATTCCTGCTTACTGATTTCCTTTTAAGAGTTCTCCCTTACTATAAATGCAAAAACTGGGGGTTCAGAACAGGTTAGCATTTGATCTGTACACCAAATGAGGTCATCAGGAATTTAAACTGCCAATGTTAAGGTGATCCTAAAATTGTTTCATTAGTGTTGAAATAGTATTATGTATTTCATAGACAAGCAGATCTCAACCACTGCTCACTTTCACACAGGTTTAATGAGTCCATCATTTCACATTATTGACCCAGGCATCTCTGAAAACCTAGTGCTATCGTGTGTTTTATGCTAAGCCTAATACTGTACGTCTGTTGATTTGGAGTCCCAATCTAAACTTCACTGAGAAGAGGTTTTTTGGTGGTGGTGTTTTTTTGTTTGTTTTTGAGATACCTGATTTAGCACTTCACTATTTCAAAATTATTTTATCTAAAGAGTGGTCAAGAAATCATAAGTAAAATTTCATTCAGTATTTACAAATAAACTTCAGAATTATTGCTTCACCAAAAAATAAAATAGAATTGTGTAAGGAGAAGAGGATTTTAGAACTTTTTTAGTACTACGTTGGCAACATACTCAGACACACCCACAAGCAGACACGTACAGCACAGACTGCTCACAGTGTGAGGAATGTTACTCAGCAGGTAGCACCCATCAGTTTGCACGCTTTAATCACAGAGGTGATCTGTACCTCAGGACTAACCTAAATCTGTGACTGAAAAACATGTAGGCAGCACACTGGGGGCTTGACTTCCAGAGCAAAGGCGTATGGTGCTGCATGTATAAGTTCTGGTTAAAAAGATGATGATCAAAGTTGGAGAACTTGATCCCACACTAATGAAAGTGCTGCTGACAATTTACTGTAGCCTATGAGGGAATGGGGAGCACCCAGTATAGAGACAGAATGAGAAACAGGTGCCTGGGGAAAATTCAGAATTTTAAGTAAAAGCCAAAAAGCTTTAATTTTTTTTT
>VXAA01001853.1:538095-589871 GCA_013399115.1 Anseranas semipalmata
CCATAAAATTTTCAGTTTTTTTTTTTTTTTTTTTATATATATACAAGACATCTGTCATTCAGCTCTAGGAATATCTAGAGTGCAAGCCATCAAAACTATAGGGTCTTATAAAACTCAAAATTGATAAGCTGGTAGTAAATTATATGAAATCATTTGCCACTTACATTCAAAATTAAATATTCCCATTTAGGCAAAGTTAAATTCTTACAGTGTTGTATAATGCACATCAGTTGCAACATTCGATCCTGAGAATCAGCTCTTTCTGAAATTATTTCAGATGTACTTATTTGACTTGCATTCTATAATGAATCAATGCTAGAGCTAGAGAGCTGAAAAGATGAAATCTCATATACGTTTCCCTGATTATCCTTATATTTTCCCAAACATGGTATTTTAAATACCCATGTTTAAGCTTCAAGTTTCAAAACTGATGTTACGCTGAGTTCTAAATCCCTGAAAACAGCCATTTACAAAGAAACTTCAACAGACCTTAAACAATAGCAGTTCAAAATACCTTCATAATGCAACCTGCTATCGATTTGAAGCTGCTATGTATTCTACTTAGTTCTGCCTGTTCATTTGAGTTTCTTGTATTATCCTCACTAATTAAGCAGTTTTTCGGGTCAGCGCAGTGACAGCTGAGCAGTACCTTTTGAATACCCCACTACTGCGCCCTCTTCAGTGGTTTGTTTCCATGACTGCTAATGATCAAGTTTTGCAGGAGTGGATACCTTCGCATCACTACAGCACAATTTGTGTTGCTGCTTTCAGCGCTCCCACGTAATGCCTTCAATTGCCACGGTGCAATACGCTAAAGTGCTCACATGAATTTGGTCCACAATGGAGGTCGGTTTACAAAGGCACTTTTGTTATTTTGACATTCTAAAACAATTTAAATGTTTCTAATGAGTTCTTTTTACCAGCCTTACAATACCAAGATTGTTTACAATTCTGAGGCACAGTCATAGGAGACAAATTACTGCCTGCTGTGTTCACTGACAAGATACATAATCTTCCCATAGCAGAGCACAGACCATGAACCAAGTAAATGACCGGGGTTTATGTGAGTGCTACTTACTCCTCTAGTCTACTGATTTCTGTTTCGTCTGTCTGAATTGTAAAGCTTGTGCAGTCTGAGGCTTGCAATAAAAACTTAGAATTAGCTGATGTTAACAATGATGCAACTGCTTGAACAAGGCTTAGGCAATTGCTAATTTTGAGCCAGTCTTCTCAATTCAAGGCTGTGCTCAAGAGTTTTAGTTACTGGTCTGGGTTATAGTCCAGCTGAAACAAAATCATAGTAAATAAACTAGTTTCTGGCATGGGTTCGGTTTGCCTCTGTGGCTTACATACTTCAACTTGAAGCCCAAGCTGCAAACACTACCCACCCAACAGACATTCCCAGTGCAGTTACAGTCACTTAAGCAATTACATTTTGGGTTGCCAGGGAAGAGCTAAGAAATTCCCAGTGAGTGGTGTGTACCTCTAAAAGTGTTTTTTTTATTTTTCTTTATTATTATTATTATTTGTGTGGGATAGAAAACAGGGACAAGTGTTGTAACCATACCTGTAGGGAGATTTTCAGCCATGGGTGGTTATGGTAGCTAATGCCAGTAGTGCACCTCCAGAACGGTGAAGACGATCAGCCAGAAAGGTGTAAGCTCTTTCATCGCCTGTCCCAAAATGAAGACCCGACTGGGAATACATCATCGATGTCTGAGACTGATCGGAAGTGGTGGGGTGGCTATATTTATTTGTGCTCTGCTAGTATACTATTGTACTCTTGGAATAAATGTGTATTTGTATATCTACAATTTATTTCTTCTCAATGTAGTGATTGTATATTCTCAGACATTTGAAAGATTGGGAACTTTAAATAAAATAGAAATGACTTTTCTGTTGACTTACTTGTTAGGAAGCTTTTGTATAAAAATACTATACACTTGCAGTTAGACACGTACTAACACTTTTTGAAGAAATTCAAATATTCACTGTAACAGAGCTCTTTCTACATGGAGAAGGGTGACATTTAGCAAATCAGCCTTACGAAAGAAGGAACCAGTAAACTGAAGACTCCCAAAATAGTATCACTGTGATGCCTGGTACCAAGAAACACAAATAGGTGTATAAGCTGTGAATCTGTGCCTAGCAATTATTCCTCTGTGGTTATTCAGAGATGTTACTTCAAGTTACTCAACAAGAAATGTCTTTAGGAAGAATAGGGACACTAGCAACTAACAACTAGGCAGAACAAAATCAAAAATGAAGAATTTATTTATATTTGGATAAATATGATGTTTAGGATTAGCACTCTCAGTTCTTGTTTTGAGGAAATACTTGTAAACACTCTAGTACATATTTAAGAAACAAGATGTACTTTTCCCAGCCTTTCTCTCTCTTTACTATATAGCATCAGTCCTCGTACGTGATCGATTTTATTATAGCTTCCCCTCTCCCACACACACAATCAGCCAGCAAAACTTCACAGTAAAAGAAAATACTTTTGCAAAGTCTGTATTAATGAAGTAAAGAACATAATATTTTTAGGTAAAATATTGAAAAAGAAGAAGCTGAAATTTCCTGTATTGTAATAATTAATGGACTTCTAATTGGGGATCTTTAATAACAGGAGAAACTTACTCTGAGAAATCATTTGCTCACCACAAAGATTTTTTTTTGTCTGAACAGTAGAATGAAAAACTTCTTTAACTAAAATCACCAAAAATTTTTAAAACAATGAGGAATAGGAGAGCAAAAAAAAAAAAAAANGGCCATTTGAAGCATGCCCAGAAGCCCTAATCCTACTGCTGGAGAAGTTTTGACAGGCCCTGATGGTCTTGTAGGAAACTCTTACATTCAACAAGTTCTGTGAATGCACAAAGCTTCTGTTCAGCTGCAGGACTGGAAGACCCTGCAAAGGTTTTCCTTCCTGAGATAATACTAAATACCTTAATGATACCTGGAAAGTTATGTCACAGAGTGCTTTAGACTTCACGCATAAAGCCAGTATCAGAGACCTGCAGGCAAAACAACCCCTGTGTGCCAACAGTAGGGCATTCATTAATTCATTCAAAACTGGCTGAAAAATCCCCTAACTCTTGATGACTTAGCGCTGAGTTACCACAAGCTACCTACCATGCCTGGACCAGAGAATTTTACAGAAATAGCCAGAAATAAACTTTTCATCCCTGTCAATGCTTTCTATCCCCATCAGGATACTTTACATATTAAATTAAAGAAACTGTATAGGTAGTTTATTTCCTGATTTAGTAGAACCTTGCTTTGATGAAATAAAGCTACTGAACTACACTCCATTCTACATGTGTTCAAGATTCTTTTTAAAATAAAAATGTAAATGTCTAGAAGAAGAAATTAAGGGAAAAAACACTTCAGAAATCTACATTTCTCATATCTGAAGAAGGATTTTCATTACACATTGAAGAAGAGTTCACACAGATAGGCAAGATGATCCTTAAGAGTTCTGGTACATTTACGGCTAGTTTTGTTCACCGGCCCAAATCAGCAAAAACACCAATTTTTTTTCTGGAGATAATTGTGGTAAATGTAATACTACTGAGAAATACTTAATATTTGTGTCAATCACAGTTTTAGTACCATTACCGTGCAGGAACATGGAGCTTATACCTAGCAAAACCTCTAGGATCTGACAAAGATCTGGGAAAAGCTAGATTTACAAACATTAAGCTTCAACTAAAAAGTAGTTTGCAGTATAATCCTAGTAGCCACAACAGCACTGGGTTTTCTGACGCATAGTTTTGTAGCCATCTATTCCCGTAAAGCTATAAAAAAGCTAATCTTTTATTTTGTCATTGCCCACATTTATGTTTAAGAACAGGAATCTCCAAAGTGCCATTTAAAGGCAATATGGCCACGAACACTCTGAATATCTAAGCATTTATTCTCCACTCTAATTTCTAGTCAGTCTTCTGCCCAAATTAATACAAACTGCACAGATGCTGTTTTTCCCCCCAAATGTCATCACAAAACCAGCCTGCTTTTACAGAGAATTTCCCACTGCTGTGCTATTCTAAGAATCAGCTTTTATTTGCAAAATGGCCATTTTGAACTTCTGAACAAACCTTGAAATAATTTACAATTTATCCATGGTAATTTGGAACGATTACGCAATGCAAAGCATGAGGTATTTGCTCTTGTGTTCATACAGAGTGGAAAAAGTATTTTAACATGGCAGTTCCCATTCCTCACTGAGCATTTGTTCTGAATGGGCACTAGCAGGTAGGAGGCCAAAGATTTCACAGAAAAGCACTGGAGAAGACCCATGAAAACAGGCAAAGGAAACCAACAGCAAATGGGTTTCAAGGGACAGGAGTGACAGAGGAAATCCCTGCTGTATTACACAGCGCAATGAACTGTTACAGATGGCAGAAACATCAGGCTAAGCAAGCAACAAAGTTCTGCTCTCTTTGAATTGCACCACATTACATGTGTAAACACACTGGTTTCTAGCTATACTACCTTTTATATATTTGGAAAGATTATCAATCTACTTTTCAAAAACGTATGGATAAGAGCAACACAATACTCTTTAAAAATAAAATACACATGTATTTTACGATACAAGTTGCTTCTAGTGTCCTGTTTATAAGAGATCTACAGTTAAGCAGAGACACATGGACTAACAGCATGTTTAGACTCCACACAGAAAGCCTTCATAAAGCAGAGGCAGCAGATTGCAAAAGAAATAAGACTGGCCATACCATCATTGCTATGGATACAGTGCAGGCTAAAAAAGCAGAAAATAAGAAAGTGATGGCAGTCACAATGAAAAACAACAGGCAAAGTTTCTGGCACTTGCAATGCTGAGGCACTGTAAACTATAATTGCTGTGTTTTTCAACTTTCTATTTATAGACTGGAACTGATTTAATGAAAACTGAAATAGAAGGCTGGAACATACCAAATGCTAATGATTACAGAAGTTACCACATCCACTGGTTCTGTCCATACTTCAGATAGCAAAGCTTTAGAACAAAGCATTACAGATGCGCACATCAGACCGTCATTTCTTTGATGGTTTCACACTTCTCCGTCCCATCATCTCCAAAACATTGTGCAAGTGAGAATAAAATGAAGATCAACTTCACAATAGAGAGAACCCAAAAAAGAAAACCAACGCCCGCCNACAACTATGACAACTAACAAACACTTGTAACAAATCCCTGAAAACTGCAACTCAAACCTATGTAACATAAGATGAGCAGAGGAGACCACTTCACGGAAGGCTGTACAGGAATGTAGCCAACAGCTGTACAGGAATGTAGCCAACAGCATTATCACAGGATTGCTGTTAGCATTGCTATATTCATCCTCTCATCTTCTGCTGAAAATCAAGAGGAGAGGTAGGCCTAGCTAATCTCCCACAAAGAAGTGGGTTCAACAGAAGTCCTCTTAACATCTGTACTTTTATCCCTGACCACATTAGCAACACATGCAATCACAAAGTAAAGTACTGACCAATTGAATCCTGCTGACTTTCAGGACAAGAAGGTTCTGGGAAGGATGGAGAAGACACAGGACACACGGGCCTTAGCATTGAACTGAGCCTTACAAAAGCTTCCTATACATAGATAACATCCACAAAAACAATCTGGAATGTAAAATCAAGATTTGATTATTTCAATTTCTTTAGTAGTAAAATCATTCTACCAAGCCTGCAGGAACAGACCCCAGGTGCTTTGGACAGGAGTGAGAAGTTACATACCAGCACTGCTTTGGGAGCTTTGAATCCAGATCTCTGCCGGCACTGCGATACCAAGCTACATGGCGCTATTTCAGAACTCTGCATCCCACTGTATTGCATTTGTAGTGACATACGCTCAGAGGCTTGCAGAAGTCACACTGGATTCTCCGTAAAGATGGAGAAGGGCACTACTTCCAGGCCAGGAAGGAAAGTGGACAATCCAGTACTTCCCTGGTATTCAGAAAAAGGAATCTTTCACCCATGCCGCTCTGTGTTCCCAGAGAGAATGACAGCAGTGAGCACAAAGTCCCTGAGGAGTCAGTGCTCTGCTTCCAATGTACCTTAAATCGAGAGGTGCCTGAATACAACAAAAGTTTCTGTCACAGAACATCCAGCCTGGTGCCACCATGTCTTCAGACAGCATCTTGTCCCTGCTTCTAGGTGTATGTGGAAAACCACTACCTGAACACTGTTCACAGCGGGTGGCTTTGCTCACAGCAAATTTTTCACTCCCAATGGTAAGCCTTACAAGTAACGAACTTACCAAGGGGTACACACACATCACGCTTGAATTTCACACCTAAAACCTCTCTATGGTATTTTAAAATCTTGCCAAATCTCTCCAATCCAATGGAAACTGTACCACCTCACTGTAACTTCACTGTACAAGGCTTTATGTATTTTTATGTACGGTACATTGCACACCACTATATTTAATAATGAGCCCCAGGAGACTGCCAGTATTACATAGCTTATGGTCACACTGTCACAAAAGCTCCTAATGCAATTTATACCCACCTTATTCTAGCATATACTTTTTCTGCAGTGCAAAAGGAGGCTATATTTCCTCCACGGAGATAAGAGGGGATTTGCAAAAGTTATGAGATGGACTTCCAGAACCTTCATTTATGGTTTTCACTGCAGCTGACCTTTAGAGACATTTCCCTGTCAAGGTTTGCCACACTTTAAAGATATATAATTTTGAGTCCTACCGATCAGTAGGTAAAGTGGTTTAAACACCATTTTATTAATAGGAATAGAATTAGTCTCATTACTGCCATGAAACTGCCTTTGCTGCAACATGATAACATTTCAAGTTCTGCGGATTTACTTTCCCCCAGTAACGTGGAAGAATAACAGAGAGAACAAGAGAGACAGCAAAATAGTGCTTAAGCAATAAACATTCTTCAGTCATTGATCCAATAGAATGTAACAGCTGCTGAAAGATGTGACTTGCACTGTATTTTAGCACTTTTCTTCAATACAATGAACACTCCAGTTTAGCATTTTACAATATTTAGTTCTCCTTCCATATAATTTTGTTGGTATCAAAACGGGATTTTTTTCCGGAAAGCCTTTGAGTGAAGTTAATGCATTTTGTTGGAAGTTTATAAAAATATTTTAAAAAAATAATAAAAATTCTTCTGTACGAAGAGCCTCCAGGACATTCAAATAACCTCATTTTATTACATGCAATTTTCACTGAATACTAGATGAAAAAAGCTGCTTGTGTTATTTAGCTACTTACCTGCCTGATTTTATCTCCAACAATTAGCAGAAAATGAGGATAAAACTTAGCTTTTTGCGGAATTTAGTTCCAATTAGTCTATTCTGTCTGAGAAGTTTACTAGGTAGAAATCTACCTTACAAAAGATAAAAAATGCCTAGAAAAAAATTCCTTAAAAATTGTCCTGGCAGCATTTCAGAAAGTGAAATATTTAATACTTTAGGGGCATTTTTTGTTTGCTTTAATTTACTATTTTAGTTTCATATAACATTAGATCAGGAGTCTGTTTCACAAGGATTTCCCAATGGCTGCACCTTACTAACCTTCGGTTCACATCACAAAGTGGTTTCAGAACCTGTGAACTGGATTCATTACAGATTAAATGAAACTAGAGATGAAGCAAAATGCACTTAATGCATTTCAACCCCCATTGCACCACAGTCTATAGGAGCAAACTAGAGTCTTGAGTTGCTCTAAACGAGCCACTGCAACATCTACTGCTATTGCAAATAAAGATTTCTTGAATACAAAGTTGTGTCAAAACCAAGTTTTGTTCCATACTGCTACTTACGAGCCCTCAGAATCACTTTGTGGTTCCTTCCGTCTCATACTAATTCTTTTATAGTTCGTCTCCTTTACAGTCAGCACAAGATTTGCAGCGATCAAGACTCAGGACTGTCCTACAAATATTCACAGCAGGGGATCCAGAACTACTTCTATTTGCAGAAAGCTATATAACAGTAATAGTTCAGGTGACCCATTTTTCACTAGTGTAGTCTCAGAGGATATAGATCTAAGCTGTCATTTCAAGAAGAATGATCTTCACTTTAAAGCCACTATTTTTTTTCATTACAATCTACTTTCTGTAATTTATTAATTTATTTTTAACGAAGGAGGACTAGGGAGAAGGGCAAAGGAGAAGATCACTGCAAACACTGGTCTACTACTAAAACAAGGTGGATGTTAAAGCAACCTTATTTCAAAAGAAAAGCTTTTCTGCATCTGAATGTCAGAGCGCTCACCTTCTAATCCTAAAATGTACAGTCTGGTGAGGAAGGTTTAGTGTTTTCTAGGCAGTTGTATGCAGCAGATCTCATCCTACACAGCACTGTTCAGGGTTGGTATGCGATAGCCCGTAATATTCTGAACACACAGCCAATCTGTATCACAAGAAATGGTCCCTTCTCTGCCCATCTGTGGCCACCACAGTCCCACGTGGAGTGGAGGAGGCAAGGAAAAGATTACGTAAAGCACGCGGGCAGCAATACAATTTACCCTGCTTTGCCTAACCCAAGAGAGCGAATCAAAGATAATGCTATGACCATAATACTGGGGGGTNAGTATTTATAGCTACAGGAAGGCTTGAAGGGGATGGAGAAGTAGTAATACGAAATCATTTATCCTTCAGTCAGGCAAAATTTACAGACTTGTTGGTAAGGTCCTGTTTCAGCAAAGCGTTCAATTATATACATTAATTCAAGTGCACAGATGTTCTGCTGAAGCAGGGGTTCCATCTCCGCAATGAGGGAGACTTCCTTCAATCACAGGGTCATGGTAAGGAGGCAAAAGGAATTACGTTGTGTAATCTCTTTGTACATAAAACATTGCTAAGATTTGTGCTGTTTTACAAGCCCAATGTCTTTCATAGGCTTTCAGATGCTCAACCTTTCAACTATCAACTCGGAGAAGGTTCTTCCCCTAATATCTTCTTCCAAATATAATACCATCAGAATCAATACACTTCTAAAACATAGGGAAGAGATTCTCTTCATAGTATTTGCTGACAGGCACCTGCTTCATTAAATGTTTTCTGAACCACTCTAACCAGGTCGTTTCAGCCTATTTTATTCCTCCTCCTCCTGTACTGCTCAAGACCACCATACCACGTAAGGAGAGCATCCCAGATTGAAAGTGATACCACTGTAGGATGTATCCACATGGTATCCAGTGTGGACCTGCTTGAGAGTAACACTGATCAGAAGAGCAAAGGCATTCAAAGGTAATTCACCACTGTCAGCATCCTGGTGTATGTCCTAGGCAAGAAAACAGCAGCATGTCACAGCTCCAAGGAGAGGGCAGCTGGAAGCTCCTGAAGATTTCTACGGTAAGTGGGAGCCTACTGAGAAGCTGTTTTGTTGTATGTGAAAAGGTGATGCTGAAGGATTCATGGAAAAAGGGTCTCCTCCTTTCATAAACACAGATTCCATGTAGCAGATCAAATTCCCCAAATGCATGGACATATGAATTTATTGCACAAACTGTTCAAAAATCCAAACATCTCAACAGTGCGATTAAAACTCATCAAATCTTAAATTGGTGTTATGATTTGCTGTGTACCTCTGATATGCGAGGCCACAAGGCCTGGCTCTGTCAGAGGCAGGACTTCGCTGCAGTGTGCAGAAGAGGGTTCCCTAGGCAGGAAGGCAGCCCTCGGTTGCCCGCAGCTCACCCACTGAGAAGCACAGATTGTGATACAAGGTCCTACTGCACAGAAAGCGCGTGTGCCCTGACCTGGATTAACTAATCAGCTAACAAACTGTCGACTGTGCTGTATGCGCTGTTTCCTTAAATCACCCTCATATTAAACAGAACAAGTGGGAAGGAAAATTTGCAGTGAAATCCATTAAAAGACTTCCTGCCATTTGGTCCCTCATGCCTAAGGGAGAGTTGAGCTTTGGATTTCTGTTAGATATTTTTATTTTATAAAGCTGATCTTTAATTAGTGTAACAGACTTGCCACAGTGAAGGATGCTGGAATCACTAGTAAAGTACCCTATTGAAAATATGCTCACATCAAAGAAAGAACAGATGGCTTAATAAAATAAACTATTACTCAGCACAAGGGCTTTCCACAATATTATAATGATTCATTTTACTATTGGAATTATAATTTCCTGGGATGTTAGTGATCATATCGAGTTAAACAATTGGCTATGGTAAGCACTTGTTTCCAATAAAAAAAAAAAAAATTGTACCTTCTCACCAACTCATTAAAAGCCTACTGCAATAATAAAGCCTGGCAATACTTTTCTAGAGGAATCTTCTAATTCAGTATCATAGCTTTAATGTCATGGCAGAAAGGAAGGTGTCTGTATTCACTAGTAACAGATGGAGAATGCAGTCCTACAGTAAATTGTTTGTGGGTGATCTCTAAGAGATTCCTCTAGGATGGAAAAAAATGGTTATTTTTAGAGGCTGAGCATTCTAGTTTGACATAAGCCTTATTCCTGAAAAATCCTAATATTTAGTGCATCAGCAACAAGTCCTCAGTTCAAATGTTTAACAGATTCAGATCTTTATTACCACTTTCAGCACTAAAGTATCACTCCCTGGGATTTGAAGACTCAAAATGAAATTTTCCTTTTTCCAAAGCGACCAGGCAAAAGCAGGAACATGGCATAATGGTTGTCCCAAAGTGGAGTCCTATGCAGCAATCTATTAACGTTTATAGAGAGATGAAAAGACTTTAGTAGGAAACTACTTTGTTTTTAACTGTTAAACCTTCCCTCCTGTCATCTTTTATTTCATTCCTTAAATCCAACTGAAAAAATCTGAATAAAGATCCTAGCAACTCTCTTATGTTTGATTTAAACCTAATAGTGTAAGAATATACTTTTCTTATGAGACATGAATAATGATGACATGCACACAGTCACACCTGAATCTGCCTGGAAGCCTAAGAAAATCGTGAGGTGGCTGTCATGTGAACTACCTGGGAGCTGCTGCTTGCTGCATGCACCTAGCAGGACCATCTCTCAAATGCCTCCATCGAAACTTTTGGCTGATTGTGTATTTACAGGATATTAACACTAAATGGATAGTAAATCCTATGTGTCCATTTCATTTTTCCATCAATGAAGTCCTCTAAGGAAGTAGACTGAAATGAAGAACAAAAGACATAGGCTATTTCCCTTCTCAGAAAGCTCTGTATTTCCAAATGTATCCAGTGTTGAGTAGTATTAACTCTACTCCAGTTTCCACTTTCCCAGCTGCTGAGGTTTCCTCAGTAATGAAAGGATCCCATGAAAACACAAATAATCGTATTTTTCACAGCTAAATCCAAAAGTGACCATATTTGCAGCAGGTGCAATTACATAAATTCCAGTAGATTGATGCTGTAAACTACTTGCTATCTTCTAACTTTACGTCTGGAAAATCTGCATATGCCTACGACTATCTGTTGTACTACTCTGTACTACCTATTAAAGTAAGAATTAACCAGTGAGCGAGTGCTGTAGGAAGGAATCTTTTTTTACATTGCAAGCTTTTTCTTGTGTTGTAAATGGATGACACAGTGACCAAAAAGATGCCTTGGGAAAAAAGAACTGCAAACATCGTATAAAACAGTTTCCTTTTTCCCTTTTCCTTACAGTTTTAGAGATAACAGAAGTCTTACGAGAAGCTAAACCTCATCAGACACTGTAAATATTGTCATCTAATCTGTATTTAAGACATAACCCTGGGAAACAGTAAGATCACAGAAAAGGATGAGCCATTAATAACATTTTCTTACGAGACACTGCACAAAAGTAGAAAGAATCACAGAAGGACTTTGAGGTTCCAATACAACTTGTGGTTCAATGAAAGTAATTTTACAGATCGAGCATAAGAAAGCTGTGCTGGTAGTTACAGTATCAAGCTGAAGAATATGTGAATTTTCCAGCTGACAGTGTTGCACAGGGGTTTGTTGGATTATATCCCAACAAAAATAAGAGCCATAAATAATCATTTGGAAGAGAGTAGCTGCAGAGGATTCACTTGAACCATCATGCATTATTACAGAATGTAACTGGGTGCAGTTCCTTAGGATGTTACTACAAATATTAAAAAATCTTAAATTACTTAACAAAGTAGCTACAGACTGACTACAGCGAAAACTTGAAATATCCACACAGAAACGTCTCTAGTACCGGCACTTAAGGCTGTGCAAGCTCGTAAGATTTAGCAGACATATGTTACAATATTGCCCCATATGAACACATGGTTTTTCATGGATAATATGTAGAATGGTAAGAAGTTCCTTCTACAATAACTGAAGAATATTCTTTGAAATGTTGGTTTCTGCCCTCCCCCCCCCAGTTTTCTAACTTACTTTGCCCTAAGCACCCTGTAACAGTACAGAACATTTTTACCACAAGTATTTCAGTTAATACAGTACCAACTCAGTAGTGCTCACTTTTATTTAAGATCAACAGAAAGCGTGGAAATTAAATTCACTACAGCAGACCGCAGTAAATGCATTAATTCTACATTATAACATCTGTGAGCTTTATAAGTAAATGTTGTCATTAGTAAAGATAGGTATCTGTCCAAATATTAGTGTTCAAATCCATTCATTACAACTGCATTGCTTTTGGTAACCACAGCCACTACAACCCTTGAACTACATTTGGTAACATCCTGTTTACTCAGTCTTGAAACAGAGTAAATCATACCTGAAACTCGTGACCATTTTTTAAGTATACATCCAACACAATCTGTCACTGTTGATTTACCCTACCCAACTCTGGTCATCTCTTTTGGATTCATTTTTGACTAATGTCAATTTAATCCTTTATATCTGAATTAGGCTTATTTATTTTAATTCCTGTGGTGCAATTATCAGATATCTTCCTCACAAGACTGTTTACCTCAGATTTTCTTCCACAACTATATGGTGTTGAGAGTCTTTCTATTCATGTTTCTTCAGTTTTCAAGTCCACGTAGACCAAAACGTGGTATATACTGCCAGGCATTAAACTCAAGTTCCTTTGAAGTCATTAAGACTTCACTCCTAAAGACTTCAGTGGAAGCATTAGCGTTCATCTTCCAAGACTCTGAAGCAATCCTTCTCTGTCCCCAGCCAAGAATAAAAGCCACCACAGAATTCTGATGAAACTGGTAGCCTGCTTATGGCTAACAAAAATGCTTCTTATTGATGAACCAGCCAACTACATCAGTATGGTCCCTTACATCTAGTTCACAGCACTCCTTCTCTCTTATCAGAGGCACTCCATAGTATTTCTCTGCTCTTACCAAGAGTAGAAACTACGGAGCTCAGGCTCTTCTAGAAATGTTGTAACCTCTAACACCAATGCTCCGATGCTCCAAGGGTAAGTGAAAATGAAACTCCCACAACTCCACCAGTGCAGCAGCGTGGCAGACTTCTTGCTAAATGAAATTGATTCTCCTACAAATGCCATCAATCAGAAACATAAAGAGAACAGAAGCAAAAGATGACACCCTAAGGCTCTTATTACTGAAAGCACATTAACAGAAAATAGTGGCAGCTAAACAGAAACAATACAGGATACTTCAGTTAGAGGGAATCATCCTCAAAATTGTTCCTAGGCTTCAATGTTTAAATGAAGATAAGAGAATCTGGATTATGTTCTTATTTAATCTACTAGCAAATTGTTTTCAATAAAAATTGCTAATTAGCCATAACAGAATTTATAAAGCAGAATTATAATTGAAGCAAATTAGAGTCCAAAAGAGAATAAAGCTTATGTGTCCAGATTAATGAGATTTGAAAAAATAAAAATCAAAGAGAGGTGTTAGTACAGTGGAATGAGACCCTATTATGCACCATAATTAGATGTCAGTATACATTTTGTCAGTTTACATGCTAATTTTAATTTCTAGGGCAAACTGTATTATATGTTTGGACATTTAAACTGATGCTATACAGTTTAACGGTACACTGTCACGAGTATCAGATCTGAAAATTAACCTCTTTTGACAGGCTATTATTTAGGAGTTTGATTTTGCAACCATAAGTGAACCAGGTTCGGATACAGCTGTGGTTTGGATGGAGAAGGCGTTCAACAGCTTGTCTGGCACATGAGCAGAAGCTGTGCAGCGTACAACAACTATTCAAACATCCCAGGTTAGTTCCACTTGCTTCCATGATCTCCTTGACTTTACCTCATGGACTTCAAGCGAGTAAGGTCAGGCAAAGTCAAGTGGCTAAAGCAGGTGCTTGCAGGATCAAGCACCACAAATGCAAAAGTCTGAAGCTAGAATAATTTTGAATTGCTGCTCGTAACAGTGTTCTGTTAAAGTAACACACATTCAAATATCCCAAAATACTACAGAGACCTCTGTTAATTACAGTTAAGTATATCAACTGACAAAATATTACTGACATCCAATATTTTGCAAAACATTGTGTCCTACCGCACCAACACTTTTTATCTTGAGTGCTAAGATAATTCATTCGTATTTGTAGAGAATGGACATCTATTGATAAAAAAAACTTTACAGAAGCCAAGACTTTTTTTTCCTTAAACTTTCTTCAAAACTGAGCCAACTACAGAATTCTGGTAAATGGCTGCAATCTCAAATTGCCATGCTGAACAAATAGGAGGCAGTAAATGAATGGTTTGACAGCAGATGAATTTGTCCCTTGTCAATGTTTGAGATTGGACACACATTCATTAAAAAAATGCCAACCTATATGTTGCTACTACATCGAAACAGAATACTCTTAGTACTTGCACTGGAAGCCTACCAAGCACCAACTCTCTGACAACAGGATGCGCTCACAACAATCAACACTGAGCTGGCAACAGTACAGTGAAGAAGGGGAAAAAAAAAAAGGCATTAAAATAATACTGGGAAGTAAACATGCCTTTGAAGGGGAAACATCCTGGAACAGGTCTTCCAGACACGCATTCCAGTTCTTGCACTTTACAAAATTATAACACATGTAAACTCTTCAAAACGGAAAAGTAGATAGTACTGAATAAACATGCAATTATATTTATGTTGCATTATTTTTTCCCATGTATTTAAATTGCATATGTTGCTTACTTTGCAATGATGGAAATTTTTAAGTAGCCAACTCATAATTCTTAATTATCAGGAATTCCTTTTAATCATATTGATGCTCTGCACAAAAGGCACAAAAGCCTTTTGTTCAAAATCCAAATGGTGATATCTGGTTACTGTTATCTTAGACAATGTGCATCAAGCCTGTTCCACGGGAATAACTCATTTTAAAAGGCATCCAAGCATACAGAGCTGAGGAGGACAATTCTGAACTTCTGTTACTGAAATGGAATAAATTAATATGTTGAAAAGCCATCCTTAGAACATTGGGTAATGAGCAAGCAAATAGTGGATTTGGTAAGAGCAGTAAGTTAACTTTGTCTTAGGCAGCTTCTTGAAAATCTGCTTGAAGTTTAGAAGAAACTACAGAAGTAGGATAGAGATTTGAGCTATAAAGCACCATTGTTAAAGATGAAAATTTTAATTTCCCATAAGCATGAAGGATAGAAAAAAATATCTAAATGTATCATACAAATTCATGTTCTCTACCTTTAGAACAACAACAAAAAAACACTAAAATGCATCAACTATGTTTTACCATCTAGCATTGTATATAGTGCTAGTTTGGACTTGTGAGTGCTTTTCATTTCTTAGTGCCCTGTGGTTTCTTACAAACCTGGTATTAACTCTATTTACAAAATGTTTACCGAAGACAAGACTTACACAAACATTTTTGCACTGAAACCTCATTTAAATATCTTTTCCCATACAGAGCAGTCCAAATTAATGTGGTATTTCATTTGTAATGACTGCTATGGGCAGATCTCCAGTCAGAAAATCTGAAATCACAAATGTCAATTTTAAGCCAAAGTCACACAAAGGAGTTTTTGCTGAACTCCTGCATGGAAAGATCTGCTCCTAAAATTGCCCAGCCACCCTGTCTTTGCAGGGGAAGATTCAGCCATACTGTCAGATAGACACGGAGAATCCTCAAGATTAACACCAGTCTTTGCTCTGTTTTGTGAACAAGCGGTTGCTATTCTTTTTTATTACACTAGTTTTTTTCATTCAGTCATTTTATTTTTTTTTAAAGATCTATTCTGAGGCTAATTAAGAAACAACTTGACTAATAGAAAGACGCTCTTCCACCTGCACTGAAGACAAAGGATTTTTTTTTTTTTTTGATCTTTCCACAGCTTAACAAAAGTTAAACGCACGGATACAATTGGAGTTTCATGACAAAGGAACTTTTTGTCTAGTCCTGGCAATGTCACTAGGCCTAACATCTAGTAAACATACTGACCAAACCCAACTCATCTATGGAACAAAGCAGCAGTCTTGTCATATGCCAGGAAAGACTAACGTGCATCATGTGCAGAACTTTCCACATGCTCAAGGGACTGTCTTTTTGCCTTTTACACACTTTGAGGAGAAGGTGTGAGAAAAAGCTACAGAACGTTGAATGGAATTATTCAAGGTTTCCATTATTCTTTTTAAGCTCTACTTGAGAGGAGAACTGCCCCCACCCCCTGACATCCTCCCTGTCAGCTTGTTTTAATCCGAGCATTTCAATCCACTGCTTGTATATTACAAAGAACTAAGTCTGCAGGTGACTTTGGTTCAGTTTTCCTGATGTTACAAAACACTGATGTTGTTGATTTATAGCATTACAGAATGAAAAGGTAGTCTGAGAGGATGGTTGAGTGGCATTTTAATTTCACACAACAAAGAAAATTCTAGAGGGGCACTGGAGGAAAATTAAATACAAGCAAATTATTACCAGACACTGAAAGATGTTACAATACCATATTCATTCACACTACACAGACAGGAGCTTAAAAGAAGCCTGTTTTTAATGTTAATGCAAATATATAACAAACTGATTTAAAAATACAGTTTTGAATTTTAAAACCATCAACAAATATATAATTATGGACATTTCAAAGGCAGAAATCAAAAGCCTGTTTAATGCTTAGGACCCTACGGATTGTATTAATTAGAACTTCACAAAGGCATTAAAATATAAAAAAGGTTTAATTTGGTTAATGAAAAAAATATATTTGATAAGGTATACATAAAATGCTTTATAAAAGATGAGCTCATTTATTCAAAAAAACATTGCTGTAACAGGATGAATTCCATGAAAATTCAGGGCCTCACTCAGTGCTCACTAAAAGTGATTTTTAGCTACAAGCCTTAAAGAGATGCCCAAATATTCCCATTATAAACCACTCATAACAAGGCTATTACTCAAATAACTTCAGAAGGTAACTCTGAATCCAGGTCCCCACGGAGCAGCAATGCCAGATGGCTGACCTTTCTGTGCTGTACAAGAACCAGCACTCCGAGGCATTTTTGGGAGGCCCCTTCCCCGGGAGCAGCCTGCTAGCCATAGCAATCACTTTCAACACAACACAACGCTAGCGCCTTGATGGCACCAGCCGTAGGCCCAGGGACTTCTCAGCCAGCAGCGCTGCGTGCTCCAGACCGTACCGCAACAGCCTCCACACTCCTAGGGTTTCCAGCTATGCATTCTCAGCCGTTTCTTTAGTCTAGAAGCACTTGCCAGCCATACAAACCACTCCGCACTCAGCCTCCTCTCAGATGGATGTAGCATCAAAATGACAACAGCTTCCCCAGACTACCTGATGCAACAGCCAGCAGCTATGTCATCAGGCGATTCAGAGCCCTCGAAATAACCCTGGGACATGTGCTGGCAGCGGGGAGGGAGGACGCAGCCTCCACAGCACCCACAGGCTTTGGGAGGACTCCTGGGGGTGACCGTCTGAGCTCAGCGTTTTCAAGCTTGTGTGTCTACACAAGCAGCAAAAATCCACCTTTAGTATTTATTGTAATAGCTCTGGAGAATCAGGACCATTATGGAAACGCAAGCTGGATTCCATCTCCAAATCACCAGCAGATTGCCAGCTAAGTGTCAGTTCCAAAAACATTTTATTGGCAATGATGCGTGAACCAGAATGAACACAGCTTGATTTACTTCTCAAGCTGAGCTTGTAGCACTGGCAAAACAACAACAAGAAATCCTGAAGTGCTTTACTTGTAAATTAAAAAAGGGTATCCAGAAGCACTTGCCTGCAACATACATTGAATACTATAATGCTTCACACTCCGTTTCAGATTATTTAATCTTTCGTCTTAAGAAACAGTATTTCCTACACAGGAGATACATTTCCCTTATGGAATATGCAGAACTCAAAAGTGGACAACTGTTCTACGGGGATGGCATTTGCCTGCTACTTCTCCCCATGTACGAAAGCAGCTCAAGTCAAGCAAAAAGCGTTAATCATCCTTCCAAATATAAAAAAAACTCCATCATATCATTGGATACTAAATCTCAAAAAAGGGTAATTTTTAACAGATAATAAAAATTGACGATGGCACATGCCGCGTGATGCTGTTCTACTTCTGAACCTAACTGGAAGACAGAAGAGTAGAAAAACAAATCCAAAAAGTGTACTTTGAAGAATTTAAGAAAGAGACAGAAGAGGTAACAACAGAGCAGACTCACTTCTCAGTTCACGTAAAGAAGTCCAGATCAGTTTCTGGCTTAGTATGCAACCTAAGTTGTTCAAGCTTGGATTGTTAAGAACTGATGTATGTACAGATACATTTCATATAGTTCCAAGCAAGCATGGCATCCTTTATAGGTCACCGTCACTGACATACACTTTAGGCCATGCTCTTTGGCAGACAGCTACTCTTCAAGGAAAACAGTTTCAAAAACAAAAATCAAGAGCACTGGTCTGCGCAGGAGTTTAAGAGTATCCAAACAAACTATTCCATCAATACAGCCATGGAGCCAGTAACCTTAGTCTGAAGAGCAATAAAGAACATCTCAACAGCAATAACATTTTACAGTGATTGTGTAGCCTGATCGAGAAACAGGAATTACATTTCACCAAATCCCTGCAAGTTAGAGCATTTGGATCTCATTTAGGATGAGCAAGTGAGCTTTCCTCTTTCCCTTCTGAGCAATCAGAATGAAAAGTCTTTCCTTTGTCCCTGTAGAGGATGGCAATATTTCTTATATCTCAGAAAGTTTTCCAAGGCACAGCTGTATTGCTCTGGTATTGCAATCTTAGCTGTTGGTAGGGCTCCAAGCTATGGAGAGATTTCTCATCTCTAGCAGATTCACCTAATGATATAGTTGCTGTTTTTAAATTAACTGTGATTCTGTTGTATGGGTAACAGAATATGTTTTTAAAAAGCTGTAACACAAATTGTTTCTGCATATAACAACATTAAGGGAAAAACTTTCATTACTTTGGGACACTTTCTTCTGTATCATTATGAGACTTATCTTATTATGTAAATGTTTTGCACTGAAGCTCTAATCCATCAAGGATCTCTAGAGTGATATTGAAAGGAATAAACAATTAACTACCAGCCAGAAGCATTACAGGATGAGGCAAAAATGAGAAGTTCTGGGAACACATTCTCGAAATAAACAAATAAATAAATCCCTTCAAATGAAGCAGAAAAGAGAGGTTTTTCTCTGGTTTCCCATAAAATAGAATTTGCCCCATTTAGAAATGCATCATTGGAAGGAGGGGAAAAAAAACAGACCTCTAAGGGTTAAATATTAGTGCTTCTCTGCTGTATTTTATATAATATCTTACCAATTCAACATTGATTAGGCAGTGAAATCACAGTAACAATATAAAGTTCTGAAAGGAAAGGTAGTATATTAAGAATATGTGGTACTATGAGAATTTTAGTCCCCATCAAGCTCCTCAAACACCAACAAAAAAAAGAAATCACAACTTTGTGTGATTTTGCATTTTTCTCCTAATTCTTTACTGGAACTAATGTTTAATGTTATTTCCTAGCAAGTCAAACTATAGCTGGAATCAAGTTCAACAAAACACAGAAACAAACATTCATGTGTTAAAATTCAAGCATTTCAAAAACTTGCTTAGGAGAAAAAAATTGCAGAACCACTAGCAGGTTGTTGGTTTAAGCTGAAAAAAATAAACAAGAACACTTGCCATAATTAGGGTAATAGATGGTTTGAAATTACTGTACATGATATATATGGAAATTCCTTGATTTTGACACCAGCTGTTTTGAACTCCACTGAAATACTGAGTACATGCTCATGAGTTAATTGAATAAAACTGGTTTACAGTAGCAAAAGAAATGGCAAATAATTATGTTCATTTAATTCATTTGGGATTCAGCTTGTTTTCTGCTTCCTTGATATTAATGAAAAGAAATCCAATTTGTTCTACGTGGCAAGATATGTAATTTAGATGCTTATTAATGCACAGTTCTGGTAGTAACTTTTTGAGAAATGTTGTCTTTAAAATGTTTGTTTTGATAGTCAAGGAAGCCATAAGTGTAACAAAACAACGTTTCATATCAAAGTATAACAAACTTGGACTAAAACGTTGTTTCTCACTGTGAGAGGGTGTTTTGTAGACTATCATAACTTGTAAAGTGATCCTTGGTAATGGCACAATTTTTACAAGATTTATTGTAAATCATTATGCTTAATCTAAAAAACATGACAATAAGGCCCTCTTATAATCTCTAACATTATATTACACCAGATGCACAAACACAACCAACTTTGAAAAAGTATCACCACTTTAATTTTTTGTTCCTAATCACTTAAAAACTAATCTGTTCTAACGAGGACACTCTGTTATGACACTGCCTGCATTCTTGCCACACAAAGAATACTTCTGTCACTGCTAAATTTTTTTTACCACACCTTTGAAAGTAGTGCTACAAGCACTATAAACATTATGGTTGCACCGCAGGTTTAAATACAGGGAAAGAAAGCATCATCAAATAGTGCCCTGAAATTAAGCAAGTGGCAAATGACTACCACTGCAGACCTAGCCTGTGATCTAACCAGCGTAAGACAGAGAAAACATGAGAGCTCCTGTGATCATACACAGCTTCTGGCCTGAAGGTAACCAAGCCTGAGGAATCAAAACAAATAGATTTGTTAGACAAAGCTTAGTTCACACGTTCATTTTTTTATTGCTAACGTTAAGAGGAATACGAGGTTGCACTGCAGGATAAGGGAGGAGGAAAAAAAAAGCCAAAGCATTCCTCTAGATACACTCAAATACTACAGCAGCTGACATCACCAAATAAACAGATGCAAGAACATCAGCATGATATGAAGTACTTAGTCCTATTTGCTATGCAGAGGTAGATATGACAAGAAACTTCATTTGTCACTAGTATCTGACCTGCACAATTGCTTACATCTGCACAAGGTAAATGTGAAAAGGGACTGCTATTTAGTACAGCATTCGGACTGGGGAGAGAGTTGCCCAAATGCACACATGAAGTGCAGGTCTGTGAAGAATTAAGTCATTTTACTGCAACTCAGCAAGCCTCCATTTTAGCTGAGCCTAGGAAATTAATCTGTATAAAGTAAAAACTAAGAAAAACTTGTTTCTAGAGAGCCTTGTCCACAGAACTGAAAGGCAGGAGACACGACAGTGCAAGTACTAACTTCATACAGAGGTGACCACTGACTTTATTAATCCACACTGACCATGTAATTTTGGAGTAACTTGAAGAAAACACATTTAAAAAATATTACCAGTTCTTTAGCTTTGCTGCTCTGTGGGATGAAAAGAAATGACAAAATAGTGGAATTTCCTGGAGGGTAAAACACAATTCTTCCATCAATTCTTTTCATGAGAAAGTTGGTTCCCCTTGCTCTTCTCAATTAACTTCTATAGAGTTCAGTGTGCTTGTAGCATGAGTTTCATGATGGACGGATTCCTGGACATTGCCACTGAGAAGAAAATTCACAGCATTCCTGTAGCCATTTGTTTGGTATCTCTCTAAAACCCTGCTCTCAGTAAGTGGATGAACAGGAACACAGCTCAGACCACAACAGTTTCCAGATTATCTTTGTGCTGGACAGTCAGTAGTTTCCTTCTAGTCTCAATGTTAATGTACTTGCAAATTATGCATACACCACAAAATTACCTGATGCTGCTATATTTTTAACTTGGGGGGGGAACCACATCAGTGAGGTTATACTTCAGTAATGTGCATCACAAGATGAATCTATTTCTCTCCCCAAGAGGTTTTGTTTTCAAAGCTGAAAGATTACCATGCCATTTCTTTTTCTTTTCACTTTTGGGGTCTGTGCTTGCCTCCTATTTCATTGTTCTGATTGTGCCAAAATTTCCCATTTTTCATATTACAGCAGAAATTTTGAAATGAGCATTAGCTCCCTCCATACTACGCTGCCAGCTGAGATCTCCACTAAGGCTTCAAGAAACCACTGGCAGATGTTAAGAACTGTGATATCACCATCAAGAATATTAATAAAATTCTGTTACAGATCTGAACTTGACTCATTCCCGTAGTCCTTCCGTAAGACTGAGGAACCATTTATCTTCTACTGTGACTATGTACTGAATACTGAATGTGTTCAATAACTACAAACTGTGTTTCATGGTAGAGAGTTCAACTAGCATATTTCTCCACTGCTTTTGACTCTGATTGCAAATGGCACTTTTGCCTTCTGACACATCATACCTTTCCCATGCTTAATTAATTATTGAATGGTTTTAGAGCAATCTGTTCCTTTCAAAAAAATTGAAAAAAAATCACACAATAAAATAAGAGGTCCACGAGACTGAGGCACTGATTTCATAGCACAAGGCCCTCTTGATAACCACTGCTAAACCCCACCACTCCTCACAAAAGAGAAGGAAAAAAGACAACTGATCATATCTTGTGTGAGTGCATGTGGGTATATATCTATGTATCGGTAGCTGTTGCTATTTATTTCTGCTGCTTTCCTGCAAAATTGTATGTAAGTAAACGTGATCTCAAAATATAACAGTTATCATTTTACACTGGTGGGATCAAAATTATGGACGGTTTGCTCAGTCCGGGAAACTCCAAATTAGAATGGAATGGCTTGTTGCAGGAGTAAAGTCAAGCCACTAGCTTACATTGATGAGTAAAACCAGATCCACACTTTTCTTGACTTCCTACACACTAGAAAACTCTTACACTTTGAGGAGGGCATCCTTGAAGATGATCAGCTGTCCTGGGTCCCTTTACACTTCAGGGCAGCATCCCATGCTCTGCACATATTACTTGCCATCAAATCTCCCTGACACAGACTGAAAAAAACCTCTCTCTATTGTTCTGAGCCAGTGTCTTTTTTACTGACCTAATTAAAGGTTCTGATTTTCAATAGATGCTGTAGTCACTGGGGGAGGTAGGAGGAAAAATAAATTTAAAAAAAATCCTGAAATTCTTCCCAACAATTAACACTTTCTCATTTAAATGTGTCTCTCTTTAAACATACACATATTTACATAAACATATCTGCTTCTATATACATAAATGAAAAAGAATTAAAACTAAATGCATAGAACACCCGCATCAGGCTGATAAACAGATATATTTCTACAAATGATTAGAGAAATACTACATACTTGTTTTTAATGAGCTACAAATGTTATTTCAATTTTGTTTCTGAAATTCCATTCCTAAACTGTTTGGCTGGTCTGCTAGCTGCTAATTACCTGCAGGTTGGTATTGTTTCTGTTCACAATATTTGGATTTCAGCTATATAGCAATGATGATTCTTTTCCACTAGCACACCTTATAAATTCTTTCAATTACCTGCCTTTTGTCTTTATTTATCCCTGTGGGGTGGATACTTACAATCCTCAACTTTATTTGTTGCTGTGTGTATATATCCAGGATTATTTTCCTATATATTTATGTTTTCCTTTATAAATCACATCTAATCTATTTCTAATAGGTCAGTTGCCCTTATAATGCTAAGTGATTACTATTTGGAACACTGTTTTATAATACAACTTAATTTGCGATAATTAGAAGTTAAAAAATCAATTGTTATAGTCATATGTAAAGGCATTACGACGGGATGACAAAATAATAAAGCTGTCTATAAACGTCTTTCCCTTAAAAGTAAAGATCTAACATGTAGCCTCCTCAAAAATAAAATATGAACACAATATAGTTTAAAACTGAAATATCATTTAACTTCAGTCCACACTCCAAAACAGTGCAAACAGAAATGAAAGTACTTTCACTTTTCTTTAATGCTTTCATTAATTATTTTTTAAGAGAGTCTCGATAGGGCAAAATGATGCTAAAAATTCTCAAACACCTGCAATTCTCAAGTTAAATATTCACAAGCTGGTAACAAAAAAAAGCGCTTTTTAGTTTTTTTGTATTTTTTTCCACTCAGATTTTTCAACAACACAAGAAATAAATAATTTTAAAATATTTTTGTAAATATAAACATAATGGAAGTTTATTTCTAGTACTTTATACCTTTATGCATCTAGCTAGCATTTGTGAGCCATTTGCTATCGGTCCTTCTAAGGAGGGGAGAGTTTTTATGGAATGATATTCTAGATATTCTGACTAGTCTGGCTGTTGTGCACTCTTAGGAAACAACGTACAAAAAATATCATTATCTACCCTTCTTCCGCATGCCTCACCCTAAGACCTCAGCAGGCTTTGCTGAAACAAAATACTTGCATTTCATGATGTGCATGTATGGTGGGAAATTCTACCTGCATTTTACCAACAGCTGGAACGGTCGGCCCTAGAGTGCTTGTAATCGCTACAGAAACTGAAGACTTGAAGGGAGCAAGATCAGATGTCCCCAGCTGAAACGCAGGCCAAACTGAAGCAGCAGACCGGTAAACTCTGGCAACCAAAGCTATTTAGGATTTCTGCCTTATCCAACTGATATCTCTCTGTCTTTTGCACACTTCCTAATACCATTATGGATTACTAGATCAGAACAATTTGGCTTTTGGAGACATTTGCTCTTTCCTTAGAGATTTTTCTAGCCCAAGAAATAAAACTGCACAGAGTAGAAGTTGGTGATCAAGAAATTGAAAGCAGAAAACAAGCTTCTGATTTTTCCCATTCAATGTTTCTCTTATTTCCTGGCTTTCAACTAAAGCAGAGGAAAACACAGGCAGGACTGAGCAGTGGGGCAGTTCAGGGTGGGGGGAGGGCAGGCAAAGGGAGAGAGCTGCAAGTACCAACTCTATGCCTGGTGATACTCTAAAGCTCCCAAACACTGACAAAGACTAAGAAAATCAGTTTTTCCCCAGTGCTTTTGTCATTGAACTCCTCCTCCTTTTCACGAATTACAGCAGCAATCTACTTCCATCAGTAACTTACAATCCTCCTCAAAGCTATTTCACCCCTTTTAAAAACCAGATCAAAATACTCAGGTAGCTGTGTTCACATTCTAGTCTTGTCAGTGAGCCTCATAAGATGGTGCTTCTTCATTCCGAGCAGCAGCCAGTCTGGGTCATGGTGGCTCAGCTCTTGCCTGAAACATCAGCCTTTCAAGTTTTACAACCACATTTGAAACGAAGCATTCTGAATGCTGTATTTTGCATCCATTCAGTACAGACACACTTTTCCCCAAGATCAGCTGCCACCGCAACAGAAGTTCAATTTCCCATGTTTCTTAAGGTACACAGAAGTGAGATGTGAGGAAGACAGACAAAACAACTGGTTCAAGCCAACATGAAATCTTACATCTGACTTCATGTATGCTCTCCATCTCTTTCTGAAGAAATCAACATTAGCTTCAGCACTTTTTCACACTCATTTTTCTACCACTGAGCAACAAGTTATTATACCAAAACACTTTCCAGCTAGTTCCAATAAATTCAGTGGGCTGTGCATCTAAAATGAAAAGTGTATGAAGTGTTTGAGGTGGAAGAAATAAAGGGACGTTTATTTCACTTTAGCTAGTTTCATTGTTTTAATGGCTTGTTTTGAGGTTCCACCCAACCTCAAATACTCTATGCAGTTTGAAATACAACCCCAAACTGGAAATGTATTTCAGCACTTAGCCATCCACCTTGATGTGCCTTCAAGATGTAAATCATGCTACAACCCACATTGCTTCCTCTAGGGTAAAGGTCCCCCCCGAGATATTATCTCATACAGCTCAGCAAAGTTTAATTTATCTCAGTCATCTTTTTAAGTTAAATCACAAATCTGTAAAATGTGCCTTCTGATCAGTGCCTTAGATTACTCATACTATTAGAGTTAGTGGCGGAAACAAGATTCTTGGCATTCAAGTTATGACTTGTTTAGGAAATTGATATTGGCATTTTCTGCATCATTTGCTTTTTCTCCAGTGAATTACTTTCCTGTCTTTGATTGTCCTAAAGAATTTTTAACCTTATGGGAGAATAAAACTAATTAAAAAAAACTGGCAAATTTAACTTCAGGCAGAGAGTCCAGGCTTCCTCTTAGAATTAATGTGCCTATTGATCTGTTAAAATAATAAACTGAAAGTTGCAGTCTATCACAGAAAGCTAATGTTGGAGGTCAAACACTAGTTTATCCTTTAAGGGTGAGCATAATGCTTCTTATATCTATAGGTTAAATTGACATCTTTTCAAGACGGGATGGATAAGTACAGAGAGGAATAAGGTCCTATGAAACTCACATGGAAACAAAATGTAATATGAAAAGTAATTTTTTTCTTTGCACAGACATAGCCCCTGTAATATTACATTATTAAGTATTATTATATATTATAATTATATGATTACATTAATATTTAAAAGTGTTAATTCTGTTTAGGGACAAAACTATAGTGACAGGCTTTNTTGTTTTAAAACAGTAAAGCAGCCATAGCTCCACGAGGATCTGTGAATTTTTGTTCTCTTCTTTAATATTTCCTGACTGCAGGTGCTAGTATTACACAAGTTGGGAAGAAAAGTTACACTTCAGATTTTCAGTATCAAAGACAAAACAAATCAATTTTAATTTCTCAAGAGATGAAACTGCTGATGCAGAAGGTCATTAAATAGTGTCTGCTGTTCAGTGGCACTGGAGTGCAGAATAAAAGGGCTTACAAAATGACAATCATTGAGACTGAGAAGATGAAGGAAAGGAAGAGCTTGTAATTCCTAGTGACATATTGGGGCTTTTTAAGGAGGTTAGAAAGGGGGACCCGTAGATGATTAAAAAAAAAAGAAAGAAAAAAAAGAAACATCCACTTTGTTTGTTAATTGCATATTACTAAATATATCCACTGAATAGCCAGGTGCTACCCCAGTAATGCCAATTCTTGAATAGTATAGAAATCTATGACCAAAACGAAAACACCAAAATGGAATTATCTTTGCTATCAGCTCTCCTCCACTATCATCACACTGTATGTTAGCTACATGTTTAATTTAGATAAAAAAAAAAAAAAAAAAGAAAGAAAACTGGTATATGTTTCAACCAGTTCATTCATCAGTTTCCCTCTGGTACCTTTTCCTAGTGAATCTTTATAACAGTAATTATCACAGAAACATATTCAAAACTATTAAAATTCACTTATTATATCAGCTGGAAGACAGGAAGGCACTGCATAGATAAAACCACAGAAACAATGTTAAATAAGAAAAGCATGGGATCTGAAATTAGCATCTGCGATTTAGGTCCAATACTGAACCACAATGCACAAAGATGGTGCTGCATTTTACCCATTACTTCCTTCTGCAATCCTTTGGAAAGCCTCATCAGCATAGCTGCCACTCTCAGGGTCTCAATGAATCCATCACAGTATCCCCCAGTAAGCTTAAACTATATCATAATATTATGATAAACCATATCATAATATCCCCCAATAAACTTTTATTGTCCTGATCAAACAGCTTGTGTGAATAGGTTACATATTAATCTGAATTTGAAGCCAGAAAGACTTAAATATCAGTTTTGTTTACCTTCCCTTCTTTGTCCTGTTTCTTTCTCTACTTAGCCTCTTTCCTTTTACCCTTTATTTGCCTTTTGTTTAGCAAGTGTCAGGTTTATCCAGACAAGACCATCTCTCACAACATTGCTTTGAGCCTGTGACCAATGCGACAGTCAAGAGCATTGACCTAAACAATTCGACAGTAATTCAAGTTTGTCAGGTCGTGAAATGTCTCATAAGACCATGAGCTGAGCCCATGTTTCTCCAGTATTAGTACTAAGGTAAAAGCCTGAAAGGAAAAAAAAATAATAATAATAATAATTCTTTTTCTCTTTTATTGTTTTCTTCTTCTTTTGCCTTCATGTGTCTCGTTTCCTCATAAAACCAGTAGGATTGGCTCCAGTAATAGCTCCAGTCCTCATATAACTGTCTACTAACTCTCCATCACCCAAACATCCCTACAAGAACTGGTTGTCACCATCTCAAAATATATCAAAAGCAGGTTGCTATTGTTACAAACTGTTATTTCTTCTTTTTGTACCTCTAGAATTTATTTAAAATATCTGCAATCACGTGTTAGCCTTGAGATTAAACTGGCCAAATGCCTGTATACTCGAAACAGCAAACCATGCTGAGCTGGTTAGTGTCATAACCAGACTACCTTCAACTCTCTTCACCCGTTACTGTATTTGTATTCAGTGTTTCCCTTGGAAACAATGCTGTTCCTGTAACACAGCACAGTGTAAATTAATTTTCAACATCTACACATTTTAACTAGGTACCTTATTTTCCCAAATTCTGCACGTTCCATAGCCTTAAACTGGAAATGAATATACCATTTTCTCCTAATATCCACAGTGATCTTACATAAGTACTTCAGTGGGCTCATTATTCATTACACATACTCACTTCCACATAAATGCATGGAAATTGGTGTGCAAACACTGACTGTGAATGAACTGATTCTCAAATGTAGAACAAATAATGAAGGAGTATTACCCGCACTGCAGTTGTTAACACTGCTGTAATTAGGGTTTTAACGATCAGTTACTAAGATATGAACAGTCTTCTTTTCAGTTATGTTTATTAGAACATCACGAGGTAGGAAGTACCGTACTCTTTCACTGAATCACTATATTGTAAAGTTGTCTTTTCTTCAGTATATTACACTGAAAGTTGAAAAGTAACCTTTCTTAAACGATTTGTATATTTTCAACCTTACGTAATTTTGTAAATGCAAAGAATAATTTTCACATGTCCAATATTTAACCTGAGTATATTTCTGCAAAGGCGTCCTATGGGAGTTCTTGCTTTTCTTTAACGGAGTGCTACAGCAGAGTTGCATGCTTGGCCTTCCATCTAAGAATATATTTTTTCAAGAAACAACTAAGCTACTTGTACAAGTTCTGTATGCCCCCTTCTGTTTACAACATTCCTCTTTTGTAAAACGTAGAATTAGATGTGCCTTTTAAAAAGTTATCAATGGTATAGAACTACAGCCTGTCTAGATCCCTCTGAATTGCAGCCCTGCCCCTGAGCTTAATGTCTGGTTCCTCCAATTTGGTGTCATCTTCAATCTCCATGCAAGTGCAGTCATTCACCTCCACCAGGTTACTGTTATGGATGTTAAACAGGACAGGTCCCAGGACAGACACCAGCAGTGCTCCACTTGGTAACTGATCCAGGCAGAACAGGATGCACTCTGAGCCTGGCCATAGCCACCTATTTGTTCATCATCCAGGCAACACGCTAACTTGGACACAAGAGTAACATGAGAAACAGTGCTGAGCACCTGCTCAAGTCAACACAACTGACATCCACCACACTCCTCTTATTCACAGAGTTATTTTACCATAGAAGCTAGTCAGGTTGGTGAGGTATGATTTACTCTCCATGAATCCTTTCCGACTGTTCCCAATCACCTCTTCTCCTTCAAGTGCCCAGAAACATTATTCCAAGAGAGCATGTCCTGTGATTTCCCTTGGGACAGAAGTCACATTGAGTTACCTTCAGTTACCTTCAGACTTCAGTGACACAAGCACTCAGACCATAGCTTGACTGGGAGGTCGTAATATTATATAGCAGAACATGGCATGTCCAGCTCTGAAATCAGTTTCAGAACTCACACAGGCTCACGTGCAACCCCAGCTTTGCTATAATTTTTCAGCTGCAAGTGAGTGTTCCTGCTATTTGTGAGCTACTGAAAACTACTACTGCATTAAGTGACAGGACATCTCTATTACATGCTACAGTTATATTAAATATTTCTGTTAGCCATTAAATGACAAAACTTTGATGCTTCTAAGTAAACTTCAATCAGTGTGACAAATACATACAATTTTAAATTTACTGTATTATGACAAATAAGGTCATTTTGTATGGCTAAAAGCACAAGGTAAGTCTGTCATCCAAGACAATTAGGAAACAACATTTCTCTTATTCTAAGTACATATGCATATTTTGCATAGAAGTCACAAAGTTCAACTGTCATTCTACAAAATATCAATATCCATCAAATCAAATGACAGCATCTTCCATCATGAACTGTTTGGTATAATGGAAACAGAGTCACTGGAATACAATGCTTTAGCAGGATAAATCACTCGCATTTTGGAAATAAATGTCTCAGCCTCACCTCAATGTTTATTTCCTATGAATGCCAAGGGGATGCTAAGACATTCATCTAGCAGTGGGAGGATATTATCCCATTGTAACGTTCCGTTCTGACATTCTCTCTTAAATCATTCAAATCCTATTATTGATGACCCTCATCTAATTTCCACAATTCTTGCACCTCTAGCTTAAAGAGTTGCTTCCATGGATATAACATTATGACTTCTAAGCAGCACACAGGAAGACTCCAAGATCTGAATAAAAATGTTACACTTTCTGTGTTGCTTTAGAAAAGGAGATGTGCTGAAACGCAAAACTTCATCTTCCAAGATGTGTACTGAGTACACTGGGATGAAACCTAGAAGACACTCAGAAGACAGAGACTTTTAGAGAACACATTAAAGGCCTTCTGTCCTTATACAGGGTCATATATGAGAGGAAAAACTGGTCGCACATCTAGTTTTTAACGTTCATATCAAATAATTTGTAACTTCAATTTTTGATTCTGTTTGGTAAATTTGGTTTTGAAGGCTGATAATTGTGCCTACTTTAAATTCATGAATGTAAAAACCAAGATATTTTAGTGCTACAGTTATTTCAACTTAGAAAGCCATTCTGTGAACTCATAATAGTGCTCCCATTTGCAGAGATATGAGCAAGAATACATGTTTTTATAGCAGCAAGCATTTCACTGAATGCTTTCCTCTGATATAAAATGCAACTAAGCAGCAGAATGTTGAAAGTATCCTCAGCATGTACAATAACATTACCCATTTCATCCGCAAAAAAAAAAAAAAAAAAAAAAGCCACTGCCCTTCCCTCACACCTGTCACTTTCAGATTCTGAGAACACAGCCGAAACATTCTTCTAACCCCCATCTATTCAGAGGTTCTCCAGGTTCAGGCTCAAAGTGATAAAATGGAAGGAAAAAGAAAATCTTTATTCCATCAGATATTGCAAAATATGATACATCTCCTTTCGGGAGGTGCATAAATGTATAAAAAAAATCTATAGCCTGGTGTACTGGGTCTGGCTGGGACAGAGTTAACATTCTCCCCAGCAGCACATACAGCGCTGTGCTTTGCCCCTGAAGCTAGAACAGCGTCGAGAGCGCAGCAGTGCCTGGGCTATGGCTGAGCAGTGCCAGCACAGCACCAGGGCTGTCCCTCCAACTCCCCTCCCCAGAGCCCAGAAGCCTGGGGGTGGGCAAGAGGTGGGGAGGGGACGCATCCAGGGCACTTGAGCTAAACTGAGCACAGGGATATTCTGTGCTGTATGATGCCATGCTCAGCAACAAAAGCTGGGGCAGAGGGGAAAAAGAAGGGGAGGGACTCTCGTTATGAAAATGTTCGTCTTCCTGAGCAACTGCTGTACGTTGCCCTGCTTCCCAAGAAGTGGCTGAACATCGCTTGCTGATGAGAAGTAGAAAATGATTTTTTGTCCTCCTTTTGCTTCCTTGCAGCCTTTGCCTTTTCTTTCATTAAACTGCTCCTATCTCAAACCCACAAGTTGTTTTCAACTCATTTTCCGCCCCCAACACCAACCCCCCTTCCTGCTGAAGGTGGGGAGTGAGGGAGCAGCTGTGCGGTACTTAGCTGCCTGCCAGTGCTAAACCACAGCCCCTGGCAGAAATAAGAACACTGCATCTGAAGTTCTGATGTTGACAAACAGGGAAAAAAAAAAAACAAAAGCAATGAGATATGCTGGACCATAAAATGCCAACACCCAACCGATTTTCAAAGTGGTACATGACAAGAAAGCTGGACAGAAGGGGCCATGTCTTTTGCTCCACAGACTGAAATATGCAGCACCTATGCCACCAGAAAATCATTAATGACTGACATTTTAAAAGTGCTCTTCTGCATAGGCATCCTTTTGTAAGCTTTTTACAACACAAACTATTGATCCCCCCCCCCGCCCTCAGGTTTCTATTGGGTTTTACATAAACTAAACACTTTCAGTGCTAATATTCATTTTTTGTTTACCAATACTTGACACACAAGTAAGACTATTATACTGAAGAGATCTACCAGAAATACTATAAAGATTTTTTAAAAAATCCCCACGGATATGTTTGCAGGTGTCTCTCTATCCATAAGAACAGGCAACATTAAGTTCTCTTGTACTGCATAAGTCAGTTATGTTCTTAATACTCCTTGCTTATTTTACCCTATATATTAACAGCATATACTTTACTAGCTACTTTGGACAACATACAGCCACAACCACCGTATACTCATGGCATCAACTGCATGCAGTAATGCATATTTCAAGGAACAGCTAACACATTTTTAAAAGGAATATGGAAATCCAAGCTTATATACCTTTGCTTTTGCAGTTTTAATTCTAATCTGTAACAAAATTTTAGAATTTAAAACCATAAGACCAAGATAACAAGTGAAAGCAAAAAATAAACACTATTTGGGACAATAGGATGCTTTAACCCTACACATCTTCCAAATCATCTTAAACAAACTAGACTACGTGGCAAAGAATTTCTAAGAGACCACTGAGGACCACGTCAGCATCACACCATAAACCACTGAAATGCAGCCAGCTCTGTGATAAACACAAGCATCTATTTAACACTATGTACTCTCCCAAGTAGTAAAAAGAATTCTCCAAAATTGCAGTGATATGGTGGGCAAACCAAGCTTACTTGGTCTACCATCTGCATCCTTACAAAATTCAGCACCAATTAGGTGAAGCAGAAGTCTGAATTTTGTGTTCACGAGAGATTCATTCATGTGTTTGACAGCAAAAACTAACAAAGTACTGAGGCTCTGTTTCATCATAAAACATGCAGATACGAACATTCCTGAAATTAGAAAGGAAACCACCTACCAATTACATCACAGCCAGCATGCTCAGATTCAGTTATACCCAGGAAGAGGGTGATAATATTATCAGCAAATATATAATTTACCTCGTGAAACTGCCCTATAGGATTACAAAACAGAATCCATCTATCCAATGTATATTTCAGATACTTGAAGCATGTATAGGGTACACACAAATGTAGGGGTATGTGCAAAAATACTAGCGTTGGAAATAGGTGCTTTATGATCCCCCATATTGTTTATCCCTTACCCTAAAACCAAGCAAAACCCCCAATGGTGGCATGTGTAACCACGTTCCCCTCTACAACACTGGGAAGCAGCCAGCACCCAACTTATGGCATATCAGCAAGTTATGTATTTAAATAAAATTTTATTAGTAATCCAACAAATGCAAGTTGTTCCAAAGATCTTTTGTAAATGCTTCCTCCTAATTTTAAAACACTGCACAGCAGTATAATGAATTATAATGGTATTTTTGTACTATACCTCAAGGAGAATAGACAATATGTTTGTATTATTCTGTTCAGATCAATATGGTTTGAATAATAACTAAAACCATAAAGACATAAAGAGCCTTCGGGGAACCTGTTTTTACCATTAAGGAACTGCTTTTGCACCTAATTTAAACATACAATAAACAAACCATTATGTTTCTGGGATTCTTGTTAAATGCTTTGCGATGTATTTTACAATTGTAACCACTCTCACAACTACAAAATTAAGCATTTGAAAATGACCTAAAAGATGTTTCACTAAGATATACAATTTGTCCATATACATTTATTTCCTTTTTAATGAAGTATATTCTGAAGTACTATAGAAGCAACTTCATTTTCAATATTTAGTGTCTGAGATGAATAAGGCATTACAATCAATAAGAAAAAAAACTAGATAATAGTTCTTACATTGTCTTCTGATATTACCACTGTACTTTTACAGCAGAGAAGTATATTAAAAGGGGTAGACTGCAAATAAAATAATTAAAAATTAATCATGTAAATCATTCAGCTGTGTGTTCCATTAGGACTCTGTAAAACTCTCTTATGTGCAACAGAACTAAATCTAGCTCTCTACTCTGCAACAGCCTTCCTATTTTTCAAGGTGAATATTTTCTTAAAGTAGTGCCAGGGTTAACTTACAGAACAAACATTTGTTGCCAAACCTGTTGTGCTCAAATCCTCCACAACTTCAGAGACTAGAATCAAGACCACACTTTATTGTATATAATAAAAGTAAAAATTGCCAATAAGCATTAAAAAAAAAAAAACTTGGCAACTTGCTACATTTTGTTGCTTTTATTCATGCTTCTCCCTCTTCATCAAGATTCCACTTTTTCCTCTCCTCCACCCCAAATTATGCATTTGCTTATACCAATCTCAATATCTGTTTTCTTTTCGCTTCCTGCTCTTTTTTTTTGTGCTTCTTCTGAACAGTTCTTCCCATTCTTCTCTCATTCAAATATTCTGTCCACACTGACACCCAGCTAACTAACTACAGAGAAGCAAAGCAGTCATCTGCTACCCAGAGGAAAATATCTGTCTTGTTTGGGCTCTTATTCACTTGATAAGCCTGATGCTGTGCTGCTTTAATATATTAAGGTTTCTTAGAGGAAGCATCTGGGCTTCGTCTTTAATATGCATCCCTCTAAGTACTGGTAAAACTTGATAAATCTTTCTAATTGCTAACTGAGAAAGTGCAAGTATTTTCATGTTTTCCTTCATGAAACTTATTGCTGCAGTGGCTGGGGTCGAAAGCAGCCTGCTTTTCGTATTTGGGTTCTTCTCCGAGTCCTCCTCCAGCAAGTCTCACAAACTCCAGCACAGATAGGATTTTTCCAGGTATCAACAGAGTGAAGTCAAGGTGATTTCTGCCAGGTTCCCTCACGCTGACAGACATTTCTGAAGCACACTTCATTTATATTAAGCAGTGACAACTTACACCACAGGCAAATCAAAGCATTAATTAAGGGAGCTTGCTTAGCCCATACCACACCAGTGATGTCAGGTTCCTATCTGTAAAACAAGGGGTAAGTCTGCATAAGGGAATGGTGAGTGTCTGTGGATATAGCACTTCCTGGGCAACATACACAAACTATCCTTTCTCTACAGTAGCAGAAAGGCACGTCTAACTTTCCTATGTTCCTGTTCCTGACACGTGGCTTCCTCCATTTTCTCAGAGGAAAGAATCTCACTCCTCATCAAGAAGGCTGTAAAATTCATTTTTGCCGAAGTTTCTAAAGAATCTTGGGCTGGCTCTGACTTCAGTCACACTACATCTTGAATAATCAATGAGCTACTGTGGCACTGCCCATCTGCAGACTCTAAATGGAAGCACTGTACAGGGTACACTGAATTTACCAGGTAAATTTTTCTGTTCAACACCATGGACTACAAAATTCAAACAAAACCTGTAAGCGTTGTTAGATTCTTCAGAGCATGTAGTGGAGCACGTCTTTTGGAGACTTTTATGTATACTCTGCATAAGCCTCAACACAAATAGCAGGCCATGAAGTTTCAGCAAAAATATTTCAGTAAATACAATACTGAAACAGTCAAAAGGAATGTCTAATTGCAGAGCAGCAAGAGCTTGCTCTCCCTATCAGTTTTCATTAACGAAGTAAAGAAATGATAAGAAATCACTAAATCTCAGAGAATCTGAGAATCTCACTCGTAAGAAACGCATAGACAAAATGTCAGATGTACTCTTGTAAACCAAGAACAGTGAACTGTAATTCTGGGAGCGTAACGTGGTCAAATATAGCAACAAATGCTGCAGTTCGTGATAGAGAAGAGTCAGACTGCAAACTTTGATACCAAATTTCTGTCTACTTCCCTCATTTTAATAGACGTAAAATGCTGTTATTTATCACTGCAGGTTAGTGATATTGAGAAAAAACATTCAAGTGCTCATACTGTGAAATGTATTTGTCTGAACTTTGGTTAAGTGTTGATCAAAGAATGAAAAAGCTTATTGTTTTACACACATGCATCTGCCAGCTTCCAATTTCGCTGGTGAGAGAGAAAGTAAAGCATAAACCAGGTCACGGTCTTGTTGATCAAGTTCGTTACAAATAAACAACTGCAGCATCTCATGAAGCCAATGCACAGATTCACTAAAAGCACACGAATTATCACTCCAGGGTACCTTCTCATTTAGTGCAAGGTAATTATTTCAACACTCGTATTACTCCCTATTATTTGTACTACAAGAGAACCAAAATTTAGGCCATGTGAAACTACAGAGAGAATTTCTCTAGGTAGCCATAAAAGCCAAATACACCAGCATTCATAACAGACTTCTTGTTCAGCGTCCCAGTGTGGAAGCTTCAGTCACATAGCACCCTACATAGCTGAATCTATACTTTTGTTGCCTAAATCAATGTACTAAATGGGCTGCAAATTACATTAAAAATTTTATGACCATTTTAAACAGTTCTCCCTCCTCCTCCAATTAAACATGAAAGCATTTTAAATCCAACACACAGCTCTTCTCCTTAAAGTATGTTCGTCCATAACCTACGGCTGGCAAGATGAAGAAAAGCTTGCAGAAATTGCAAAGTTATGACATATTTCCCTTTGAAGCAATTCAAAGCTTCAGATATAGCACTTCATCCATTTTAATAACAGCTTTAAGAAATTGAAGCAAAAGTAAAAAAAACTCTGAAACTTTTTAATTTAAACTTTCTTATAACCCACAAAAATGTTACTATTATACAACTGTTTTTTTCTTTTCATGGACCACCCCTTCCCCCCCTTTTCACCAACCTAAATAAACACAAGATAAGGGTTATTTATAAAAACAAAAACAAACAAAAAACCACACCAACCTGACACACAAGAAATTACTGAGAAAAAACAACTAGGAAAAAAAAAGACATTCACCCCTCTTTTGCCATTTCACTCTCTTTCTATGGAGCATATTACTACTCACTAGCTTCTCAGCTTCTGAGGAGAATAGCATTCTCTTGTCCTTAAAACGACATAATAATTATGTTCAGTTAAAACTCCCCAAAATGCAATGGTAGTTTTTCTCACATTTTCTTAACACTGCACACACAAAGCTAACACAGCTCAGGGTCTTCAGCCCCCAGACTGACCTCCCTGGCCCACTCACAGCCTGGCTGCACAGGAGAGTCTGCCGGCACGAAGCAAGGTGTGAGGTGCCCCAGCGCCCAGAGAGGACGCCTTGCTTCCCGCCTAAAATGGAGACCCCAGGGCACTGAGAGGCGGCCGCACCCACCCTGCGCTCAGAGCCCTGAGGCCTGCTCCCCAGCACTGCCCAGCCCTCCTCCTACACCCCACACACATATGAGGAGAAAAAGTCCAAAAAACACACGAGGACTCACCTGAACTGCACGTGGTGCACTGAAAGCCAGGTTCAAACAACACTGCAGGCAGCTATGCCACTGTGAGGACCAGGAGACCCAGCAAGCGCAGCTGGCCTCATGAGGGCCCAGGTGTCCGAGGCGCCATTGCTGGGTGCAACCACCCAGCTGACACTTGTTTGCACTTGATACCACTGCTTCCAAAACCCCCTCCAGAACAGTTTCTGTGGCACCTATTTATTCCCACCAAAAAAATAAAAATAAAAATACCGGAACACTTAATAGCAGTCAGTGTCAAATGACAGGTGAGATGAAATATTAAGTAAGCTTTGCTTTACAGTCAATTTAATTAGCATAAATGCTCTGTTTGCTTCATTTGCTGCAGTAATGTTTTACAGCAAAGACACCAGTAATGGTTCTTCAGAGAACAGAGATAATACCCTGCCCACTTGGAAATGGCATCAAGGTTTAGATTCACTCCCAGAAAAGACCTATAAGCAGATTTTAAATACTTTTTAACTTACCACTCAGTGAAATTTGCTGGGTGAGAGGGGAAACACAAGGCGATCACAGCTGGAAAGCATTTTATGTCATCAAACAACAGTTTACTAAATGTAGCTGAAACAGGTGTGCAATTGGGTATTTTTAAGCAGGACTGGATGGTTGGCTGGCCAAGGCAGGGTTATTTCCATCAAATGATCATAAAAATTTGGATGCAATTCTTTTTTATCTATTCTTGCAGGGCACTTGCCCTTCTGCACACAGGCTGTGTTACGTTGTTACTTGGTACTTTTGGCACAGGATACATTCTGCAGTGCTTCCACAACAATTCCTCACAACATTGGCCAACTTGTACATTTCAATACAGAGTTATAATCAGCTCTACAAAGACAACTGAAGGGATCCTCAACTGAGTATATAAGCGTGCCTGTAGGTAATAAAGGTATGTTTGCAGGACAGAATCTTACTTCCTTAGTGGTTAAAGCAGTACCTAAAGGCTTGTTTCCCCCAACCCCTCTTTTTGAGGTAGTCTGAACGCACCAAGAGAAAATCAGGAAAGGTGATACTTTTTTCCCCCCCCCCCCCAAGTACTCAGTAACATTATAACAATCTGTTGGTTTTATGCAGATACAACGTCTACCTCTCACCACAGCTTTATATTTAATGACATTTTGAAGAAAGCTGGGTAAATTCCTACCTTTCCCTTCATTGTGTACATGGGCCAAATGAATTTAGCTTGAGTACAAAGTGAAGAAAAGACCTATAAAATACATATAGTGTCCTTCAGAGGACAAGTAAAGCAGCATAGAAAGGCAGCTGTTTTCAACAAATTGCCTACAGAGCAGCCAGTTCTGGCATGTATGAAGGAACATACCTCAGCCTCTGATAGAGCTTCATATACTTTTGCCTACTGCTTGCCCTATTTCCCAGGAATGATTTATCCCAAACTCAGATATGGCCTACCGAGGAAAAAAGCATGCCTTCTGGATGTAGCCTATCACATTTGACAACACTGTAATGAGGAATGCCACTTATTTACAGATACTACCTCCTCACAAATCCTGATGCAAAGACTAGATAGGTTTGCCCTTTCCTCCTTTGCAACTTCCTTATTTCAGAAATGGAATAGCTAATAAGACAATGTTAGCAGTCATTTTAAAATATTATTTTATTACATCAGTGACCAGAGAAGTTAGGTGCTTAGAGTTCTAGGCAAGATGAAAAGTTTTCCTACTAAAAATGTTCAGTGACTTAGCTTTTCACATCTGAAAACAACAACAAAACAAAAACAGGGTTAAAGGTCAGAAAGATTGTTTCTTAAAAGCAACACAAAAAACTGCAGGCACACCAGTAACTAACTCCCTGGTGCACACTTTCAAATACAAGAGCACTCAGAACTTAAATAAAACACAGGGAACTGTTGGAGTTTAACCTTGCCATCTAACATTAAAAGTTACACAATTCTTTGTCAACAATCATTATTTCCATGTTCTAGGAGATACAAGAATGCTCCAATTCTTAGTTGGAATAAATAATTGATACTACCCTGTAAATCTCTCTAACCTCTTGGCAGCATTACAGTAAGTTAGTATCATGAGACATCCTGCTCTCCTTCACACAGGAAGCCTGGAACGTATGTGAGCTTTGATTCTCTGAAGCACATTTGAATTCGGAGTGGGGGATAAGCCGAGTGTGGCTGTGCTTATGGTCCAACAGGCACCTCCTGTCTAGGAAATTGCAGAGAAGATTTGACAGAAATTAATCAATCTTGAGCTGTTAACACAGTACTTTTGTGACCAGATTGCTCCTTTCCGTCCAACACTGAATCAGGTTTATATCCCTACCTTGGTTTAACAAATACGGGCTAACATATGCTCCCAATTAAAGTGGAAAAGCCAACAGGAGAGAATATTGATTTTATTTTAACCCTTGCTCTAAACGATTTACAGAGGAATAACGCCATGCTCAACACATGCCCCAGACTTTGTCTTTCCAGATTCTACCCATCTAAATTAATGCACCGGGGACTGTGGCAGCTACACACTGGGGATCAGACCACACAAGCATGTTTAAAATGTTTAGGATTTTTCACAGCCCACTGCTTAAGGGCTTTCTCCCTTCTCCTCTATTTTGTAGAGGAAAGAAAGCACAGCTATCATGGGGTACTATGTGAAAACAGGATTCTGCAGTATCTAGGTAAAGGTAACTGCCTTTCCCTGCACTCACAACTCAAAATAAACCTTGTCATTATTTTTATTTGGTTTAGGCAATAAAGCTCATATCTTTTAACTGCTAAAGAGATGGAGAAAAAGCATGTTTCAAATCAGTTTCCAGAAGATAGTAGAGCTGCTATAACATCACTTCAAAAGGTCTGGCTAACCTTTTGTAGCATTAGCTAAATTTGGATTCAGTCTTACAATTTAAGAACTTTTCAATTTGATGCCTTTCCAACACTCCATTGGTAGAAATAAGCTGTTATAAAGACAAAAGCTTAGATTTTCAAAACTATACAGGAACCTGGACTCAGTTTTTTAAAAGCTGAATTTTTTAAAAATTCTTCCTGGAAGTCAACAGGAGCTGTAATTCATTTAGACACCTCTGGCTATCTTACAAACTCATTCAAATTAAAAAGAGTGAAATTTCATTTAAATCCACAAGGCTTTGTAATTTTCAGACTAAAATATGGCTAAGATCACATATTTTCTCTGACATGAAGTTTCTTGATTTTGCTGTGGTCAGTTTACAAATTGTGCCAAGAAATATGACCTAAGATGGCACACTTAAAACCTTCAGTACTGCAATTTATTGTGAGTAGGTTACTGACCTTTTTATTATTTAGCAAGTACAATACATATTTTATCATATTATTTCTATCAAATAGTTTTAGGAAAAGAGACCATAAATTATGTTTGGTTTTGAAAAAGCTGTTTTTTTTGTTTTGTTTTTGTTTTTTTGTTTTTTTTAAGGCAATTTGTCTGTTGGTCATAGGCTCCAAGGAGAGCCTTGTGACCAATGTTGCTGGGATTTCCTGTGCTGTTACCTGAGATACAGACAGTGTTGCAGCCTAGAAACTATGACTTGTTCTTGTGGTTCTTCTTCAGAAGAAACGTAGTATCACCAAAATTGGGGGAAAAAATGAAAGGGTTTGTTTAAATATATTTAAATCTTCTAAATCCACTATATAGGGGGAGAGTTGGTCATACTTATCAGGTTTTATAAAATTTTATCATTCCATCTCCTTGTTATTCCATTTAGCAATAAAGTACTTAAACTGTTCTTTGGTATTTCAGCCTGTATCCTAAAGCATGTTTTAAGCATGTTCACCGGGGTGTAGGACCTGTTAGAACACAGTGAATAGCTTACCCTAAAAATCTCTTCCATATAAAAAATATAGCTAGTACTAGTGTCAGTTTAAAGCTGCTTCACAAAGGCTCCAGCTTCTCTACAGATACTGTTAGTGAAAAGTATGACTGCATATAAACAAAAGATAATTTAGCTTCAATGTAAATCCTAATTTGTGGCCTATTTGAAGACATTCTAGACGTCTAGAAACACATCAGAGTATTAATACCTCCTAAATGACCTCAATGTTAGAATTTCTGCAACATTTTCTGTTATTCTTCTTTCCTTTCAACTAATGTCCAATTAGAAGTACATTAGCCTGAACAAGAACACAGTATGGCAATAGTCAATGAGGTCGGGGGGGGGGAGGGGGGGGGTCCTTCTTCCATTTCGTGGAGTAAATGAAATGTAGTGGGTTTTGCAACTCTCCTTATAATGGTATCAATGTTTCATCTTTTCCCTCAATAATTTTCACTTCACCATTTTGTTCTATTTTCTGCTCAACTCTTTTCTTTCTGTAACATCTGTAATTTACAATATTTCATTCCAGAAGCACAAGTTCTTTGTCTCTCTCTCCTTTTCTGGCATGTCTAGTATTAGAAATCACAAGCAAATGGGAAGGACCATAATGACAACAGCAGGCAGATGATCTATCATTAAGATTATAGGCCAAGTCAAAACCTGTAACAAAATGTATGACACGATCTCTGTGTTAATATTTTAGTGAGCTCAAATGTTACATTAGAAAAATTATGACAGGTGATAATTGACAGTATTAGTATGGCAATAAAGCTAACTGTTTATAGGATGACAATATCCTTAAAGGTTACAAAATACAAAAATGGGATTCACAGAAAACAACCCAAGCTATTTGAGACCAGTCAACACAACAGAATTCACCGCAGCAATATTCACTAAAATACAGAGGGTCCTACATCAGATATTGTGGCAAGTGGGCAGGTGAGACCTGCTGGCCCTCCAACACATGCTTGTGGGAAAGGAAAGGGCAGACTGGGATGGGATAATGGGGTCAGCTATTTCTCCCTTCAATCCTAGAAGCGTTCATCGGTGTAGGTAACCTTTACTATCTTTGAAGAATTCATGCTCTCCATATCCTACCCACAATTTCTACAACCAGCCACTTTTTTTTATGTAGTCGCTGCCTATGAACAAGCGGTTGACGCAAACAACAGAAATCACTCCAAGCTGGTGAAGTACCAGTCAGTAATGGGTAAGTCTGTTGAGCCAGAAGGACTATGCAGCTTCAGTCTCCCAAAAATATGGCTGCTCCTTTCTGGTCTTTTAGGTTCAGGTTCTCTTCATTATTATTACTATCTTTACCTCTATACACTGCATTCAGTGCAAAACAACAGAGGAAAATATATAGGTTAGACTTAAGTGTTAGGCATCTTACTCTCAGAAAGTATACAGAGAACTGTTAGCAGCAATCTCTGAAAGATCTTCCTGAGAAAAAAGAGATCTTCTAATGCTTCAAACAGAGCTGAACCAACCAATACCTCCAAACCTCCTGCACTGGATCTGAAGTGGGAAATGGGAAACTTTTATCCCCGAATATCACATTGCAGGCGTCTGGCCTTCATCCACTGATTTTCTGGTAATTCCTAACAAAGGATTGTTTTGTAAACCTAGCTAAATGAACACTTAACATGTGAGCAGCTGGAGAGCGTTTTCAGTAGCTTTACTTCAGAAAGATAATTGTCTCCACAAGAAGGCATAGAGCATCAAGCAGAGTTACTGCAATCTACATGAAAGATGCCATGTTCTGCTTCTTCATTTCTCTGAAGCCCAAGCTAATAGTTCTACCAAAGAAGTTAGATTGTGAAGAGGAACATCTTACAGGCTTGAAAGCACCAGGTTAATAAGCCTAGTTCAGCTCTCTAACATCAGACTACTACCAGATTCAGAGCTTTATCCACTTTGAGATTTATCAGAGCCTTGGGAAGAGAACTGAGTAAGCATTTAGCTTTCTCCCTCTGCAGCACAGAAAAACATTATGCTAAGGTCACAGGGAAATTCCTCACCTAAACAATAAGATGTCAATGCCCTAAAAGCTGTTAGCACTTCAGTCTTTGCATGGTACACAAGCAGGCACACAGCTTCCAGAGGACTGCATTGTTTAATATAGTACCATCATCCTCAACAGGTACACAGGAATGCAACATAAAAGATTAACAGAATCTCTTGCTTTATTTTTTTTAAATGAAGCAGTGAAAATGAGACTGGCACTGGGCCAGTGATCTGAAGGGGCAGCCAGCAAAATCAGGCAACCGAATGGAGTAGAGGCCAATGACAGCTGTGCTCCTGTTAAGCCTCCAGTTTGCAGAGCCGAGTGGCTTGAGCCACCTGCAGCCTTATTGCCTTTAGAGGCAAAAAGGAGTGAGTCAGTCCCTCCCAGTATCTACTGGACAGTTGGTTCACTCCATTCTAGACCTAGATTGCATTTCAAGACATCAACAGCGTGTTCAACTAGAGGGCTAGGCTTGAGTTTCAATCTCCACACTGTACTGTAGTATAAATGGCCTCCTGAGCTTCTGGAAAAGGTGCACATATGATCACCATGCAAAACACATTTTAAGAAAGAAAGGAAAGACCTGATAGTTAATAGTGGCCTGAAAACAGAACAGAGGAGGGTAGTTATGTGTTAATTGATTTAATTTGCAGCTGCCTTAAAAATAATTAAGTTAAAATTGAACATCATATAACTCACAAACATAAGCAATGCAACTTATTTCTGGGACTCTAAAACATCTCTGCTCAATAAAGCAAGACTGATATGCCTCATTTCTCTAAAGCACAGTACTTTATCCTTTTTGCTGCTTTAATTTCAAGTACTGTTATTTTGGCATTCTGTGCTCACTACCCAGCTGAATGTAAAGTCAAACTCCAGGAATATGGTTGAATCCATCAATCTTCTTGCTTTTATTTTTCTTAATATCTGAATTTAAAATTAATTAAATTCTGATTATATTAATAATTTCATAAAGGGGAATTGTTTTTCAAATTAAATTCCACTGAACTCATCTGCTGCCACATCAGCAAGACTTCAAGAGTTCATAAAAGCAGCTGACACAGTCCTTGTAAACAACAGAGGTTCATAAGAGCACATTAAGCTCCCTATTCCCCTGAATTAAGAAGCATGAAATAATTTTAATGATAAAAGTTAACATTTGAAAAAAACTGTAATGCCAGCATTTTCTCCATCAGTGATCTCTTTCATCTAGTGTGTTTCTGTTCTTACAGTCTGTCTACCGTATTAAGGAGGATCCTGATATTCAAGAGATATGATATGAAAATGTATGGCTTAGCATAAATGAAGAAAAGTTAAAAATTCAGTTGCTACCCTAAAAGAAAAGTAGATTACAGGGAATTAACTCTCAATTGCAGTTGTAATATGGCATTCTAGTGATGAAATAAATTCAAGATAAACAGAATATAAACAATCACAATCACTGACATTTATTTTTTTAAAAAGTGTTTTGTTTTTTTTTTAACCTCTATTCACTGATTAAACAGCTTTGATGAAAAAGGAACAGTAAATCAAACACTGAGGCTGGCTGCATAGCATCAAATATTTAACTGTAGCAATATTGTAAAATATATCTATATAGAAATCACTGTATTAATGTATCCACAACGTAGAAAAGTCATTATGAGAAACAGAAATCTGTGAGAATACACACAAATGCTATATTGCTGTGACATGTGGGTTGCTTGTGCATCTGCTGTAAAGCTTGCTGAGGCTAACCCCATTTTGCCATGATCCTCCTGCTTACCAAAATCCTGTTACTTATTTATTTGTTAATCGGTGATGAGAAGGATACAAATTAAAAGACAATCCTTATTCTCAGGAGTTTACAAACTAAAAGGCAAACTAAACTTCATTTATTGGAATGAAAATCTATAAAAAAACAATTACTATAGTTGTTAAATACTAAGGGCTCTACAGTCTTCACACATTATGAATGGTTTTGAAGCACTTTTCATCAGGGGGTAGCAGTCATCAGAATCTCATTACTCAGCCAGTCAGCATCCTGATTGCTATCACCCAACAATTTACTAAATCAGAAGTGAACATTTAGTGAACCACTATCATGTAAGTGGGAACCCTCAGGGAAACTACCCATATTTACAATATAAAGAAGATTTTTTTTTTTTTTTTGCCTGCGTAAAATATGCAAGATTTCTAAGCCATGGGTTTGTAATGCATTATTATAATTTATAAGCAATTGGGTTGGCTGGCAGCTGCCATAAAGATTAGACAGTTGCATAATCATAAGGGAAATCTAATCAGCTCCCCAACTAGTACCAAGTAATTTCAGAAAGAGTTTAAAAAAAAAAAAAAAGAATGTAAAGGATAAGGTATCATAACAGAGCAGTAAGTAAAATATAAAGAACCGTATTATTTAAGTTTAATCATAAGAAATTAATTTAGATAGATACAGTTAAGAGGTAATTATATATCTGAATAAAGCACACCATGATATTTAGCTTCAGCCAGTAAAAAGGTCAGAGAAGGATACCCATGGTATCCTGAAAGGATTCTGATCTGGATCTGAAAGATTCTGCCCCAAGGAGTGGTTTACAGGGTTTGCCCACTGCACCAAGGAAGGAGTACTTGCTGCTGTCCTGACTAGGCATGGCTTACACTTATTGCTGTTTTTAAATCACTCAGTTCTCTACCACACTTCAGAGCTCTAACTGCTCAGCAACTGTTTTCCTTCTAGAAGTGGCTTAGTGCAACATCCAACCAGCCCGCATTCAGCAGTGTCCCAGTGGAATTCTCCTTTTCTGTCACCCATCACCACTTACACAGGCTTCAACTCTGTTAAGAAAATAGATACTTGAAGTAAATGTACAATATCATTTAAGAAGTTATTCTAATCAAATGAATTATGCAAATGTCATTCTCAGAAGTCAACATAAATACAAGAATTTGAATAGATCCTAATTGCCAAGTTAGGGACAACATCCTTGTTACAAAGCCTGTAGTCTATGGTCTCGTTACTGCCCATCGTAGAATATAAAAACTAGCTACTTGCCACACTGACAGAATCAGAGCCTCTCAGTTACTCAGCAAATCTCAGGGCACGCACAAAAGAGCATAGTCTCTTCCACCAGCAGTGGAGAGCTTTTCAAAAACACTGAATTTTAACTTGTGCCTTGAACCAAATCACAGTCTTTAATAGTTATTAGTTTCCAAAGAGCTGACTGAAATGCAAACTGATATTGTGAGAAAGATTTCAAGATTATCATGTCCTAGAAATTAAGCTAGATGTTTCTTTCCTCTCCGTATCGTCTGGCTTATTTACTGACAAATGCAGCTTCTCAGATCAGAAGTTGCAAATGTGATCAATTTTGTCATCAAATGATGGACACTATGAGGACCAGGGCAGTAGACATTTATACTCCAGTCCTTACTCAAAGTAAGAGAGAATAAAGAAGAATAAATTGGAGTTCAGGTAGACATATAAATGTCCTAATGTGAGGTTAAGTTCTGTGACACCTGTATCAGCGGAAATTCTCGTATTTACATAGAGCAACATTTTTAATTGCACAAAAAGGAAAAGTACAGTGAAGTTTTCTGTGCTTTCTCTGCAATGACACTTTGCAGAATAATTCTCATGAACTGCCTTGTCTGTGCTTACAGACAGTGCTATAACCCAGTGCCGCCTTTGTTGAAGAACTATTATTCTACTCCTCAGAGGAAAACCATTCATATCCTAAACAAAATGTGGAGACTCAGTGGACCAGCAAATACAACATCTTTCAAATAGGATACCAAGCAGTTTCCACAGCTGAAAGACATAAAAATAAAGACATTTTAAAATTCTGACACTTCAAAAATCAGCCCAGTAAAGCTGATATGCTCAGTTACACAGGGCACTAAGAGCATGTCACACCGACATTTTGTTCTGCCAGAAGTCCTCCTCTGAATACAGATAAAGTCAAGAGCTTTCTCATCTTTAAAGTCCTCGCAGATTTAACCGAATGTACCTGACAAGGACCCAAAACTCCCAGAGATAATTACACCACAGTCAACAGAAGGGAAAGTAGGTGCATACCTGGTTTTTCCCCTTGCATTGATATCAATAGTCATAAACCCCACACAAGACAGAAAACACTAAATGTGATTCTTCAGGATGGCCTATTCAACAACCAGTAATTTGTAACAAGTGGCAGATGCATAGGGGAAGCAAATAAGAACAGGCAAAGTATAGAAAACAGGAGTTGTAGATCTTCCCAGTTTGCTGCAACCTGCTGTTTAGGAGCTTCCTGAGCCAAATATATCAACACTGGCAAGAATTTAGACAGTAGTAACCTAGTATTTTCATCTTCCTTTTTTTTTTTTTTTTTCTTTTCTCTCTTTTTTCTTTTTTTCTTTTTTTTTTTTTTTTTAATTCTATCCTAATTAATTCTCCACATTTCATTGGCTTTTTTGACCACTGTTACGGACTGAATTGCCACTGTCATGGAACTCCCTCAAATAGCTCCAAGAACCTTTTGTGGGTGGCAGCACGGTGACCTCTAATGCTTCTTCAGGTTTCTTTTTGAAATCAGTGCTCCAGCTCAGAGTTTCTTACTTAAGAAGTAAACAGATATTTAAAAACATCAACTCTGATGGAGAACAACCAAGATATTCAAAAGGGGAAAAATGAAAAAAATCACAAAACAAACAAACATTTTTGATACGCTGGCAAAATGTACTATTAAAGAATACTGGCTACAGTTAGAGTAAGGCATTATAAAAATCTTTCTGTTTTTCCACTTTCACTGATATCAGCTGTAAGATTTTTGTTGATGTTAATGGGAAAAGAAACAAGTGAAAGACATCTTTTTTGCAATACTTCAACACTTTTTGTAGAATATCAGAACTGTTTATTTGCATGACCCATGCAAAATTTTCAAAAGATTCACCTAACCAAAGGAGGGATTTTAAATAACATATTGAAAAAGCTGCATCTTTAACACAATTGGAACTATAGATAGCTATTTAAACATGTAAGTTATTCATCAGACTTTCTAAGCATGACTGCCTCTGGGGTTTAGTTTAGTCATTAAACTAGACAGCGTGATTTCTTATCCCAGCTAGATATAGGGAAGAATTGACTGTCATTGAAAACATATAAAATAAAGAATATTTCTAGAAACAATCCAATGAACTAAATACATTAAAATATACATTCTAAATTAAAAAGACACATGCAACTCTTTCGAAATACACAGTTAACAGACACAGAATTCCAAAACACCTTGAAGATGAAGCAGAATCCACCAATCTAAGATATCACACTTGTCCCACATGGAGGTGAATCTGACTGCCAATGATGCCAGCACTGGGCTACTTCACTCGCAGTGGTAACAATGACTTACGGTGTCTTAACAAGGCTCGAGTTTACACCATCCACCATATACTATGAAATCATACTACAGCAAGTTTCATGGGCTAACTTGGTTATGTCAACACTTTCTGGAGGACAAATGTGGCAGGGAAGGGGAAGGTTAAATAGACTGTATTGCTTTAACAAAACCAAACAAGAGATTCCTCATTTATTTGGACAGCAATTTTAAGTTTTTCTTTCTGTGAGTCTCACTTCTGTCTTACACATTTAATTTTCTCATTAGTTGGTGATTAGATATAGCTGCTGAGCTATAATTTTGGGATCTAAAATGCAAAAAGCATAAAATCGTTTAAGCTTTTAATTCCTAATAAGAACAATATGGTGGTTTGGGATTTTGCTGTCTTCAATGGGATCTAAGTCCCAGGGAAGTCAGGAAAATCATAATGGCTACGCAAAATACCACAAGACTGGCAAAAGCAGTGCCATTAAGATGTCTCTGAAAAAGAACATTATCCAAAATAAAATCAACTCAATTGTGCATCTTTAGTATGCTTTTGTTCCTTTTGTCACTACCATCATATATCTTTACTTTAGAAGATTTATATCCATTTACATGTAAAAACTCTTGTCTGTGAGCCTAGTTAACTCTGTATTCTTACTCCCTCTACCAGAGACCACTCAAAGACAATGCCCTCTAATACAGATTGCTTATTCTGCTCCACCATGTAGAAACAAGTAATGGGTAAAAGAATATAATTAAATAGATACACACACACACACACACACACACACACATTTTGAAGTTAATTCAGAGAAATACGACCATGAAGAACTCCCCAATAACAACAAAAATCACAATAATTAAATACCTTTATTTTAAATATAATTTCAGACATCTTTACTAGGTGATTTTAAATATACAGGCTAAGGTCTCAAAATGTTCCGGTCTGAACATTGTATTTTCACAGCCTTAAGTAGTTAAAATTCATACAAAACATGCCCTAATGTTTGATGAAATTGCACGATGAATCATATATCAAATAGTGCAATAGCTTATACATATATTGGCTTATAAATAACAGGCAAATCCAGAACTCTGGAATCCATGTATTTACACATATGAGGAAAGGCATAAAAGCTGTAAAATTCAACTATTAAAAATAGCCCTTTTCAAGCTTAATCTTCCTCAGGAAAATTATTTTTAAATCTGTGAAGACTTGGTCCTACACACGAAATCACATTTAATACTTTCAAAGACCCTTTGAGTGGCTCTGTGTGTGTGTGTGTAGGAGCATCTAATAATGGACAAGGCTTGGAGTAACTGAAGTTCAAGTAATCAAAAGCACCTAATGAATCACTGGTTTACATGAGGGACAGCATAGGAATTTGATAATTTACCATCCTGAAATTGGAGTTATCATACACAAGTTAGACAACAGTGGTATGGCAAGAATAAGCAATGTTATCCCCATAACCCAAGTCCCCCATGAAATTCAGCAGAACACCTGCTCCTTCAGGACGTGGTCTGTACACACCTCTCAATGAGGCTTCTGATAATGAAACGAAGATTGATGTAAACAAGAATGCCTGATTGGCCATATTTGCTTGTTTTTAAAAAGATAAAAATTTCCACCATTACAGGTAAGGGAGTCTGATCTGATTTATTTTTGGACAGCTTGGTGTTTTGCATTAGTGCTAAGAAAGAGATGCAAGACTATATGGAAACTTCGCCCTTTCTAGCGAGCATTTTATTCTGGGAACAATTCACTAAATTGAAGAACTACTTGTATTAGGATGCATTCATCAATGAGACCACCACCCTGCAGTGGTACTACTCATAATGATAGTGGCAATTCTCTCCTGTTTTTGAATTCCCTACTTCCCCACTCGCACAACTTCATTTCAAAGAAAAATCCGAAGGAGGAATCTTATGTATTGTTGTTTGCCCAGAACTCAAACAGCTGAGCAATTCCTAGTTTATGTAGCCATTGGAACAATACTTACCCTAAAAGAATTATATAAAAATTTGAATGTATTGGGTTTGATTTTCCAATAACATACCATTTTTACAGATTACAATGCAGCAGATTTTCTTAATCCATTTATGACCACCTATGCAGTCAGAATATTTTGGATTGCAAATGCAAATATTTTAGACAGTTTTACAACAAAACCAATTACAAATCAAAACCTTTATTTCACTGGAAGGGAAAAAATGATTTTGCTATGGGTGGAAGAAAGTTCCTCACCTAGAATTATTCTTAGTAAGTATGACAAATTCATCAACAGTAGGTCTAGACCTGCAGGGTTGCAACTAAATGCAGCAACCCAAACAATTATTTTCATGTTACTAAAGCATATCTGGAGTGTGTTAATATCAATACTACAGCTATTGTTTCTTAAAAGGAGGCACAGCTAACCATCTTTATTTCATACTTACTGAGTATTGACCAAATAGATTTATAACGCTTATTACTTTTTCCACATATCTCTTTCATATACTTATGTACAAATACTCAGTGATATTGATTACTAATGAAAGCATTTATGCGAATGTTCAGAACTATCCTAAAGAGTCAACACCCTTAAATATACATCATTTCATGAGAATGTGTTTATTTGTAAACCCATCTGGATTGCTTTGCATATTCAATAAGTAAAGCTAAAATTATGAACCAATAACACCATAAAATTGCTATGCCAAATTTATAACAAGAACGAATATACATATTTAAAAGCAAATACTTTCTGCAAACATTTTATTAAGCAAATACGTATATGAAGAGCTAATGTTGAAAATACCTACAAAATCAAGTTCAAGTTAAATGGAACTTATTTAATTCTATATGCTTAAAAAGGTCAAGTTCAGACTATATACAGGTACAAAGTCTGTTTACTATGTATGTTGCTTTTCTTAAAATTAAGACCTAAACCACAGACATGCATATAAGTAGTATCACCTACATTTAATGATTCTTTCAAGCAGCAACTAACTCCACCTTGCCAAAGCCCTGAAAGGTCTATGACTAGGAAATTACAAAGATCTAAGTACAAAAATGAAGAAATAAGCATCTTAGGCTTGACTTTTTTTTTT
>VXAA01001853.1:589882-713407 GCA_013399115.1 Anseranas semipalmata
TGTGTCTTTGTTTTTTTTTTTTTTTTTTTTTAATTCTAACAGAGATTCCAATCTATTGTTAATATTTATATACGTACACCAATATAAAGATATAGAGAGATCAGCCTCCAATAAAGCACAGATATGAGATGTCTGTAGTTTCAAGTCAGATACTAAAAGAAAAAATGTCAGAGAAAAACTGTGGATGTTTAAAGCTTCTCTTCTGCTTTAAGGCTTCCGTTATTTTTATACCTTATTCATTTATTTCTAGCAGCATTGAATTTATTAAAGATATTCATATCCTTCTCCTTATTTAAAGTAAGAATGCTTAATCATACTGAACTTTGATTAATACTTTGCAGGCTTTATTCTGTTGATTATTGTTTTCATATTTTGGCAGCTTGACAAATATTACCATGTATATTTAAGGAAAATAATTAACTAAATGAGCTTTTTCCCTTCTGGAAGTAATTACGGTTATATGCTTGCTCCCTGCAAATCTTAGCCATAAATGGAAACATTGTATTTATCAAAAAAATAAAAATAAAAATTGGGCACTAGGAATTGTAAAATTAAATATTTAGACATCTTAGTAGAATTAATTAGATGTTAGCTGTGTCTCTTAATACAAGGAAATATCTATTAGAAATACATTTGATAGAACAGACTTTTTTTCTCCTAACATGAAAAAAATAGAAAAAAAAAATCCTAGAATATTGCCAAGTTGAAAACCATGCATAATTCAGCACTTAAATTGATTTTTAATCTTTTTATAATGTTTGGGGAAATATTTTACGGTTCTGAAAACTAAGGGAGATAAAAACATTACAAGCAAAATCATTGCTTTTATGTGCACTCAGAAATGATACAATAGCTGACAGAAATCAGTTCTTTGAATCAGTGATAAGAACAGAAACCACCTTGAACGGTAAAGATTTGCATCTAAGTTTACAAGATTGGTCAAGGAAATGAACAAAAATGATGTGAGAAATTCAGGAAGCTTTTCATCATAAAAGGGAACAGAGAAACCCTTTAAGACTTTAAATAGAGCAAGAACTGAAATAAGGAGCCACCCATAAGTAGATGTTGCTACATTTTCCTATGTTCCTCCAGTGAACTTATAACTATAACTATAACTATATATATATATATATTCCTTCCTGCAAACTAGTTGTGAATGCCTCTTAGAGTGCCTCCTTTTTCAGGAATCACTGGTGTCTAGTAAAATACCATTTTCTCTCATACCCACCAAGGACAAAGGGCATCCTCAGTCTGAGAGCTGTAAGGGACAATATTTCCAAAAATGCTGCCATTAGGCTTGGTAAAAGGACCAGCACAAAAACAACCAAACAAAACACTTTACAGTTGGCACCAACATCAAGAATTAATCCAGCAGAAAGAACCAAGATGGGCATTGCATTCAGACTGAAAACACAGCATTTCTTTACAGCTGTAATAAAGATGCCCTTCTTACAGTTGCTTATTCTGTAACATCAGACAGACTACCACAGAACTATCCTAGAATATTTATCGAGGATATCTCGACAACTAACTATCCTAGGGTATTTATATATAAATATTTATATATTTATTTATTCCATTCATGAGTAACCCCATACAATAAATCACTGCTTAATTTGGCCTAATAGGTCTAGCAGAATCTGTAAAAAAAAGTTGTTTCATAACCTCATCCTCTTTAAAAGACTGTGTAAATATCTGCATGGCCAAAGAATACTAGCACATAAAAAGAGCTTATTACAAGGCATGTTTGTTATCCTTGTAGTGTAAATGTACTTTCTCCTCCCCTGCCCCCCCAAATTTCATAACTTGGGATAAGTACTTGTTCTCAGTTCCTCAGGTACTTTTGTACTGGAGTCTTCTATTTATACCCAAAGCCATTCTTGAACATATATGACAGCAGTGACGAATCTCTCTCATTTCTTCTTTGACCTAGGTATTTTGTGAGGTCTCTGATGTCCAAGCTAACATATTTCTACATATCATCTCTTTGGGAAGTCTAGCCTGCAGATGCTGTGCTGAGTTCAATATTTAACTTTGTTAAACCTTACTATGTACCAGCAATAAACTACAAAACCAGGATACCTACTTGAATTAACAGCATCCAAGATCTCCTTGCCACATGGGCATAATTTGTCTTGATGCAAATCCCAACCCAGACTCTCTTGGATTTTACTGCTGTTTTCAGCAGATGGTTACACATTCAGAAGAATTGGTCATGGTGTTAACAGAGAAGAAAATAGCACAGAGTTTGCAAAGAACATGTTTATTTCTTTTTTACTACTACTTTTGCTCATTCTCAGCTGCATTGGAGATACTATTCTCATATCAGTGATAAAGATTAGCTGTTCTGCTGCAGCAGTAGATTTTGCTTTATAGGTCATTGGATTTTATTTGATATTCTATTTTTCAGTTGTTCAAGTGCTAGCAATTAGAAAGATAAGGCCTGTCAGGAAAGGTCCCATATTTGCTGAGCACAGGAAGAAGGTTATGCATTAGAAATATACCATTTTTACAGAGGAGGCTGGAAAAAAGCCCAGGTACTGCTGTCTGTATTTCACTAAAAGAAATGACAGCTAGATCCAGGGCTTGAGTTGTCATTACCAGAGCAGTGGGTTCAAACAGCTCTTTAATATTTAATTTTGTATGTATAATTTTAAAACCATTACCCTTTTTGATATTTGCAGATCTAACAGTCATCTATTTGCTGCAATAACACAGCCATGACCATAAAACAGAAGATGCAGTGCTCTTCCAGCAAAACTGAAGAGGCGAGGGATGTGGTTGGGATTTTTCCTCAGATTAAATTTTTAGTTGCTTATAATTCTCAGTTAGCAGTTTGGATGGTCAGATATCCCCAACAGCACTATTTTGTGTCACACTCCTTAGACCAAAAGTGACATCTATTTTTATTTCACTTACTAGTGTTCTAAAACACTGAAACTGCTTTACTTGACAGTGAAGCAATTACTTCTCCTTGGAAATCAGGGACATTATTTAAATCGGCCATATAACTGAGCTTTTTGCAGCTGTCCACTCTTTCAAACAACCAGATACAGTAACGAGAAAACCCACACACATTTCCTAGCCTTCTCTCTGACACAAGGATTCAATGTGACCACAGTGGTTACATTATTATTCTAGCCAATTATATATCAAATATGACTCCGTTAAATAATTTCATTTTCTGATATTAAGAAATTCCCAAAGAGGCTTTTTGAAACAAAGCTATTTTCCTGAACTAGAAAAAATTATTGGGCCAGACACATAAGTGGTATTGATGAAGTTTCTTCATTTTTTTCAGTAGCACAATGATAATTCATGCCAGCTGAAGATCTGATCTGTTACCAGATGCATCTTGTCCAAATGCATCTTGTCCACTTTCTTAATAAACTGAATTTAACCTATTAGATACATAAGAGACTTCCAGACTGTGGAAACAAGAATGTCAAGAATGAATGGAAAGGTTGTGGTTTTGGTGGTTTTCCGTTTGTTTTTTAAATCTGAACAGGAATAAGTGTCAGTCTGTCTTTATGAAAAGCATTCACTTTTTTTTTTTTTTTCTGCAAAAATTAATGAAGTAAGCAATAGAAAGCATTAGTGTCACTAACTGTCAATAGTTACAACACTGATGTAAGTCTCTTTAAATGTACACCAGTGCAAGTCAAAGGGTCCGGGTTGTATTGGCATGAGGTTCTAAAGTTGGTGATGAGGTCATTATTAGGATAGAAACCCTCTATTACATTACTGTGCAGCAAGGGAAAAGAGGAAGACAGGAAAAGAGACCATAATATATATATATTTATACACACACACAAACACACACACTTATCTATATATGGCAAATGCAGACTAAGATTAACAAAATGCAAGAGGGAAAATTCAAATGAACGTTGGCATATGAAAGAGGAATTCTTGCATACATTACTGTTAATAGATTTATATGAGGGAAATGAAAGGCAGCAATTATATTAATAATAACCATTTATTTCAACAGATTCTTAAGTGTGTGTTGATGATCACCACATAATGAATGGTAATCAAAACTGGGGACTTAAGTGACTTCCCAAAATGTGTGCCAGAAGAAACGATTAAAATTTGTTTTCCCAAGTCCTATGGGCTCTATGTCCTCTGAAGGACAGTTACACATACATACCCTCGGTCAAAGAGGGCATTACAAGAATTTATAATACTTAGATGAGAGCAAGATAAAAGGAGCATGAGAAAACAGGCTGACAGGTGAGGTGTGAGATGGGAAAATAAGCTAGCAGATCATGGCCTTCCTTAGTCAATTCAAGTTTTTGTTGACAACTAACAGAAGAGAGGGAAGGCTCTTCTCTTTCACTCCACTTCTAAGTTGTTTCCATTGTCATCAGCAGAAAAGCATGCAATGCCTTAAGTGCAGAATACTAAAATATTAATTCCTATGCCCTGGTTTCATGCTCTGTGCACCCTCCTGAAGTGTGATAAGTTACTTATTTTGGTTGCCTGATAAAAAATTGATCGATTCTGATCAGTGCAATCCTCTTTAAAAGCCTATTTTTACTCAAGTATAAACTTAAAAGCCAGCACAACAAGGGTGCTTTGGTACATTGAAAAAGCAAAAACACTGTGCAATACCATAAAAGAAATAGTTTTCAATTAGTTATACTGAATGGTAGCAGTTCATTCTTTCATTACAAAAAAAGGAGTAAGTCTGAAAATTTCATACAAGATGAAAACTCAGAATAAATGTTATGAATAAGCATTCACAAAACTACCTGAAACATGCGATATCTATTTCCCTTTGTGTAGTCAGGCTTCTGCTTCGTAACGTTTACCTGCTGACTTATCAACCTCAAAAAATAATTAGAAGTTAAGATCAGCACAGCTTATTTCAGCACCTTAAATTATTTCCCATTCCTTTTGGGAACAGCAATGACTAGGTTTTTACTTTTTTATTCAAAGCTAGACCTTCATTCATAACACTGCTTTCACTTTTCTGTTTGGATTTTTGCATCTTTATCATAGGAATAATCTTCAAATTCTCACATTTTCACAATAAAATTAAGCCAAAATGATTTAATTTAAAAAGCTATGATTTATTTATGCTTTAGGTTTATCACCTAAAGAGAGGTCAGTAACCAAGATAACTTATGTCAGACCACACTGAATAAACAGATTACACACAAACTCTAGGAGAACTATAATTATAATTTTTCTGCTGTGCTTTCACATGCAATATAAAAATTACACTTCCCAGTAAACAGTAAGCAGTGTCTTCCTACTTATATCCTGTAGACTGAAACATAAGACTATTTCATTTTCTATACTACTTTCAACACTTATATCAGCTGAGTGTTCAGCCCCTTGCCCAAGAGCCCTTGGCTTCTCCAGTGACAATGGTAGGCTGCCACACGTGGCATATTCTATAGCAGCTCACCCCTAAAGGGACCGCACCAAGATCACCAATGCATTTTATAAAAGGCACTGAAGAGCTGACCGATGGCAACAGATGGGCCAAATCTGATTCAAAGAGACAGCTTTTAATCAAAAATTTTATATAAAGCTTAGGGCGCTTATTCTTTTTCACCACATACAATTTCTGTTGCCTTTCATGATGCTGTTCCTAGTGAGGAGTTCCAAACACCAGCCAGCTTCCACAAATAAGGCTAGCACTGTGCTCACATAAATGGGCAAACACTCAAGGAAGCCAACAGACCTGCAAAATTTTCCCCTTTGGCCTATATATACTTCACTAAGACACCCCAGGAGTGAAGCATCAGGCGAAGAGCCCATCCAAAGCACAGCCTTCCCCAGCCCCACTTAGCTGCCAGTTCAAATGTAGAAGTTTTGTTGTCCAAAAGACTTCTTGTCCAAAAGCGCCTGGAAGTTGATGTTGATTTATTGTCATCATTTCAACTCTAGCATGCTAATTACAGTGTTATATTTCATATAATTCCTGTACTCCAGATTCCTCATCAAATACGTTAGCTGTTCCCGTCTTCGTTCATAACTTTTTTCATTAGTGCACCTGGAACCTCTCCAAGGCAAGCATCAGTAAGGAGCTGAAACCTTGTCTGAAATATCCGTTAAATTTGTCACATGCACTAACAAATCAATCATGTACCAATAAGCCTTTCAAATATTTTATTTTTAGCAGCTGGTTAAAAAGGGATCCACCCTGACTTTATCACAAAAAAAAAAGCCATTGAGGACTAAAATACTGCAGTTTTTAGTTATATCTGCTGCTTCAGAATAACAGGCACTTAACTGTCTTTATAGTATGATAGAAATAAGTTAAGTTTAAATGCTTGAATTACATTTAATTAAATAAATTTAAGGAATTAAAATTTATTTAAAATAATTAACTAATTTGTAAGTTAAATAGAATTCTTACAGAGATGATTTCTATAATAGGCTTGTAACTGCTCTCATTCATCTATCCAAAATATTTCTCCTGTTGCTTTGAAACTAATATAAAAAATTACAGTACATTAGGATTTTTTTTTTAAATCGAGTTAAGATCAGAAATTGAAAATTCAATTCCCTCACAATTTCAAAGATTATATAAATCTGTTTTGCAGTAGCCATATCACCATGCTAATTCCATGCCAATAAACTAGAGCCACATTCAATCAAGTAACTAAAAACTCATCACCTTGCAGAACTGGTTATTCTTCCTCTCAATCTTTGTATTATTTTCTAATCTTAACATGTAAGATAATGTTAAAAGTAAAGGAAACCAACCTATGATCTGAATTACTTTATTACCAAAATAGTGTGTGTACGTACATATTCAAAAATGCATAAGCAGGTTAATTTTGTCCAAAAGATGCTATTATACAAGAGAAGTTTTAAAAATTGTGCATCAAAACTGTGTAATGTACCTACCTATATTTTATCTATTCATGCTTTCATGGTTTTCCAGTATGAACAGAATGTCCCCCAAGCTCAGTGTCATGGAATTGCACAAAAAAAAAGTCAAACCAATTTACAATCCATTAGACTGAAACAAGGAGACACCAAGAGAGAGCCCAACTATCCAGAGAAAAGGATTAGGGCATCAAAAAGATGACTGAACACTGCATAAATGGTACTGGTTGGAAATTTCATATTTCAATACACTAACATCTCCTCCTAAATTACACTCAGCTGAGCCAATTAGCTGGGCAGCTCTTGTGTTTGACATCACAGCAGGAGCAGATGGCAATGAGGGCTCTGCAGCGCCAGTGACGTGGCTGAGTGTAAAATACTGCAGAAGGCTAACACAAATGATATATTCACCAAATTTTGGTTTGGCCCTCCCCTCACGACGAAGGTGACAACAAAAAAGGAAAGCTAAAAATTCCATAATTGGGAGAAGAATTAGGACAACACAGAGCACTTCAGAAAAGCTTCCTGGCTTGTACTTCATAGGCATCTTTCCTGTCTGAAAGATATCTGCGATGTGATTGCAAGGTATTGCTCTTGAATCAACCTACTTCCTGATTTTACAAGTTTATTATAAACTCTTCTGGTTTAACAGAGCCTAGGTTACATTATTGCTTATGCAGCGGCACTGCACAGAAAAGCTATTTTAATTTTTTTTTACACAGTTATCCCTCGCTGTTTATAGAAAATGATTTTGTAATAAGAAATGAAATGTACAGAAAACTTGCATAGACGTTTCCTTCCAACTTCTACACTCTTCACACAAAACACTTTTGTCTCTACTTGTCTTGCATAAAAGCCTTTCAAGTAAATCAACAGAATACTTTCAATACAAATTTTTTGCCAAGCGGCAAAAAAATATATTTGTGCTTAACATTTGTCTAGCCCTGCTTAATTAAGCATTTCCAAGATATTTCTAAAACCCTGTTTGAACCTCATAAATTTCTATCAAGATGTAATTAAGTGTTCTATGCATGTTAACTAGATAAGCTATAGACAGAACTATAAGATAAGAACTTACAAGATAAGAGCTATATATGACCAAGTATCGTAATTCAGAATAATCTATTCCACTGCCAAGGACAGTCTAGCAGATACAAATCTTTCTGGTGGCATAAACAGGCTTGCTGTAATCCTACTGCATTGCATTTATTTTGAATGGCACAGCATTAATGCCGTGTTTTACTTGCTCAGAATAGCAACAATGATACATAATAAACATCCAAGTGACTAACTGGATAAATAACTTTATTCTAGATTTCTGCCCACTACAGGGCAAATAGGGATATTACACATTACAGTGAGACAATTATTGGCACAAAATAAACTGTAAAGAAAAATCTCCATTTATTTTCCTTGAAGGCCAAACAAGAACCACATGGACGAGAGCTGAGGATCATGTTCAGCAGGGAGCTAGTCTTCGAATAGAATAAATACATTATTGATAAAAGAATTTAAGAGCTACAGATTCAAGCTAGGAATGTATAAAGTCTCAGGAACATTTGATGACTTGTCAGTACTGCAATAATTATCAATTACAAAAGAATTGCCACATCAATGTCAATTTTGAATAATGAACAATTTTTCGCCTGTACCTTAAAATATTCTGAAAGCAATTTAATTTTAAATTGATTAAATTTTAATTCTAGAAATAATTCAGATAATTTTTCGACTCCATTCCTCTTACTCCTCCATACGAATTGTCTTACCAGTTTTATATAGTTAGATAGCAGTTGCTCGGTCACAAAAACATATACTCTTCATTCAAATAAATTCCCCAAATTCCCAATATCTCCACAACTAAACGGTATCTTCTTTAAGTGCAGTCCAATTTCTTCTGAAAAGTGGTGCGTAATTAGATCATTTAATTTTAGGTATCTCATCGCAGAAGCTGCAAAGAGCCTACCTTCCCTACCCAGTGAATGGAGCTCTCTCCAACGTCCCACTGCCCCAGACTGGTTAAGTTCCAGCCCCAGAACTGTCCTCCCTATGACACTGTTCAGTCTGAGAAACAGGAGGCATGCTGACATCAGAGAATGTATTTAAAACAATGTAAAGATTTGATCCATTTAATACAGATGCATCAGGCTTCATTTACATGGAGAGGCTGATCCCAAATCATAGAGTAAAATTTTTATGCACTAGCCTATTGTCACTGACAAGGAACCCAAGTAGTGAGGATACTAAGAGATTCTCCAGATATCTGAGATAAGGTTAGGTATTTTTAATTGTGGGGTTCTTTTGGCTTTGGATTGTTTCTTCAATTAAAAATATCTTAGATTTGGTAATAAACTAGTATTGCTAACTAGTGTATAGTTTTATATCGTTTTGGAATTTTGACACAAATCAAACAGGAAGAGAGCTTGCTCCTTGATAAATGGCATAACTTTACATGTACAATTTCAGACGATATCTTTAACCAGCAACCCAGACCAATGGGCACTCAGATGGCATGTGGGTGTCACGGCAATACTGTATTTTATATAACAATTGTACAGAAATAATTAGTTATTTCCCTCTCTGTGTCTCAGTCCAAAAGCATTATTATTGAAGTTCATTCATCCTTTTCCCTAACTTTTCAGGTTAAACAGAGAATAAAAATGAGTGACAGACTGGTATACAGTTGCAATGACCCAACAAAATCCAACTGGATCTGTGCAACTTCTCTTTTTTAAACATCCATGTATTGGTAAACAGAGATTAAAAATTACCTCAAAAAAAACATACTGGTCATGTAAAAAGAGAGGCTTATGGAAGGTCAAAGAAAAAATACAGGAGGTTTTCAGCAAGCTTTAAAGAGATTTAACTTAAAATCCATAACCAGGAATATTTGTGAAATGTGTAAAACACAGTAAATAATGTGTTCAGTGAAAATGCAAGTTTAGACTAGCCAACAGTTTGTGCATTTTTTTCAAATCTGCTAAGTAGTTTTGGACTAAAAGGGTGTATACCTTTGGTTTGTTTATGGCTTGAACTTTACATCAAAGTAAATAAAGTAATATACAAATGAACTAGTAAGGAGGAAAAAGGGATTTCCGCATAACACCATGAATCTAATCAGATCAAATAAAATGTTTTCTTCAACACACATACTGAAGATGTGATACTCACTTCCCAAAGAAAAGAGCAGGTTATGAGGCTAGTCTCAGCAACTCTGGAAACTAGAATCTTACAATTAAAGTGAAAAGCTTCTTTTTTTATTTCCTTCTGCTTTTAACTGCAATCTTTAAAAAGCAACAAATCAAGTCACAGTCCTAGTAGCAAGACTGTCAGGGTCATTTTTTGTTGTTGTTTTTGTTGTTGTTTAAATTTTTGCTCTTCTGCCACTTCTTCTACAATCTCTGAAGATCAAAAGAATATAAAAGACCCAGAAGGGAGAGTATGTGCAGTAAAAAGTTCATTATATCTGGTAATAAAATCTTTCTTACCAAAGCTGTTTAAAATTAAAAGTAAATGAATATATTGCAATTAACCTGAAACAAACACAGATGTCCAACAGCACAACAAGTTTGAATCCCTACCAATCTCTTTCATAACCTCTCCTCTAAAAATTTTTTCGCAAGAACAATTAACAAGAAAATTAAATCTCACTGAGAAATGAAGGCCCCAAATGAATCAAAGGCAAACAATACAGCTTCTTTTTAAAGTGGTATTCAACTATTTAAAGACTAATTTAAATATTTTAGCAAGTCTAACTGTATTAATTGCACATATCATAAGCTGTCATGTTTAAAAATAGCAAGAGAGGTCTGATATTAGTGTCTATTTATTTTTGATGCACTAAAAAAAACACTGAGATAATGACAAAAAAAGTACTTAGCTGATACTCACTGTCAAGGTTCACATGGGACATCTGGCCTTTCATGACTATTATGTGATTACAGTCAACACAGAACAAGGTAATACAATCTGGATATGAACCATTGCCAAGGCACTCACTCAATACAATCTGGACATTTTGCCATAAGAGTGAACTGTAAGAGCCAATTTACTGTCAACTGTCTTCAGTGTACTTTCTTCTGAATTTTATACGAGTCCAAGACACATAAAGGGCATTTATAGCTTAACAGTCATCTAAAAGTTGAATAATTGGCATTAGATTATTTTATATATATTCTTTTTATTTCTAACATACTTTTTAGGCCTCCATTTTGGTGTGTATTCAGTATAGCCATACTAGTTAAGAGTAAAAAGAACAGTTTACACAGAAAGCTATAGCTCCTTTTTAAAAGTATGTTATTGTGAAACAAAATTATCACTTCAAAACATAAAGCAAGACTTACACAATACAGTGAAGTCTGTTGTCCTCCTCTACAACTCAGTCAAGAATCAATTGTAAGATAAAGAACATTGCTAGCTGGCTTCAGCCGGGTCACTGTTATAGAGATCCTCTGTTTCCTTTCCCTTATCGAGTGGCCTTGTCATTGCCAACACAGGCATCCTCTCCAAATCCAGACAAAGTGAGCACCCTGTGTTTCTGATAAAGCACTACCACAAGCTCGAGTGTCCTCCCACGGCCTGTCTAGCAATTTAATTTCTGAAAAAAAACATCCGACATCATAGAATCAGAGGATAATCCAGGCAGGAGGGGACGCAGGAGGTCTCTGGGCCAACGTCCTGCTCAAAGCAGGGGCAGCTATGAGGTCAGGTCAGCCCAGGTTACTTAAGGCTCTGTGGAGTTGAAAAGCCTCTGAAGATGGCGGTGCCCCAATGCCTGACTGTCCTCCTGGTGAAAAAGTTCTGCCTTATGTCCATCACGAACCCTTCCTGTTTCAATCTGTTGTCTTTCCTCCTCCCACCATAAAGAGCCCAGCTCCATCTGCTCAGCCCCCTCCTAAACAGGTGCTGGGGGGCTGCTGCTATCTTCCCCCAGAGCTGTCTGTTCTCCAGGCTGAACAAACCCCGCTCCCTTAGTTTCTCTTCATGGGCAAGTGCTCCAGCTGCCTGACCAGCATCACTATGATGACTTTTGTACACAAGTAGGCCCAATTGCTTCTGTGCCTTAACATTTAGCTTCTGTTTTCCAAATTAGGGCTAAATTTTGATTATGATGGCCATGATTTGACTTTCGTTTTGCCTCTGTTCCTTTAAATTCATTTTTTTTTTTTTACACTAAATTTGCATAGGGCAGTTACACAATTGCCTTCATCCAGGAAAGGTGGGATAAACAGAACAATCTACAAAGAAAAAGCCTCAAAGCACAAAAACAGTAAAAGAGAAAAGCAAATCTCACCTCAAGACTCCAGTTATCTACTACATTTTACTTGCAAATTACCTGAATGAAATATCTATGTATTTTGTGTATCATAACACCTAATGAGACAAGATTTTTTTTTAAACCAATTTGAACAGTCTCTCCTATGGATAGTAAATTCAAGATGCACCACAGAAAAAACAATAGAAGCTAACTATTTAAGAGAAAAAGGCAGCTTACACCTCTTCTCCGCCAAGCTCCTTCTCCCACCCAGCACACAAACAGTAAAGGTGACTGCAACAGCTGAAATAAGGATCCCAACAAGTGAACAGATCAGATGTATTTGACTATTGCTGGTATTTCCACATGCCGTGGCTACATCAGGGCCATCCAGACTCTCTGGATTAGCAAATATCTGCAAATGTAGGCAATTTATTTTTTAAAGTCTGCTATAACAAAATTCCAGAAGAATGAAAACCTAGATGTTGTAGTAGTAGCCCAGTTTTTCTCAACATGTCTCTGTAAAAAGAACAGCAAATTCTTGCAATATTGCCCTCAGTTTCTCCTTGCTGTCTCCCTGTATCTCAGAGGGATCAATACCATTCACAACATCCCAGTGACACTTCCCTATGCATTTAACATGTGAAGAAAATACTTGGAGACACTTTTTTGGTTCTTTACATCATGAGTTGTGTTTTCATAGTAAATAACAGGCTGTTCTGCCTCTTTATATTAAAGCTATAACAGCCAAGAGTAGGCAGAGAACTACTCAATGATGAGCTTATCTAATTTATTCCATGTTTTTAGTAAAAATAACCAAACCAACCAACCAAACAAAAAAAACCAGGAAGTTTATTTCCTCCTTCACACAACAGACCCCCAAGACTAAGCACCGAAATAACGAAATGTCTCGGTAATTTGTCTGCCTCACTGCTTGGGAGCTGGTAGGCCCATGACAGCCGTACAGACAGAGCTGTGCAACCATGATGATATACATCTCTAACAGGATTGTTAGCTCAGGTTCAACATCCACACTAATCCAATTGCACGGGTTGCATCTACTCCAAACACAGTACATACCTATATCATAAAGATTATGGGAGAGAAAAGAGGGACATCCAAGGACAGTAAATCCTCCTTGTGCTTGGTGATGCACAAGACTATGTTCAGTGCTGCATAGTTTTGAGACACAAGCACTTAGAACTTTTTTTTATAATCTGAACACAGAAAAAAAGGACAGTGGCAGAAATCCTAGGTCAAGAGAACAAATTGGTTTGATCCATTTCACACAGCCGGAAGCAGGAGAACTGAGTAGAAAATCGATGCCCTAAACTACCTGCCCAGAGCTGAATTCTTTATACTCTCCTTCCCTCTTTTGCTTCATAAAAGTAGCATCACATGCATTTTTTAGGCTGCCCTAGCAAGGATGGGAAGCAACAGCACTTACAGACTATTGTGAGAGCTCATTCCAGTCCAGTAAAATAACATTGATGGAGCTGTGAGTGGAAAGTTATCTGGGTTAAAGGAAAGATGGTGAGAATAGTGGAGAAGCCCCAAAGACAAATGCTGACCAATAAGCAAAATGAAATCTCAAGATTAAATAATGACCTATTTAGGCGTTTTTTTTGTTTGTTTTTTGTTTGTTTGTTTGTTGTTGTTGTTTGTTTTTGGTTTTCTTGTAATATTTAGAAACCATTTCAGACAAACTACATGTTCCTCTGCTGCCTTACACTAACTCAAGTAGTTCCACTCTGGGGAATACATTTTAACATGACATTTTTCCAACTAATTTAGCCCATTGATTTTATTTTTAAAGCAAACTGGAATCCTGTAGTGCTGGTTTTGTTGTGGTAAACTTCTAAGTGGTGAAAATTCTAAGTCCACTTTTTATGTTACTAAGACTTCATTGTATTATAAAGTTACTTCCAAGCCTGCATAGCTAACACTTCATGCCTTTATAAATGCTTTTTTAAATTCATTATTCGTCACCTAAGGATATGACAACATAGGAACACAAAGAGAGCTGAAGGAGGTAGATGCAATGGCATTATTGTTCTGACCAAGGAAGGAACGACAGTGTGAAAAGAGATTCAAGTGGAAGCTGCACTATTGGACTCAGAGTAGCAGTTTATTCCTTCTCTTGGGCCCTCACACAATTCTTTCAGCCCTCCCTAGGAGTCCTTTATGCTACTGGAGTACTGGAAGGAAAGATGGCCACAGATTTTTAATGCCCAAGTCGACATACCCCTGAAAGCAAAAATGGACAGATCAAGATGACTACTTATTGAATACCAAATAATGAAGAAAAAAATTAACACTGGTATCATTCATGTTTATTTCAATCTTTTCACTGTCCAGCTTCATGCCTTTGAGTTATGCTTGCTATTATCATTTTTCAAATAATTCAATTTACATCAACAAATTTTTAAAAATGCTTATTTGCACCTGAACTTGTCAGGACTTACTCAGCCATTATGATATTCACTGCAAGCACAATAACAAAGACATCCAACTACAGCAGATTTTTGCCACTTTTTTTCACCTGCTTACACGTACCTTGCAAGCATTGATTTTAAGAAGATGTGAGCCTCTTTAAACCCAAGGCAGCCCTCAGTGTCACTCATGCTATAACAACAGAAATAGTCTTTAGCCTTTTTATCCCAAAACAAAGGATTCAGAGTCAAATATGTATTTAACTGAATTACATGCACTGTAAATCAGCACAAGACTGTTACTACCAAACAGTAACTATATTCTTAATCAAAATCTTAAGTTTGCTGACCAAACTGTTATGTAAATTTGGGAGTGTCCTTAGATCACAGAAGTCCTATTTTAAAATGCTTGAAGTGACTTAACAACACAGAAGGCAAAATACTATGTATTTCCTATGGTACTTTGCTTCCTGTAACATTCAGAATCTAAATTCAGAGCTGAGAAAACACCACTGATTTTAGAGAGCTCCAGAAACGTGTCAATTCCATGCTTAAGTACATAGTAAAAGTTACTTCGCAAAAGCAAGTCAATCTTAATTCACTCAAAACATTCCTGTGAAGAAAACATTTTTTAGAATGAAATAAATGACTTTCTGCATCTTTTAAATATTTTGTTGAAAATAAAAAAAAGGACATAGTTCATTGAAATAAATTACTTCATATTCAAGCTACAAATTCAGGTATGTTGTTCAAACTTACGTAAATATAACTGGATAATTGCATTGCTTAGAGGCATTGTATGCTCCTGCGTCCTTACAGATGGGCACTGTCAGCACAGAGGACAAATTGCTACAGTACCACTGAGTTTGGATCTATTGATTCAAAATTTAACATCTCTTAGAAATGTCTCTTAAAAGGTGTTTGTTAGTGATATTTTACATAGTTTGTGTTATCTTCACCAGTTTGAGATACAGCACAAATATTTTTTATCAATTCAAAATTGTTGATGAATTAAAAATTTGTCGATGTTATCATTTAACTTTCTGATAGCCACAAGAACACCTTTATAGACAGGCAAGTAAAATTTAAACAAACTTTGAAATTCCATAACTGAAGCATTAGCAAAAGCATATAGAAAAAAATGTGAACGTTCCTGGATGGATACCTAGCTTTGCAAGTCAAAGTAAAATGCACTGCTCCTCCTTAAATGATCACCGAAGGAAAAAAACTGCATTAAAATTCATGGCACATTTCTACAAAATATAAATACTGCGATGGCAAAAAAGATAAGAATATTATGACTAACAGTATAATTTCATAGAATAAAATGTGAAATTTGGAATGTGGTTTTCTGGAATTTTCTATTAAATTTGTCTGATACAATTAGGTCTGATTTAGAAAAAGAGTTTATGATACCTACATCATTGGAGTTTGGGGTTTTTGTTTGTTTTTTAAAATTCTGCACGCGGTTCAAATAAAGCAACCCTTTGCCAAAACTGTCAATGACTTCACATTACACTTCTATCTTTTGGAAACAATTAGGATCTTACAGGTGGAGCTGGAGGCTTTTAGTAGACCAGCAGAAAGGTCCAAGGAACCACATGTCTATTTCCCTTGTCCATAACAGGGCTGCAGGAAACAGTAATTCCCACAATACAGTTTATTTAAATTTGGCAGAGATTTTTGCTACTTTGAATAGAATTGTTCGGTGTTTTTTTTTCCTTAGGAAGTTTTGTTGTACTGGATTATCTAGTTATCACTAGACCTAGCTCTGATGACGACATTAACAAGTTGTTAAAATTTGGATTTTTTTCATTAAATGTAATGGTATTCATACAGCAAGGCTTCATTGGTTTCAAAGAAGGTGTGTGACACAATCTACATCCATAGTCAAAGCACAACAGTAGCTACCAATTTGGGGACCTACAGGTCTAGCAATTCCTGTACATCCCGTTTTGGTTCATCTCTAGTGTCTAGAACAGCCTGAAAGTTTAATGACAGACACTATTTTCCTGGCAACTTCAGTAATAACCTGTTTTAATTAAATAGTTGTTTAATTAGTTAGCATGATACTGCAGCACCAAAAATTGCCAAATTCTGTCCCTGTCTTCATGTGCGGGTTTGCACATCCACTAATATCCTGCCCTAATTTTACAAAGATCAAGTCTTATATATAAAGAAAACTATTCAGAACAGTTTGAGTTTATTTCAAAGCAATAAGCCCAAAAGTTTCTGTTCCTTTCCATAAGCCTAAAAGCCCAAGTGAATATGATCAAACCATAATTACTTGGTCACTTTACTGGCTTCTTTCTGGCCTCAAATAATTTATCATCTTCAGGTGTAATAAATAAAGCCTATTTCAATGTTCTCATTCATTACTGTTTTTGTCTGTCAGAAGCATCTTTCCGTCACTGTCCATGCATTACAGACTGGATTTCTTCCTAACCACTTACTCCTACAATGACAGACCCCTCAGCAGCTACTAAGAGCTTTATGAGAACAATCTGAATTCTTCAACCTTTAGTCTTCATTTGAGACATGAATGTGACCTACTTTTTTCAGTACTGGCAAAATGAATACGAAAGGCTATCAAACCTAATTGACAAAAACTTCAAGAGGAAATATAACACATCAAAACTTTCATCCCTGAATTTCAGGGACTAACCAACAGAGGTCACTGTCAGAGTGATAATTTTTGGTACATTCTTAATCTGAGGTCTGAGCATCTGTCACCCTAACTTTACTGGATGGCACACAGCACCCTTAGGTCAAAACTGAAGTGACCGTGCTGCTGCCAATCTTTTATTCTACCTTAGGTCATGATCACAATGAAGAGATTCTTTTTTTTCTTTTTTTTTTTTTTTTTGCCTTTAAAAGCTACAGTCTTAGCTAATTAAGCTACATTAATAAATCACCTGATGAATTTTTAAACTTCTGTTTTTGAAGTTTACATTTGTTATAAATGACAGCAATACTCCATGGCTCAACTTACAGTTCAGATTTTTTGATCACGCATCATTTTCACAATAAAATATTTAACAGCAACAAATTCTGGGCATCATAAAACTGACAGCACGTTTTACATCTTGCCAGCAGTGAGGGTTAAAAAAGACAGTATTCAGAGACACAATTTGAAGAATAATTTCCCAATTTGTACTGATGTACCAAGAAGATTGTTTCTGTTATCAATGCCACTGCTTATCAATAAAAGCAAACAAGCAAACAAGAAGGATAGACAGCTTCACATTTTCAAGCAGTGAAATGGGATTTTGTTTTAAAGCCCCTGGGTATAAGCAGACTGACAACTACTGGATTTTGCTGTGGTGCTGTTCAGAATATATACTCCTGTGAACTGCTAAAATAGCAAAGATGATTTGGGAGAGTCTGTGGATGCAGTCTGTAGTTTAGTGAATATTCAGACATCCTTCCTTGACGGTTTAATTGTCTACTCATCCTTTACAGTGGTTTTAGCACAGCCAAAACGGTAGTCAGAGACTGGGACTCCATCTGCAAAGAAAGTCTGATTTGCGATTGCTTCTGAGATAGAGTACCTGTGTTTGTGGAGCCAGGAAGACACACACTTGACCTTTTTTAAAAAGACTATCTGTAAATCTATCTAGAACATAAGAGCAGCTTCAGACTTAATGGGCCCAACTCACTGCGATAAAATTACCCAGCTTATACTTGGTGCAACACACTGCACTCACGCAATTGTATCAGCCTAATGGTGATACAGTGAAGAGTTAGGCTGTTCACTTTCAAGGTGAAAAGGGCATTCATCATCTCATTGCTCTGAAAGTCACCTCCTATTTCTCTGCTTCACTTCTCTATCAGCAACACAATAGACAACTGAGCCCCTGTGCTGTTTAAGATGCTCACAGTGCTTTTAGGGAATGACATAAAAGGTTGTTGCTGCAAAAAAGAATGGGAATAATCTCCTCTGACTATCCATGGTGGATAGGACAAAAACTAATGGGCTAAAATTGCAGCACAGAAAGTTCAGGTTAAGCATCGTGAAAAAGAGCATGGTAAAGTGTGGAAGAGACTGCCCAGGGAATCTGTTGCATGTCTGTCACCATAGATCTTTACGATTAGGACAGAAAACTATTTATCAGGAGTGACACAGGTATAACAGGTCCTGCCTTGGGCAGGAGGATGGACTGGAGACATCCTGAGGTTCCTTTCAGGTCCGTTTTTGCACACTACTTATGAAACAGAGCTACTGTTATTAAAATATAGATAGGTGCCCTTTCTAAATAGCCTTCCAAAATCCTACAGCATTATGCAAATTCCATGATAATTTTAAGAACTATGGTTTTACATTTACACTAATTATTGCAAAATTCACAATAAATTCGTAAGACCAAAGACAGTTCATTGCAATATTGTGAAATTCTTCGTGCTCCAGTTATGAAATAGGTTGATCACATTAGGCAGCCAGCATTTTCAGAGGCCGGTTTAAGAGTTTTCTAACTCTCCTGTTAGTCCTCCCTGGAAACACAGACCTGCTGAGGGCGCAACTACACAGATTTCTTTCTCCTGTCGTCACTCGATTTCAAACATAAGACAAAGGAGAGAAAAACAGTGCTGACTGAATGTATTTTCTCTTGTGACCACTCCATCAATAGGGGCTTAACAAGCACCGTAATGTGTGTATTACTAGAAAGGGTTGACAAGACAGTTAAGAAAAGGCTTTCCTCAGTAGTCCTGAAGAGGAAAAATGTTAAAAAGCGTTCGTAACAAAGTTTCCAGAAGAGAAAACAAAAACTGAGAGCAGATTTGTTCCACAACTAACATTTAAACTAAAAATGGAGAACACGAGAACAGGTATAGAAAACAAACAGAAGCACTGGGGGCAAATACCGATCATGGTTGAATATCAAATGTGTCTTAACTTAGCTCTGCTTTTGTACCTAGTAACAAGGTAGCTATCAGGAGAAAGATACTTTGCTGAGATGCAACATATGAAGTGCATAAGCTACCTGTGCACCATGGCAATGGACAGGAGCACGGCCATCTGTACTTTGCTCAAAGGATCCCTGATAATAAACAGCTCAGAGCTGGAAAACCTGCACGATTTCCAGGCTGCTCTTGCTGAACTCGGCGATCTTACACCGAGTGGTACAAACAGCCCTTCCTGCTTCCTTTAAGCCCCTCCTGTACAGCAGACCTGGGCTTTCCTGTGTGGAAAAAATAGCGTAACCTCATTCTCCGCTGGCACCTGTTATTAGCAGCACACATCTGTCTTCATCATAATCCTAGACCACAGTGCTAGCTTATCTGCAGATATCCTGGATCTCAGCACTAACTTTGTTTTATAAAGCATAATGCAGATTTAATTTGGAGACGAAACACAGCGAGGTTTACATTCTCCGACACATGGCTCCAATGCACTTGCTTTGATGCGACATACTTTCTGCCTCAACACTAACGCACCTCCTTCCTGAAGCTGTCCTTGCCTTGGCCATAAATGTAAGGACAGCCTGTTCCACAAGTTAGGCATGAGTCCCAAAGGACTGTAGGGAATAAATATGCATTTTACTTGCTGTGACTTGTCACCCCTTTCAGTGATAAACCCTGTAATTTTCTTTAGCCGGTCATTTATGGAAGATGAGCACTTAAAAAGGCAAAACTTGAAGAAAAGAAGAAAGATTACACTGTCCACCTAACATCTGGCTATGGAGCTATACAGGTGTTGCCTAGGAACATTAGCTTGGTGGCTCACAGAGCTTTCTTGTCATTACCTGAATTTTATGTTTCTATGGAACTTACACCCATATGAAATCTGAAAGGATATATAGCAGTTTGGTAGGCAGTTTTTTGTTTATTTACGTCCATACTGATATTATTGAAAACAAATGCCTACTTCTATAAGGCAACGCAAACACTGATGCACAGCCAACAATCTGCAAGTAAACCACTGCAGCAGCTGTAGCTCCAGAGGAAGAAGCCACATACATTTAGGCTTAATACACCTTATTCGAGGAGATCTAAGCAGATACCTATGCACAGGTCAGAAACTGCCTTCATAGATTCTTGAATCTGAGCCCATTTAAACAAACAAAAAAATGATTCATAGAAAAATCTTTTGAAGGACTAAAAATCTAAATATTTTCTAAAATAGGTGGATAAAATACCAAAAATTTTAGTAGGGCAATGGGGAAGGAACAGTTGGAGCTCTGATTCTCTGGTACCATTGAAGACTGGTATATTACATTGTAAAAGAAGTTTCCCACACCTAAACAAAATATGGCCATAGAATAAACTCCACATTAAAATATTATTAAAGGTAGAGCTACTGAATACTGTTAATGTTGTAGCTGTGTGTATTTTCAGTTTGCTCCTACTAAATACATTACACAAACTGAATTTTACATAAAGACCTAAAATAACATTAAGGATATTATAAAGCCAAATAAAATTACATGACGTTAAAGAGTACATTTAAAACAGAAATAAGAAGAAACGTTACTCCAACAAATCAAAAAGGCAAGAGCCTTTGAAACAAGAATATACAAAGGTATTTCAAAACATATATGGAATTCAGGCCCTTCAAGGGAATTAAGGGTTCAATTGGTATTATAATGTTATGTCTGGATTGCAGATCAGGAGGCCAAAAACACATTACTACCTGGAAATGAACTGAAATATTTTTAATATCAAAGATACACACCAAGTATTTTCCCTCCCAGACCCCATAATGCTTCTTAAAATATAAATAAAATCAACAAATGAAGAAGCTAAATTAAAACTGTTGCCTAAAGTAACCTTTATCATACAAGTCTGTCTGTGCAATTTCTGTATTTCAAAGGATGATTTTCTACAGGAAGAGTAAATCGCTAACTTATGAAAAACATGTTGATTGTACCAATGTAAAAAACAAAGAAAATCATCAGACTAACAACCCCCCACTCAGCAAACAGTTTGTAGTATCATCAGTGGAAACAGCACGATTAACATCCCTGCAAGGTTCCCAGGGGAATGCAAGTAAAAGCAGCAAATGAGATGGAGCATTCATACCAACCAAAGAATCCCCCCAAAATGAAAAGGGTATCATTTCATTCTGAATAGGTCTTTATTCCTAAATAACCGTAGCGGAAGATTTCACAGATAGATGAAATCCTTGCTAATATAAACCTAATTTTACTGCGGTTTTCCACAAACATTTGGAAGAATGAATTGCATATACATGTGAAAGTTAGCATTAAAAAAAAAAAAACGAAACTACTCAAATACATCATAGAATTATAGAATCATTTAGGTTGGAAAAAGCCATGGACAACTGCTTATCATTTGAAGCCTCATTCCACAGTTTTTGTTTTAAAATATGGTAGCTCTTTGATAAATGCATAAAAAATAATTTGGAAAAAAGTAATCTTACCTTTGCTTAAAAAAGTAGTTGCTGAATCAAGATACCTTATCCTGAGCATCTTTGTGTGAAGTACTCCTGTCCTAATCATAATTAGTATATCCCAGATCGGGGCTGTCTAATTATCTCTGAATGCCCATTATGCCTCCATTAGCAATTTAACTCGGTGCCATAGAAACTGATATGCAGACACCAGTGCTTGGTGCTCATGTTGCTGTGTCCGTGCACATATGTCATTTGAGGCTTTCACCTCTGACTAAATTTAGCTGACTCCCCTTCACTGAATATCCCCACTGCATGTATGTTTGAGGAAAAAAAGTGTTCTGTGAAACCAAGAACCAGGCAGCACCATGAGTCACAAACCAATCTTGATATTGAAATGAGATTCAGTATATAAAAACATTTGTGAATCCCTGTCTTGCATGGAATGAGTTTATGCCAGTATACGCTTTTGAGGAAAATTAATAATAACAATTCTTACATGATGCTGTAAAATGCTTTTTGGGCCAAGTACTGTGACTTACTGCTTCCTGAATATGACTGTATTCCACAAGAACACTCTAAGGATATTCATCTTCACTAGTTCCTTTCCTTATACAAGATGAACATTCTTAAACAATAAAAACATTTTTAAAAACTGCATCTTTTTAGGATCTTCAGTACAGTTGTCAAGCCTTAATATTTTCCCATCTCCTTAAAATAAATACTCTTAATGAAACAGGGAATTTGAGAGAAAACTTGCTTTATGTGAAAAAGTACTCTTTTCTGCCTAAGTACATAGTATGACAGAATAAGTGTCAGGAAAAATAGACTTAATAAAGGTAAAAACTTCTGTAAGGCATACATCTATCATACAGTAATCTTAGCAAAAATCTTCAAAACCTCCATTAAATTTTCTGTCCAAGTCTTGACAGTTATGAAGTACTAACACAGTAACATAAGATTTCAGCACCTTTAAATATTTGTCACAAAATTTGCCTATAGCCAGGTTTGGGTCAGGGAGTCGAACAGGAAGAGAAGAAAAAGCTGTTATTTCTAAACAGAATTAACTACATATTATTACTTTAGGCAATTATAATGATTGGTTTCTATAAAAGTGAATTCAAATTTAATTATATGATTCCTGTGTTTTCATTAAAAAACACTGATAGTGCAAGCATGCTGTTTTATGCTGTTTATAATCACTTCTGCTCCACAACAAATGAGCAGACACGTTCATCGTAAAAGACATCATTTCAAGGTCTGTGGGCCAATGGTCAAGTCCTGAGTACTCAAATACAGCCTCTAAACATTCTCCCTGCACGACAAATTAATTCCTTAATGCCAATAACTTTATAATGCAGTCCATAAGCTCAAATGCTGCTGCTAATGTATTTTCCTACCTGCAAAGGGAACAGGTGCATCTTTATCCAAAGCAACAAGAGGAGGATCCAAAATTACAGTGTCATTATTTTCGGTTATGATTCCATGGTACGAAGTCTCAATCCAGGGCTTATGTTTGTTCACTAGAGAAGAAAAAAATAGTATGCTCAATTAATTTGATTCATGTTTCCCATACAATTAATTTTATTTTTTTTTTTAAGAGAAATCTTTTAATATATATACAATATTATTATTAATCAAAAGCCACTTACAAGACCCCAAGTTACTTTGTAAACATTCAAATATTAAAACAAAACAATATGCGTATTGCACCACAATTCATTGACAAGAAAACCAACACTTACAGACATCCCTCCAATTAAGACACCAATATAAAAAGCCAATTTTCAAAATATTTTTAATGTTTTCCCAATTGTCAGACATAATTAGGGTCAGACACTTTTGAAGGAATTGCTTTCAGTTGCAAAACTCTGATGCAAGAGAAAGAATGCCCAAAGAAACACAACTCTTGTCAAGATTCAGAGGAAAGCAGAAGTCAGGTGAGAATACTGGACTCCCAGTCAACTTATTGGAAAAATACCTAAAATGACTTTTGTGTTCTGCACCTTGTAGACAAAAAATAAACTTCTTAATTTTAATCACTTATCAAAGTAGCCACCTGTTTTCTTTTTAACCAGCTCTAGTTATACTTAAATGGGATCCGAAAATTTTTCTGAAAAACCTGTCCCTCCAGTATGGCTGTTGAATGTTAGCATATCTAGTTTTGAAGTACATAGTAAGATCACACAAAAAACACTTTCAAGTAGTGGATACACCATGTATCATTGGATTGTCTTATTCCTGAACCCTTTCAACACGCCTCCTCTCACCGACCATCTCCTATTTATTGAACAGTATGAAGATGATAATGTGATTTGCTCTTCCTTTATATTTTCTAAGAGGCATATCTTCGCTATGCTTACAAATAGCATTTTGTTCCCAAGCCATAATCTGAATTTTATGTTTTTGGAGCTCCTGCAGAAGTAATACAATGGTGCTAGCCTAAACAACTTGCAATTTGAAGAATGCTCTACCACAGGCATCAGGGAACATTGCACTAAGGAATGTCAACCACATTTCCACCGAGTCCAGAAGCAAGATAATTTTTATACATTTTTTGTTAGTTGTGTGCAACAGACACTGATGAAAATATCTGGTAAAGTAACAGAGATCACCTCAACAAAAGACAGATGGTTGACGCTTGAAACAAAATCAATTTTTGATAATCCTACCATGTAGGATTATTTACAATAATGCCATTAAAAACTAACAAACCAACAAAAAAACACACACAAGCCCACCTCACACACACACCCCACCATAAACTCTTCATTGCCTTGTCTTCTGCAAACACCCTCAGACAAGAACAAGCTTGATGTTTCTCCCACATAGCTTCTTCAAAGTAGAAGAAAGTAGCTGTACACACCAAAGAAAACAGAGGTAACTCTGGCCACAGGTAAAGAGCTGGACAATTAACAACTCTTATTCCCTAGCTATTTGGAAAATAAATAAATAAATAAATAAATGCATCTGTGGCAAACTGAAGGTAATTCTTTTTTCCTTCTTGTTCCTTTGCTTAATCATTAGGAAATTGTGGGCTTAGGAAGAATGATTTGAGTTTTTTTTAAAGCTGAATTATCCTACATTACAACCACTAAAATGAGAACTTTGAGTTAATTTATATGTTGGAGTATATAATGTTTCAGAGGAAGGTATACGCATCTTCACAGTGTTTTTGCAATAACTAAGCAATGGGAAGATTAAACGGGGAATGTGTCAGGGAAAGGTGAAATGGAGAACAGGGAACTCTTCGGTTCTGTAATGACTTTACAGCCAGAAGAGAGATTGGTGAGCTTATGTAATGGGATGAAGGTCGAAAGTCTTGTTGATGTTGAAATATGAGGAGTAATGCAGGCAATTTTAGAGCTTTGTATGGCATGTGGGATTCCAGTTTGCAGGGCGGTTGAAGTATTCTGTATCTGTTATTTGAATAGGTGAATTGCCTCAACAGAAACATTCATACACATAAATATGCTCCACTTGTATTCTGATATGACTCAGAGTCTGATTGATGATACACGCAGTACAGAATAAGAATCCATCTCTTGATTGAACACAGATACAATTTAACAATAATTGAACCAGTAAATAGGAGTTTACACAAGAAGAAATCCTTATGCAACTAAAAGTTAAAGTACCAAAACCAGATTTTCTTTCCTGCTGGTTCTGTTAATTGCCTGCAATCTTACACACACACACACACACACACACACAAAACCCTTTTTGCTCCTACAATAGATTCTGCAGAATAATTTTGACGACACTTTTGCTTAAGAAATAGTCTCAGTATTCAGCAATTGCAATTCTGCCAGCCTTATCTTTTTTTCCATTAGTGTCCCACGAGCAATAACAACAGTCATGCGAATGACAGCGACATAATTCCTTAGATTACACTGGGGTGGGAAGAGGAGACACTACATCAGGAACAATTGTTACAATTCAGTCCTACACCTTGGAGACTGGTACAGCAGGAAGAAAGGAACAATAAAATAAAAGCAAAACACAATGAAAGTTCTAATTATTTACAAGCTCTTATGATAAGCATCTCCAAATGAACAGTTATGACTACACGAGCTTTGTGTATCCTGTGGTAACTGGATTTTTTGAAAGAATTCAAAAGTGTTTCGTCCTGTCCTATTCGAGCTACTCATTCAGATTTCAAGATCCTTGAGAATTAAATAAATTTAAATACAAATTAGATATTTTTCTAGTGATGCTTGTGTTATAAACATGAAATTTCTTCTCCCTTATCTACTTCCTCTAATTCTATAATGTTAGTGTACTGAAATAAAAACAGCACATGCAACTCAGCCACTTATCAATTCCTCTTCCTTAGAGCAGGACCTGTTCAAAACATGACTTCCCGTAACATAAGCAGAATTTCCTTTTACCCTCCAGTTTTCTAGCTCTGACCTTCAAATAATTATTTTTATCATGGTAGAAAAAATAGTTTAATATATTTGAGATAGACAGGCATTCAAACCCAGGCTGTGTTCATGTTTAGGGGAAGAATTTGTTTTAGACAACATACATAAAATTGGCAGAAAATTACAGAAATCCCATGAGACAAGTGGATCTTTTAAGAACTTTACCTTTATTACAGATATGCAAAGCCATATCTGAATACAAGATATTTTTTATATGTGTGTGTATATATACAAACACATAGTTATGCCTTTCCTTTTGATCCATGTTTAGTTTTAAATGCCCCCCAATCTATGTTAAAGTTGCATTCTTTTCTCAGTTATGTCATACAGTCAAAACTTTAGGGCAAGTTTCCAAAGTTCCAGCAATGCCACACTGCATTTAAAAAACAAAACAAAACAAAAACAAACATGAAATGGCATGTTTAAATAGAAAGGAAATAGAGTAGAAAAATAAAATTCACATCATATGAGAAATGATGTAATTCCTATTATACAAGGTGTTTATTAGAGAAAGATTAACATCAGCATTTTTGAAATGTTTATAAACTTTAAAATGAGGAGGGAATTTTGCATTTTATCTTAAAAATGGCAGCAATTGTTACAAAAAAACATTTCAATGCTTCTCATTAGTGCTTACAGTTAACAGCTATCTATAAAAGAAAGTGATAGGGAAACTGCATTTTTAGATTTGCATTTGCTAAAGGTGATGGCAGAAATTTATATACAGGTTCGTATGTGAAAATTTCAGGCGCTGTGAGAGTAGTGTACTATATAGCAAGCACAACTCAAGAGCAAACAAGCGAGAAATTCAGCAGATAAGAGCTAAACAGAAAATTACTTTTCCTCTTAAGCTTTATTAAGTTGTAGCACGCTGTTAGAATAACTCTAAAAATGAAAAAAATGAAAAATATACATTTGCCTTTTTGTTTGTTGTTTTAAAACAAAAGATCCTCATCCGAGAAATGAAAGCATTTGATTGATACATGCAGTACATGTAAGAATTCATCTTGATTGATCAGATACCTCTTCTTTCAATTTGTCTATCTGCGTAAAAGTAGAAATCAGTACCATGCTTTCATGAATTCAAACAGATATTTAAGACATACAGATGAAATATACCAATGCTGCGTGTTATTTCTTTTTTAAAATTGCCTCCCCTTCCTATACTTTGTTAGTCATCCATATAAAATTGTAATGTAAATAATTTGTAGCATCTAGGATAAGGCAATTATCTTTTTCCTTAATTACAGTTAGAGGTCAATTCATTAAAATTTGTATGCACCATTTACGCTGCATTTTCATAGTCTGTCCTGCCAAAGCTTGTGATTACAAGCTTTTGGATTTAATTAAACCATCCTGGTAGAAAACTGCCACTCTGTGTTGCATCTGCAAATGCATTTGGCTTGAAAGAGAACAAAGCTAAAAAAGGCAAAAGAAAAAGAAACTCACTGTGTATAGGCTGCAGGAACGCCCATGCCCCCAGGAATGTGGTCTTGAAAGTCAAGTCAAGGACAAAAGCCAAAACAGAGCAAGAGGAATACAGAGAACTCCTGGAAGATGCTAAGAATCTGAAAAAAATATGCCAGCCTCCCACATTCTACCTTGGTGCCTTTTTGCCATCATCTGTGCAGTGCCCTGGGTGTTAGCCCTTCCAGATGGCCCACTCAAAAACCCAACTGCTACTTGCCACCTGATATCTGGTAAGAAAAACAACCAGCACCTCATGACAAACTTGCTCACAAACTACAATTCCATCTGAGCACTTTACACCTGCACCAACTGGTGTCCAGGAAGCTCTGCAGCAGAAACCAAGAGAACAAAATCCCAGATGAGACATCAATACATCAGCAGTAGGAAGAGCAAGTATCAAATGCCTTCCCCAAACTCTTTGGCGATCTGCCCAAAGCCCTCTCCTACAGGTATGAGTGCAGGCACAAACTCCACCCTCGAGCACCTACAAAGCTAAAGACAACTACCTGCTTTATCACATGGTAAGATGTGTACAGGGCTTAAAGGCAATCATACTCTCTAAAATTAAATTGTCCAGGTCACAACGCCTGTGAACAGAACTGCAATTTGTCAGTGCAGAAGTATTATTACAACTGAACCAGAATATGGGCAAAATGTGTATCTTACAAGGGGTGACAAGATCTATAACCCAAGATAGGCATTTCTGGGGATGGGGAGTGGAAAATAGCAGGAATACAAGGAATACAGTACAATGGCATTTTCAAATTTTAGATGGTTTCTGACTTAACAATACTTAGAAATGTCACTAATCCAAAAATAACACCTTATAAAAGAATTATAAAAGGAAAAAAAGTGAAGATTGGTAGCTGTAACTACTGACACTAAGGTAGAGTCAATATTGTCTAGCTGATTCAACTGCTGATTTCTAAACTTTAGGCAGCTAAAGCTTGAGGTAGCAAATTGTATTCATTAAGAACTGCTTTATGAATGCAAATGTTTTTTTTTTTTTTTTTTTTTTTTCTCCAAAATAGCAGAACAGATCTATTTTCCATTTAAATGTACTGATATATTCTCACCTCTAGCTTCAAGAGTTTATTGATTACATTAAAATCAGCAGAAAACTTATGCTTTCTAACCACTCGGATCAGTTTTTTAAATTCTTTCATCTAACTTCAACGAGCTTCAGTTCAGCCCACTGGAATCCTGTGTGACAATGGCCTTTCTCTAAAAACCAGCCAAAGTCGAGGACGCTTCTGAAGCCTTTAAACTATTGAACTTCATGCCTTATGCAGTCTGCACTACAAGCCACAAGTCCTTATCTTGTACAGCGAAACAAAGAGTGCTCCTAATGCCCTATCAGGAGAACATTGAATAACAAAAATCCTTATGATGCAGATGACATCCTGACATCTGCAATGAGCAATCATTACGCACAAAAAAACCTCCTCCCCTAATCTGAATGCCAACGGTTTGGCAGTCCGCTCCTCCTTTAGGGTGATACTTTGCTGGGTAAATGCCTCAGGAAGACTAGTGAGGTCAGCAAGGGCCAGAGCTCTAGCTCACTATTTCTGTTTCACATAGTTCATACATCTGACTGGATCATGCACGTGTAACTTCATAACATGGCAGACCTTAATTCCTCCAGGATAGGACCAGAGAGGCAGACCTGGATTTCCTGCATTGCATACTCCAGAATGGGCTGAACCTAGAAACCAAACAAGAACAACCTAAAACCTCATAGAATAGCAGATAAGGACAAATAGTCTAGAAAATATGCAGATCTGGGGGCTTAGGTCACTGAACAAATGGGGATTAGTAGTTTGGTAAAGAATTTAAGCCTTCCTCTAGAAGGCAGAGAAAACAGGGAGATGGATGAATGCATTTTGAAGGAAAAGAAACTAAGTTAGAAGTGGATACTGAAAATCAATGGAAAGTAAATGTTTGTGTTTCACAGGGTTAAATCTTCCTCATCATTAGAAAACCAAACATTGGCTATTTCAACAGAAAAACAGAATGCTATGGTTCCCCTACATTCAAAAGAAACTCGACATTGGTACACTTTCCATACGTTTCGTCAATGAAAAATTGGAAAGAAAACAAATAATTATTCTGTCTCACAACATGCATAGTTCTTTGTGTGATGCCACTGCCTGAACTACCAAAACACCACTAGTTACATTCAGCATTTACTTTTTGATAGATAGATTTAAACTATAATGTTGCATGTGTTTTTATGTAAAATAATAACCCCAATTAAGGCAATGTGAGTTTTGACACTAAATTCAGTTAAAGCAGGATTTATGTAATCTGTGAGACATGATTCCCCAGAACTCTTTGGAGAACATTTTAACTAAAGAATACATTATAAACAGTTCATCTCAGCAACATTAAATTACTCAGTGGAGATCCAACAGATAAGTTGGCATTGGTTTGACCATACTGTACAACAAAAGCCTATTTTGCACGAAAGACTGCACAAGAAAGTCTTCTGCAATTAGCACATCTTCTGGCCCCCAAGTGAAGGCCTTCAATAACAACTCCCATTAGCAAAATTTGTTCTTACATAAAAAAGCGAAAACCTGAGCTAGAGTGTTCCTTTGTTAGCGGCTCGTTCTTATTACAAGCTGATTTGACCGAAAGCTGCCTGATGGTATCTGGCAGTAGTCTTTATGCTATTTCTAAAGTAAAATAGCATACTCTGTATTTCTTCTGACATGCTATAAATTTTTTTTTTTAATTTATATTTTATTCCTTAGCAAACATGTTTTTCCGGGGTGCAGGAAGAATACTCATTTTAACACTGACCAAATTAATATAAACATTTAGTAGGAACTTAAAATGTTTTGGTCAACCCAAAATTGTACCTTTCAGAAAAAAAAAAATTTAAGCTACAGATTTCATAAAACTCTACCTACAATTTTGATATATAAAATTATTAGCAGCATTTTTACTTTTGATTCTTATTTCTGAAAAGCACATTTGGAATTTACATATGCATACACAAATAAAACTTTATGCTGTGCCTTACTGTTGTCATTTAGGTAATGGACCACACTGTTGGCACTCGCTGTTCCCTAAACTACCTCTAAGCTTACAAGTTCTTTTTATTAAAATACAAGAAATTTCATCTCCTTGATTTAGATTTTCCAGTCCTTACACATTTATCTATTAATATTTGTCATAACAAATAGTTTACAGAGTGTGCAAAACTGAATTCTGAACCATCACTGTGTATATGCCTAAACGTTCAGACCAGGGAGCTGCCTGTGTGATACACATACAGGAACAAAACTGGAATCACATGAGCCTGTCCCACAACAAGCCATGGGAACTTCAATAGCACACATCCAATTAAGGCCTTATACATGAAAGTCTATACAGTTAAAATTCTTGGAGAAAGTATCTAACAGCATAAAAATGTTTTCATTAATGTTACAAGCAGAGAAAAAAGTCATAAATTAAGCTATCTTTCTACATATTTAGTTGTACTAAAAAAAAAAGCATTTATATATCTTGCTTAACAGTGCTGACCTTTCATTCAACATTTTTCTGAGCATCCACGTTCTCATCTAAACATACATAACAACCAGAGATTCACAATACAGTAATCTTTATTTAACCCTTCTTTATTATTAATTTTCTTCATTATTTAGTAATTCCACCTTCATTATATGAAGCTGCCTCATTCTTACATGTTTTACCTTTCTTTGTTTTGGACTGAAAGCTCTTCAGAACATGGATTTATTTTTCCATTGAGTTTACAGCAAGCATTTTGATTACACCTGACACTAGCCCTTATCCTTGAAATAAACAGTAAGTGTCCTCTGAAGAGTTTTGTCAGAAGGTATCATCTGAACAAGGATTCAAACATAGTTGTGTCATGGTCTGGACATCAATATCTTGCAAGTAATCCAGCAATGCTAAGAAACATATGGATCACTGGTAAACAGGTTTTTGGGGGGGGCATGTTGTTTGTTTTTCAATCTAGACAGTGTGTTGCCATAGGAAACAAAAAAATCAATAACTATGCAGAAAAGCAGGAGTAACCCCCTAACAGCACCAAAGGCAGTCCTCATTGAAGAGCTACAGATCTGCAGGGTGCCCTGGTTAACTAAAGAACAAATTTGCATACATAATGCCTCTTTCAAGGCCTGTAATATTAAAACCGGGGAACTCCGACTGTTGGCACTTCTTCCTATGAATTTTCTCAATTATGACATCTCTAAAACGAACACTGTAGCTAGACATTATAACATTCCCTGAGCAGATTTTCAAAGGTACTAGTTTTTCTGCACCTTATCATTTAGGTAAGGAACAGTTTTTCTTAAATAGTGACTCAAGTTGAAGTCTTAAAAATAGAGATTAAAATAACTTAGGTTTTAGGCAGCTATGTCTACATAAACTTCAGAGAGAACTTCAGCACTGCACCAAAGTTGAAAATGGTGTTTTGAAAAATTCAAAATTAAAACCATTGTTCATGAGGCTAAAATAAATGAAAAAATAAGTCTATTAAGAAATTGTAACCTTTACAAAATACATCCATTTTGTGCCACACTATTTTGATAGCACAGACTCTTGAGCGTTATGTAATTTAAGCTCACTGAAACCCCATGCTCTAACACATAATCCTACACATCTGAGACCTCGGAAAATCAGCTAAATCCTTATGCCATAGATTTTAAGGGAGTAAGCATTTTACTCTTTTTAAACATAGAAGAAAGTGTCAGTGTTCATCTTTCCATTATTTGTTCGAAATTACAGATTTTCATACAGCGGGGGCTGAAGGATATTCCAGTAGAGAGAACCCGATTAGGTAAAGGACGGGTATTGTTTCGAAGCACCCGTCCTTTATTCAATCCAGAGAGATGGTGGCCCAGGCTGTTTTGAAAGAGGCTCCTGAGCTTTTTACTTATGTCCATCATCCTCTCCCAAATTAGCCACGTTGTTTTAGAAGTAGCAATTGCATTTTTGAAAGGAGAGGTTTTCATAAGGGTACAAAGGCAAAATACCTCAAGAGAAGAGGAAAAAATAGGAAGAGAGCAAGAAATTGGTAAATGTTGATAAATTCAGGTCATGTTTATGTAAACAAAGGCTTGTGAAACTGAAAGGTTAAGGGAGAGGTAAGTGTGCACAGAATCGGAGTCTGGGAGCATAAGAAACCTTTATAGTATGCATCCTCTGGCTGCTTTGTAGTGTTTTAGGATTACGGTTAAACCATGCATGGATTACACTTATGTCAGAATCCTTTTTACACTTCAGTAGTAAACACATGTAAGATTGTATACGTCTGTTATACACAAATGACAGTTTCATGTTAGGACTTTGTCTAATATTTATGTACTGAAATCCATAAATGAAACAATTAAATGCAAGAATATCAATAGGGTAGGCAGAAGAGTTCTACAGGAAAAAAAAAAAAAACAGAATAAAGTTCATTTGCAAGTATTTCCATATTCAGTGTTCAGATGTTTCCTAAATTTAAATGTATGAGAAAAAAATAAATGTATCAACTGATTCTCCCTCTTCACCTCAAACCTCTCTCCAGAATGTGCATTAAAATATTTACATTACATAATTCTATAGTCTAAAATATACTAACTACATAACTTTTACTACCATGAATGCACAATGCAAATAGTAAGTGATGGTGCTGCCTGTCTCAGTCACAGGAGAAGGCAGAAACGTAGCGAATAATGCACAGGGAGGATAAAGACAACAAGGGAGTGTCTTCTGGTTTGGTACCAGTACAGTGAGCTTGTATTCATGACTGTGATTTGTTATAGACTTTCTCCTAAAGAATAAAATGTTTTCAGGACAGGGTCCAACTTCTTTTCACCTTCAGTGTCTTTTATTAGTTTGTAGTCCTTGACTGGAGCTTCTGTACTCCAAAACAAATAAAAATCCATCTCCCAAACAAAATCAATAGGAATGTGGGTGTTCAGAAATTCTAACAGTCAAGACCTTTGTGTTTCAGCTATCCAAGATGGAAGAATGCATACAATTACACAGGTTGTATAATCGGTATATCAAGCACAAACACATCCTGCTTTTCATAACAATGCTGCATTTTTCAGCCATATTCTATGCATATTTTTTTCTAGTTTATTTTTCTTTTAACAGCTTAGTTTAGACCTAGGAACTGGCTGAAATAAATATAGTTTTTAAAGCTTTAAGACTGTTTCTGATTATGAGCAGCTCTGCCGTTATAATGCAATGCTTGATGTAATTCAGTCTTTTATGCTCCTGCTCATTATCAATACAGCCTTTATTTTCTTCCAAGGCAATCTTCTTTCTCAGGGCATTTACTACAGAATTAAACCTAAAGTTATCACTGATCCTGCTTTAATGTTTTATTCCTTCCTCAAAAGTCTCTCACTTCTCTCTTTTACATTTCAACCTGGAAATGGCCTCTCCTTTTTCTTTCTCTTCTTCCCCTCAACTTCCTCAGAGTGTCTCCTAACTTCCAGGTGATTTCAAACGTATCAGTTTATTTACATGGAAATTAGGTTGCCAACAGCCTCATTTTAAAATACAATGTATACATCAGCAAATACTCCCTCCTCACCTCCACATTTATGGAATTAAAAAGTAAGTTTTGAGTACAGTTGGCGCTCAGAGTGAGAATGTGGAAAAATTTGCCTGTAGTAGGAATCAGAATTGCCAACCACCGAGCCGTGTTGTGGTGTGAGCTGGCCATGTGGTTGCACCAACAAGTAACACACTTCTGTCCCCTATGGCTCCAACCACAGCACCAAGAGGCTTTTTAGATCTCAGCCTCTTTAGGAATGACTGCAATCTATCAATTTGCACAATGATTTAAGACAGCTTTCCTCCCTTGTACAACTGTCTCTCTCACTTCAGGCTCATAATACAAATGAGGGAGGCAGGAGATACCCAAATGCAGGAAGAAACCCATAGATCACTTGAATGCATGCATTTCCTTTTTTCCCCGAAGCCCGTATTCTGGGCTTTTGCAAAACCTTTCTGATGCAAGCATAAATACTACTCAAATATATCCTTTATTTCCTCTTTCACAAATCATTAATTTCTGTCTGTCTCTGTCCTACACAGACAATGCCAAAATGCTTTTAGACGTGAGGCACACTGTACAAGGAACCTCTCGGAGAAGAAAAAACGCTGGCAAGTCCGACCAATCTTCCTGACTGTATAAAGCACCTGCTAAAAACTCCTTCCTCTTCCTTCTGAACTGGAGAGGTCTGGGACTGGGTGACATACGGGAGGTGATAATGCCAGCATGTTCCTCTTTGCTGTGGGATGGGAGAGGTTTCACTCACTTGCGTGACAACCCAGTAACATCTACCACAGTGCTTCCCACTTTGCACCTCTTCCCAACAACAGGCATTAAGATTAGCCCCCTCTTTTTCAGGCACAGCCCTGCTGCTTGTCGTTTGATAAACGCGCTCTGGGAACAGGAGTCTTATGAATTCCATGGAAGTCACATGTGGCTCATGAGTTATGGGCCAGCCACTAGAAGGTCTGCTGACAGGACTAAAGCAAATAAAAGAAAGGAAAACGATGTTGGAAAACTGCTGTTTTACATTTCAATGTAAAACATCATATTGGGTCAAGGTCCATAGCAGAGGACCACCAGGCAGACAAACAAGAATAATCAAGGGTTAGACAGAGGCAGTCAGCCCCCAGGCACCCCAGCCCCCTCATCTGCATAATATTTAGAAGTTGACAACTCAGCTTCTCAGGGAAAACACATTTCATATTGAGAAATACGGAAAGACAGAGTGCAATCAATATTTTTTCGCTCCAGATAGGTAACACCAGAATAACTTGCTCAGAACAGTTTGACATAAGTCTGACAGAAGACTTCCATAGGATATTCTCTTCATGTCTATAAATTCATTCAGCATTCATTTCTGTCTGCCTTATCTTAAAAACAGATAATCTTCAATTCATTAGTTACTAGTATTCCTTGATAATGACATGGATTATCCCAATTACTGCTACCTGCAGTAAAATGAGTTAACAACCCAGGGCTTTGGCCACCACAGAAAAACTTGCTTGTGCAATGGAAGACAAAATAATGGAAAAAAAATGAAACTACATCTTCCGCATAAATATATATTTTAAGGTAACTTGTTAAGTCTTGTATCTAACTACAAAATACCTTTTTCTCAAGCTTCATCACTTTGGCCTTAATTATCAACTACATGTATGAATTGCTAATAAGGAAGATTGATTTTGACCCATGACATATCAGCCTTTGTCCTACAACGTTGCAGATGGAACACATTTTATTGTAAATTTCATTTTATACTTTTTATTGCAAAAGGTATGGAACGGTGAATGATTATATATCTTACAGTTCATTCGGTTCAAACTATCATTTTATATTCATTACTCCAGTGACAGACACATCCTGTCAGTTTTACCCCTCATTATGCACATAGCATCTGCATTTGAGCAGGCAATAGAATTTTGAAAAGATAATTCAACCAAGTTTCCACTTAGAAAAAGAAAGAAGAGAAGGCAGCTTATCTTGTTACATTAACTTTACTGGCTGCTGTCAAAAGAACAGTCAACTAAAATCATATTTCTGACGTTTCTTACAACCTTGTTTAAAAACTAGGTTTGGGCATAAAAAGAGAAATATATAAATTATTTCTATGAAAACTGAAGAAAAGGTTAAAAGCACCTGGAGACGTTTTCAAGAAATAAACTTTGACTCCAATTTTTCCCAATATTTCAGATTGTACAGATTTTACAACACAGAAATCATTATTTTTGGTATTTCAAAAGGTTGTCCTGGTGATAGCCAATGATTACTTGAAAAGGTAGGTAACAAAAGATTACTTTTTTCCTGGCCTTCCTAAAGCAACAACTACAGACAGTTTCTACTTATTGGTTTCAGGTAAGAGCTCTCTGGATACTCTTCTTCTGAGGATCCTTTCCTCAGAAATAATTGCTGATAATCAGAATCTTTCGTCCATTGCTTGCATGTTCAATGATAAATTTAAATGACTCTGCCCTTAGAAAATTTGAGTTGCCAATAGTAAAGCAGTCTGATCATATTTTTAATTTTAATATTCCTTGGAACAGGTTCTCATTCCACAATATGTTATAATAAGAAATATGACATGTTAAATATAAAATACCTGGAATAAGCAAGTTCAAAGGCAAGCTCACATAAAAAGCCATAGCAGAAAACACACCTCAGTACCAACCAATGGAGGATGAAATGAAGCTTTCTGATAAGCACAGATGAATCATGTCAATAAATGAGCTTATATGCTGGGTGACAGTAAAAGGAAAACGATAAAGACAATCTGCTAACTTACCAGCCTTGCAAGATAATAACCTCCTCTACTCGTTTATGCAGAACAGGCTATGGTATAACTGAAATGCTGGGCACCCATCAGATCGGTCAGGCTTTCCTAACAGGAATCAAGACCTCTATGGAATAAATAAGCAGGACTACAGCAGAAACTGCCAGCATAAACACAGAAATGATACCACATCGTAAATGGTAAGGCAGTGAAAAAACACGTTTTCCAAGAGTCAACACTGATAGTTGGGTATTGCCCAATTTGAAGAGGCCATTGCTTGTAAAGAAGACAAGGAATGAAGTAAATTACAAGTATTAATTTTGTTTACCTCACCCTGTATGTACTGTCCCCTATACAAAGGCAGAAAGGTCCGAATATATCATGCCCTCACATGAAGTGTACATTTCAAAGTTTTATCTGAACTTAAAACAAACTTGTAATTGTCCAGAGCTGTAGCTAAAAAACATGTAACTCAAGGTTTTTTGATGACTGAAACTTTGTTTAAGATCCATGCACAGTCACTTGACAGTGAACCTTCAAAACACTGAAAGTGTTACCTGTAAAGGTATTACAAGAACAGCAGAGTTAATTGAATGTTTGCATCAAGCTTGGGAACCCAGGAAACTGCCTGCAGCTACATAAATGTGGAAATGACACCACATCATCACGTAAACATGCACTGAACAAGGCTGGTGCAGTGATCTGGCAACTGCCTGTGTTTATATCAGCACATCTTCAGCACTGCTCATCAACCTTTACTGCTACAGCACAGATGAAAAAATAGAAAAGCAAAGAATAAAAAGAATGCAATTTAAGGCAGTCCATGTTTCCTAAAGCAAATAGAGTGAAAAATGTCATCTCTGTTTTTCCCCTAGGAGATTAAGTGAGGAAAACAAAAAAGACTAACTTGGCTCTGGAAAGAAAGATATTTACAGAATTTGTATCAGTAATAACAGCTACAAGCTCAATTCACTTCATGTTTAAAGCAGCTGAAGACAGCTGCCTGGCAAAGGTGAAAGGACAGCTATGCTTCAACCAGAACAGGCAAAAGAGGAACACTTATACTTGACTACTCGCATATCATTAGCCTCCAAATGCAGAGAAAAAAGCTACTGTCAAAAGCGACACAATCTAGAGCAGGGCTTGGCAACCTTTCAAAACTATCTTCTTTCTCAAAGCAAAACTGAGTGCCTTTACATCAAGGATGCCAAACTGAATCTACTAACGGCAGCAGTAGCTCACTGCTCCCAGCCCCTTCTGGGTTTGATGGAGCTTGGAAAACAGCTCTCATGGATCACGGAGGGCATACAGCAGGGCCCACATATGTGAGATTTTAAAGGAATGCTGCAGGAACGGGGCTTTGGGAGCCCATGCCTCTCATAGATACATATCAAACTAGATTATTCAAATGTATAAAGTGTGTTCATACATTTTAACAAGATGCAGATGACAGAGGGAAATGATGACAAGCAAGCTGCCCTAACAAATGCTGCACATATTTTAATCAGTGTTACCACTGATATTAGAGAGCACATTTGCATAACAAAGTGGTAAAAACACATGGGTCTCATGCTTATATCATCGTGGAGGAGTACGAAAAAAGCATCTCTGAATTTGCTGGGTACAGCCCTTGTTAGTTAAATACTACCATAAATAAGAGGCACTTTAACAAAGTAACTCAGCAGCTCTCTGCTGCCTCACACCAGCAAGAGTAATTCTCCCTTCCACTGCTCTTCGCTAAAACTGAAACTGAATAAACAAGAAAATGCTAAGATGACTGTGCAGATCATATTTTTACCAAAGTAAGATCAAGTAAAATCCCAAGAGTTTAAACTACTAATTTAAAGGTGACAAATCCACAGGCACTATAAGCTCAAAGGTTTACCATACGCACAGGGCTAGGTTGCATTGTGCCCTGCCATCTGCCCGCTTTTCTGACAGATGCCTTTGCTGCTCCAAGGCAAGGGCTTGGTTTCCACTCATGGATCAGCTCCTGAACTACTTCAGCTCTCAGTTCAGGGCATCAGGGCAAACGAAATCTCTCTAGGAAGCGGACATCTCAGCTGCTCTCCCCATTCCTCCCCTTGATCACAACGACCCGCCGCTACCACTCGTTTTGCAATCTGCTTTTTTTGTTTGTTTTGTTGTTGTTGTTTTTAACACTCTGAGAGCTCCTTGGACAAAAGCTTGTTTGTTTGTTTCTTTTGATACTGTTTGGTTTTGTCTGCTAAGCACCGCTCACAGTAATTCAGCTTGTCTAGAAGCCCTAATGGGGTAGTTTACAAGCAGAAGCACTTTCAACAATCTCCATTCTTTCACAAAATCCTTAAGGAGTACACTGAGCAGTTCGAACTCAAGTTCAGAGCAAGTGCAAGTTCAGCTGCCGCGATCATGCCTGACACACTTCCAGGGGAAAGCCATCCCCTGTCATAACGCTCTGCGGTGCACCACCATATAACCACGCAGGTGGCATGGGGCAAAGGTAGTGCCTTTTTGGTGGAGATCAACCAGTAACCTGCAAAATCTGAGGGCAGAGGACTGGGGGGAAAAGTACATCTTTTTTTCCCCACTCTGGCAGCTTTTACTCTTTGATGCCCATAAGCAAAGGACATTGTCAAACAAATAGGTTTAAAGGAAGAAAATGAATGCCATGTCAAATCAATTCTAACCCCTGGATTTAACAAAGGGGAAAAAAAATGAATTTATCTGTAAAACTGACACATGGGGTCTTCTAAAAATATCAGTTATATTCTATAGAGATTTGGTTTTTTTTTTTTTTTTTTTTTAAAAAAAAAAACCAACTCTCCCAAAACAAAATAAGAAAAAAAAAATCTCAAGAAAAGCTATCTGATCAAAACTACTTGCATATAAAGTATATAAATAATAGGATGGGAAATCAGCACTGCAAATGTCCTACCCCAACATGCTCATACACTGGCAAAAAAAGCTTGAAGTCACAAGAGAAAGACTTGACTGAGACACAGGCAAACATTTGTCATTACTTTGTTAAAGTATTACTGAAATTTTATCAAATTTCTGATGTTTAGTATAACTAAGACTAACATACTTTAGAAGCAGTCATCATGGGCTATTATTACAACCCAATCCTTCACTCATTTTTATTTATTTATTTTTACTTTTTAAATGCAGAAGAGATGTACACAGGTTATGATTTTTCAGCCAAAGACACTCCTGACAAGTTTTACTCTTTCTTTTTAGTTGAACCCCCTGCTTTAGGGAATGAGTTTCTTCTCAGAAGTGCTTCAGCCATTAAGTAAAATTCTTGCGCTGTTCACTACCAAACATTTGTCTTCTGTTTAAATTTTATGCTGTATTTTAGACAGCTTTTCAGGACTTGTTAAAGTACACCTTTGTGTTTATTATTCAGACATTATTGTAGGGAGTTAGTCCCAATTGCCAGATAATTTTTTACTCATTCTTTTTTCTTTTCTTTTCTTTTTTTTTTCTTTTTTTTCTTTTTTCTTTCTTTTCTTTTTCTTTTCTTTTCTTTTTTTTTTCTTTTGTTGACTTTTGTTTTTTTAAATGTAGAATGAAGTGGGATGATAAATTCTGCTATTTTTTGAACAAAACCAAATTCATCTTAAATTGATTCATGAAATGAAAATTCTGAATATTCAAAGAAACACCGATGTAACATCAACTGATATGGCATAACTGAGTAATGTGCCAACATTCTCATGTAAAAATATTATGCTATTAACATGAACTATTTGAAAAAAATGCATAACTAGAAAATAATCTCAGTAATTTCAATATTAAATAACTTCTATGTTGCATTTATTTTAAACCTTTTCTAAAAAGTTTCCAGCCAGCTTTTGAGTTTTTCACCAAAAGCAGGAACACTAACACCATGCAAGCCATAATTTCATGGATACTTGAAACCAAAGTCAGCACACTGCCAAAAGGAAGTGTTTGACTCTCCCCGCGACATTCACTCCAACCCTCCCTCCCAGCAACAAGCTTGGGGTCATTCCAGAGTTGGGTTCAACAAGACGCGGTTTCCTCTGCAAACACGAGGACAGGCTGTGTGACACAAGGAGTGAGCGGCTGTGGGGACAGGGGCAGAACCGCGACATTCTCATGGCTACAGCGCTTGTGCAAGTGGTGTTTTATACCAACAACACACCTCAAACAATGCAGGGAAAGCTACCAACAGGAAACCGAAGTCTCCCCACACACACTCCAACGGTGTCTGTTAGGAGACTGACTTCTTCTGAAGGATGTATCCTAACAAATACCTGAAAAATTCTGCAGATCCAGAAAGCTTCTGTGCAACAAGCAGTGCCTCAAATTCCACATTTCAATTACACTAGACCAATCTAAAATATCACAGATTTGAAAGCAATTACTCTAGTTCTAGGCCAGCATACCAGCCTCAGTCACGTTTTCACACAGCTAGGCAGTATGATTGAAAAATCTTTGGTGAATTAATCCCACTAAGACCCCAAGACTAAGTCTAAATTAATTTGCACATTCAAATCTGTGTTCTTCCAGCTTCTGATATCACTTCTAGTTTTATCCTATGGTCAGCTTGCACTGTCTGCAACAGAAACATTCACAAGAAGCAGTCCACGTGAACCTTCACCCCGAGTACCCTATATCTGCTGTATGCCTTCAGAACAGATTGTCATCTTGTTCTGCAAACATCCTCCAGACTGAACAGGAACATTGGTTCAGCTGCTTCCTCTTCAGAAGGCAGCAGAATCAGAAATTAGGTAACCTCGTTTTATTTGTTTCTTTTTACAGGCCTTCCCTTTGGCAGCTGGACAAACACGTGGCTAGTAAGAACGCACAAGGAAATGGCTTTACGGTTCTTTCTCAGAACTTGGCATTAAATATATTACGGTAATTCTTCTAGTCCTTGGACACGAAATCATTAGGTATGGGCTATTACTTGCATTATCACTACATTACTAGATCATTATGAAAAATACAAGTTTTAATCAGCATGCACATTTATGAAGTGTAGTGGTTTGAAACTACTGCCCTGCAACAGCCTCAGCATTAGCACTGACCAAAAAAAGTATTTTTTTTTTTTCTGAACTAAACCAGGGTAAAATAAAAATCCTTTTTAGACATAAGGTTATGAGCGATGGCACATGGCTAAAGCGGTGCTCAGATCCAAACGACATCGAAAGGATTCACAATGTCATTCAGCAGGACATTTTGCTGGCAGAGAGACCGGTACACAGAAAAAAAATACTACTACAGTGAGTCTCACAGGCCTGCCTGTATGGTGCACAGCCACACTGGGCTTTGTCATTAATCAGCATTTATATAAAGCTATTACACAACAAGTTAAAAATCTGGTGAGCTTCAGGTTGTTGTTGGATTTTTTTTCCCCCTCAAACCTCTCCCTTTTTTTAACCTTTGCCAATGTAACATTTTGATGGTAAAGGCAGCAATTTTTTTTTTCCTGTACACCTGTCAGTGTTTGTATTTCTCCTGCTCTGTTTCTAATATTGATCACAGCATACTTTCCTCTTCCTCTTTATTACTTTTTAGATCAATATTTTCATTTATTTCTTTTTGGTATCAGTTTTGGCATAATTTTATGTAACAACCACAATGTATCAATACAAATTTGCTCCTTCACAGGCAATGGTGTACATTCAAATAGTTCAGGCTGAGGCATGCTCAGGGCTACATTCAGAAAAGAAACTGGACAGACAACAGTTATGAGTAAATTTGTATGATTTTAAAGTGCCTCTGTTACTAATCTGCTTCTGAAACAGCAGTCGCTTCTGGCGACCACGCGCAGACAGAACAGACCATTTTTAGGGTCCTTCCCTCAGTTTCCTTGGTGGCCATTTTCTAAACACCTCAGAGCACAGGTATATAAGCATAGTGTATCAACCTTGCACTAAGCTAACACGCTAAGCATTCTCATGGCAAATACTGAAATGAACAATACAATCCTGCTTTTATGAATAAATATGCTTCTAAATATGACTGCAATTATGAGTATGTTACAGTTCTCAGACTATATTGCACAATTCATGGCATTCAGGAAGAAAGGATCTGAGCTGTAACTTTGTGAATGGTCCCAGTCCACTCCAGTGCAAAGTAAAAGCTTTACCACAGTCCGTTTGACTATGCAGTGAAACCGTGAACGCTCATGGGGTCACCTATGTCTCAGCAGGGACCCAATAACCGCAAGAGAAAGGCAGAAGTCCCAGCTTTAGCGTTCCCAATTCTGGCAGATAACAGTAGAGCTATGGACTCAAAACCGGCAGAACGAGGAGAGAGATGCTCTAAGCTCAGCAGAAAACACCACCCAACTGAACAGACCGAACGCATCTACCTAAGGCGGACTTGACAACAGCATAACATTTGGCAAACCTCCCCTGATCCTGAAACAGGAATACAGGTGCTTGGGTGGCCTCAGGCTTTAGCCTCTTCTGTTCTTTTCAAATGCGCAAAGATCTGTACAAGAAAAAAAATCTGCAAGAAAAAAACACCCTCCAATGCCTCAGAGCCCTCAGCTGAGGGCATGCCCAGGTGCCCATTGCAGCTGGCAGAGGGAACCCTTTGCATTTTTTTCATCTTTAATTGCTTAAAAGTGTTCTCAAAGCCCTTAACTACATCTTCCCAAAGTCACATGAAAAATTTGATAGTTTATATTTAAGTGTCGTGATGCAAATATTTTGGATGAAAAGCGATTGGAACTTAAACTTTGGAAATCCAAAACAAAGACAAAACAAAAACAAAAGAATAAAAAACAAAAACAAAAGAATAAAAAACAAAAACAAAAGAATAAAAAACAAAAACAAAAGAGCTGCCATGGATCTTCCTCACCTCTTTGCTGGCCCCATGCTCCTCAATTGCAGGTCTCAAGCTGATGCTTAACCTCCAAAGAAATCTACGATAAAGCACCGCTTTGGACTGCAAGAAAGTCATTAAAATGAATCCGCCACAATGCCCTGCTACGTTACTTCCTTCTCGAATTGAACTGCGGCAAAACCCTTCCCAGGAAGGCACGCCAAGGAGCCGGGGAGCCACAAACCTTGCCCCGTGCAGGCACGCCGCTGAGGTGCCATGAGGCAGCCGCTCACCAGCGGGTAACGCCCCGGCCGCCTCCTGCAGAGTGGAGCTGTCCCACAGAGAAGCACCCTTCTTCTTCCCTCTCTCTCAATTTGGACTTCTGTTTTTCGAAGACAGTTTTCAGGTCCAGCCACCATAACCCCTGAAGAAGCCGAACATTGCTTTTTTTTACTAGCAATAGCCTAGAAACAACAGGTAACTGCACCAGGTGCATGTGGCGAGGCGCCGGCAGCAATGGCGGTGGGGGTGTCGGGAGCAGAGGGCAGGGCTGCCCCAGCCACTTCCAGAAGGTTCCGGCGGGTTCCAGCAGGTGCTGCCTCAGGGCGGGGCTCAGCCAATCAGAGGCCGGTGGCGCCTCAGGGGAAGGGATTGGGGAAGGGTAAAAGCGGCCCGGCCATGAGGGGCAAGGGAAGGAGGGCGCTGAGTCGAGCCACGGTGTTCTGGACAAGGCATGGCGCTGGTCCCTTCGGTGACCCACACAGCCAACTCCCCTGAAGGACTCTCACCTTGCAAATTTGGGTGTAACGCCCCATATCCCAGCTTCAGAATTGGCTGGTGTCATACAGGCTTCTTCATTATGAAAATTCAAGTACTAGCAAAATTGCTGGTAAGACTAGGACCACAAAGGCTGTATTCAAACACGTCAATAAAGTCATCTCCATGCAGGAGTTCCCTTTGTGTTCAGAAGAAGTAAGAAAACATCCTCAAAAGTCTAAAATGTGATGCTGGTTTTCAGATGTTACTGGGAGTGCCCAGCCAGTGTCTACCCCTGCTCAGTCCTACTAGCAGTCACACCGTGTGCATGGTTACATAAAGAACAGGAGGAGAAAATTAAGTATATAGTAACCTTTTATTATCATTAAACTTATAACTGTTATTCTGACAGTTTAAAATGAGCAAACTGTAGATATATATATATATTTTAATATTCTTTCTCTGCATAGCCACCCTATTTGAACTCAAGCATATTGTCAGTGTTCTTTCACTTGAATGTAGTTCAAGCAGCTCTGTAGCTCCAGCTCTTGCTATTCTCCTCAGCGCTTTGCAAATCTCCTCAAATCCCTACAACTTAAGCATTGCTCTTTGCACCTTTAATAATAATGAGACCAGAATTCTGAGCAACATTTCCAAGCGTTCACTCAGTAGACCCCAAATACTCCTTAAAAATTATTTTATTCACACTCGCTATTTTGTACAGCTTTAATTTGTACCAGGAAATGTTAGACATAATTCTGTTCCTTTAAGTTTTACATAGTGTCATTTCCTTGACTTCCATGCAGTTGTTAACAAATGAGGTTCTGAAACTTAGAAATACAATGCCAATCAGGTTCCTAAGATCTGCAATATTCTGTATCTATGAAAATATATTGTGTATATAAATATATATTTCATACTGACTTCTTTGGTATGTTAAGCAGCAGGAAAAACTAATTCTCTTGTTTGCAATAACACTAGCATATATTTTTTTTTAATTTAAGACTCATAAGATTAAAAAGGATAGAGAACAGATTTGTCCACTTGTATTCATTTTTATCAATATGAAAAGAGATAGAGCTATTTCACTAGCGAGGAAAAAATCTATTAAGATGTCAGTTACAGTATCATTTACATTAATAATGTGTAGCAGCTGCAAGCTCAAAATATGATAGTGCGAAGACTTGTCACAAATTAACAACAGAACGGTAATTAGCGTGCCATAAAAGTACTTCAAGTTGAAAATGAGGAGAGGGATCAAATCCCTTATATATACACTATATAGATATAGTATGTATATATATATGCTATACATACACGTAACAGATAAAACCAGAAAGGATCGTTGATGATTTTGTAACCACTGCTTTGCCAGTAGATAAAGAACCTGCCCACTTACTCCATACCGCAGACAAAGATAAGCCTTTGGCCTTCTCAGGCCACTTCCAGCTAAGGATGGTGTTATCTCCAGCCCCTGTGCAGCAAAGGAACATAGAGGAACTAGACAGACAATCCTCAGTTTGCTCCTGGAGAAGTCCAGCCACACTCCCCCATGGAAAGAAAAGGTTCCTAAATAGCACCATGTATTGAAATCATATGTTTAATCAATTCTGGCTGGGAGTCCTTTCTTTTCATATGCAGGGTGACAGTCATATGAGTATACTCACAGTAGGAACTTTTGCTTTTTTCAAACTTTTTTCAAAACTGACTTGATGATTATGCAACACACAAGTATACAAATACTATCATCTCTGTTAAACTTACTATAATAACATCTTTGAAATGTGTGAATGACAGAAATAAAAGTAATAACTTGCCTTTGCAGGAAATTCTTAATCGAAGTTAAGAGGCAAGAATAATGGTGTGTCAGTATTAGGTTTCATCAGCCTCTAAGCTAGGTCTTTCTTTAGAAAATGTAATTGAAGTAGAATGAAATGTTGAACTGACAAGATCTGACATCCCTTTATAAGAGAGGAAACAACTCAGCTGGAGGAAAAGATGACCACAGCATTTACCCTCTACTGAAATTAATACAACAGTCCCACTCATTTTGAACTTATTGATGAATATAAAATATTCAATCTTAAAAATACAATGTAATACAAAATAGACATTTTTAAAATTTACCTTTAAACTGATGGTTTGAAAATTAGCACCACGCTAAGATGAAGAACAGTGAGACAACAGAACTCCCATCTCAGCTACACATTCCTAATGGAACTGACAAAACAGTAGTATTTGGGGGCAATAAGGAACATACTGAATCTTATCTAAGGTTTGTGCAACATGCGTTAGTTACAGTTAAGTAAAATGGATGCATGTTTAAACAGTGTAGGCCAAAGGATGTAGAACAGAGTCAGCACTGAATGTTCCTGTCTTAAGTCTTTCATATGAGTTAATTGACTTATGGGCACACATCTGTTTCTTCTTCCTGTAGATTTTCTACATATTAAGACAGATGAATCTGCTGGATCGGTATCTCTGTAGATTATGTGCCATGTAGAGTGCCTGTCTGCCAAGAGGATAAAATAAGCCTGTCAGAGGCAGCTCTACTTGCATCAAGAGTAGATACAGAAGTGTCATTTGCAATCCTTCATACTGGTTGTCCTTTTTGCTAGACTTTTTTTTTTCTAAAGTCCCCAAAAGATACAGGGAGCATACTGAGGTAACTTTTCAAATGGGGAAGAGTTGGACATACAAAATATAAAGGATGTACCAGTAGGTATTTCAAATTGCCGGCAACATCCTGTAAATTCAAAATCAGTTAACTCTTCTTTATCTACTAAGTTGTGGTGAATCACAATACATACCTGCAGCTGGGCAAACAGCAAATAAAAACAAAACAAAACAAAAACAATTGCCAGAAATTAATACTTATGATGTGTTATGTCAGACTATGCACTGGTTACTTCAGTTCTCTTTCCAATGCATTAGTCTAGCTGCTCTGATCTTGTCATACTAGATGTGATCCTAGTGATGTACCGGTATAAAAGATGACCATCACCACAGTAAATCCTACTTCTATGTATCTAGGACAGCAATGGGATTACCTGAGGTGGTTTACAAAAAAAGATGGCTTCTTAAAAAGGAAGTTCTTTTGGCCCCAGTAATAAGCAAACATTATTATTGCAATCACCTTTAGTAATAGATTGAATTGTCCATTCAGTTATTCAATTAGTCGCACTTCATTGTTATATTTCCTCAAGCAGGGTGATGTTGGCTTTGACTAAATGCACCCCACATTCACCTTTTTTTTTCCCCAGTGGCAGAACCAAGTACATATCACACTTAATGCTCGCTCACCCCAACAGTGAACCATCCCTGTATCATGGTACTATTTGCAAGGTGATGCTGTAATATGATCACTAAAATCCTTCTTGGAGGAAAAAAGATGGGGGGGAGAAAAAGTGTTATTTTCACCCACAGCATTTTAGTGTCACACGGAGAACACAGTTTTGTGTTGGATTTGTAAAACACGCACTAGGTAATTCAAGAAAAATTTTAAATAGCGATGGCCAGAAAAAATCATGAAAATCAGTTCAGCAGCAACTGTTAACACACAACCCCACAGTACAATGAGGACAGCAAAGTGATAAAATGCAGGGGCAGGAAGTACCTGTCCAAGTTTCTTAAGCTTTCCTGATAAAAACACATTGCAGAATTATTTCTTGAGTGCATGTTGTGCCTTCAGGTCCCATTTACATTCAGTCTGAGGAGAACAACGATTGCTACACCACACTGCTGAGACTTAATGCCACAGGGTCTTTAGCACCCAGATAAACTTCTCATACACCAGCCTTAGACCATGGCTAATGCGCAAAGACCAGCAGAGAAATCTTCATATTCTCTCATCCCTATTTCAGCATGCTACTGAGAGCTGCTGTGTATCCATCATCTTACTTTCCTTCTTTCTTCAAAAACAAAGAATGTAATATTTACATATGTGATTTTTTTTCTTAACATAAGGACCAGGGCAGAAAAATCAGCAGATGTTATAGTAACAAGTAATTTTAATGTATACCCCATGCATTAGTTTGAGATAATACTAAACATGATCAGTTACAATTTCATGATCAGCTTAATGCCAGCAGTCTATTCACTCAACAGAGCCAGAGGTAGAGATACAACTAGACATGTAATACCTGACTCCCACAGGCACCTTAGTTCCTCGCTGAGATATTCCTTGCACATGCACCTATCTAAAATAACTATATTTAATGAAAATTCTTGGGTGACAGACCTACCTCTCATATCCCCACTTCTTTATTCTAGGGAATAACTTTTTCTGATATATAAACTATGACGCTTTCTTTTGCTGAGACAGGTTGAGAGTTCCTTTTGACATCTCAGGCACCTCTAACAGTGCATACAAGTATGTTCTTGTGTTCATACTACTATGAGTTAATGCTTACAGAGCAAAGCTGCAAACACAGTGCTCTGGGATTATCTGTATCTAAGAGCAGTCCTTCAAAGTAACGGATGTCATACATCATCCTAACAAAAGATCCATAAGGAATTGTCATTCAGAGAAGCACTTAATTGGAGGGGATAAAGATGTACTCTTCTCATGTTTGAGGTACAGCTTACTGTGCTTACCATGAAGACTAGTTTGTCTTCTCATTTTATTGTTTCCTGCATAGAGATGGGTGTGCCAGATAGACAAATCCCTTCCCTTTTGCGCTAGAATGACAATCCAAGCAACCCTGAGCACACTAACTAGGGGAAGAAAAGCCTTTATTCTCCTCCACAGCCACGGGAGGACAAAGAAAACCTGGCAGCGCACAAGCAGCTGTGAAATAAGAGCCATAAAAAGATGGCTTTTATAGAAATAGTTTCCTGGCTCTGGAAAACATTCATAAATATTTCCATTTTGTATTGTGACAGAACTAAGACATCTCAAGATTTNAGAGCAGGTGACATTGGGAAGACAGTTTAGGTGTGAATGCAGCTCCAGAATAACCACTGGGATATGAACAATTCAGATGAGATTCCAGATCATATAAGGCTAATATATTAACCTCTGGGCTATAGGTTTGATGAAGATCTCTCCTTCAAATTATCACTTACATCAGCGACCTGAGAAAATGTTCTTGACAAAAGGCTCATCAAGGCTGGAACACTTCCTTGTAAATTTTCAGAGTCAATAAATCGGGTTCTGATAAAACACACCTTGCTGAAAAATTATAACTTACTCTTATACAACAGTTTTAGTGCTTCCTTCTAAGAAAAGGATCATTTGTCTCTATAGAAAGGTACTTCCTCCCTAAGTGTTCATAATTTTAATAGAACAATGTTTCCATAGGTACTGGAAGGTGCTAGAAAATAATAGGGTGCTAGAAGCCTAGCACCAGCATAGCACATAAGCATCTGCGTACTGGTTTTGTGAACTGCAAAACAAAGCATTCAAAATACTGAATATTCAAATTCCAAATATATATTGAATGATTTAGGCATGCAAGAAATATATGGATAGCATAGTTTTCCAGGCCCACAACCGAAAGAATAAATGAACTCGACCACTCCCCCACTGTAACCAGTGCACTCAGGTAGTTGTACATTATGGATGAGTGGGCTCCAGTTTAACAACATCCCCACCTTTCCTTAAGCCCGCTATGCATAATAGCTAGAACTCTCAAAGCAGTGAATCCTATTGCTGACAAAGTTTAATTTATTGCCCACCTGCCTGCACTCTTGATTAATGGCTCAACCATAGCAGTTAAAAACTGGCAATGGAAAGAGTTGCATGAAAATTGAAAGTGATATTAAAAATGTTTCTTGAGAAAGGAGGCTGTGTTTGCAAACAGGTAATTTGATTTCCTTGCACTGCCTTGTACACTTAAGTTTCTTAAATTAAAGTGAGATTTGTTTTCATGCTAGAATCCACCGGGAGGCTGATTATGCTGAAACACACTTCACTAAGTGCTGGAGGTACAAAGAGGAATGCAGAGAATGTTTCAATATATGAAAACTGCATATTAAGTAACTCCATGATTTTCCTAAATGAATACACTAGAATGAAGAATGTTTCTTATAGAGTCAAATGAAGATTTACCACAGAGTAATGAGTAACTGCAGGCAAAATTATAGCTCTTTAGCCAGCTCACTTTATTTTAATTTCATTGCTAAATACTTTGAGGAGGATTTCTTATGTGAGGATTGTATTGTTCTCCTTCAGTAAGGTAGGGGCAGGTAGATTCATGCTGCAGACCATGCACAAGTCCCAGATAAGTTCTTATTTTTCATTTCCACAGCGACTTGCTATTATCTGCCACCAGTTCTCAACCATCATTCCACCAGTTTCATCCCTGGATCCACCAGTTTCATCCCTGGATATAAACTATCGATGAGCAGGAGCAACAACAAAACAAAGTTCATCTGACTCAATGACTGTACTCATTGTCACGTAAGATATGAGTTGTTCTGCTTGTAGGTATCAGCCATCTGGGATCAAAAAGTGACAGAGACTCTGGAATCTAGATAAGAAAGGACCTATCGATATTAAAATGACTGAGATTTCTCCCCACTTTTACTTCGCACAGAAACAAGAAAGGGAGATAGGAAAAGAAATAGCATGTACATGTTTCTCCAGAGCCCATGCAAAGTCTTCTCTATTATAAAGGTACTCAAGGTTCTGCCATTAAAGTACCAGGGAACCAATTTTCTTGGTGACCCCAAATTATTAATATTGTACTTTAACTCTGAGTGAGAAAAATATACCAACTGGGTATATTTATCTACATATCTATATATCTACAATGCTTTAGTACGACTGCAGTAGTGTATCTCACCTATATCCTGCATGGAGCTATAGGCAGTTCTCACAATATGACCAAACTCACCTGACCAGAGCCCGGTTCCCCCTCCCTATCCCTATTACGTAGCAGAGGAAAAAACAAACAAACAAACAAACAAACAAACAAAAAAAACACCTTTGCTGATCCCTTAAGCATATACTAAAATCAAATCTACATGAAAGTGCACAACCCTACACAATCTCAGTTACTTATGAAAGAATTTCAACTATTTTTTGGGGGGTTAAATTTCCATAAATGCAAAGTTTTGTTCTTAGTTTTAGTAAAGTACATTTTGAAATATTTTTTCTGGGAAAATTAGGAAAAAGTCAAAAATGTTTCTGGGCAGTTCAAGTAACAAAATAGCAGGGATGTCTCATCCTCACAGAGCTGCAAGAGCTTCAGTTGAAGGTATTTGCTTTCAGAAGTTTTATAGATCTTTAATAAATTAACAGGAAAATGGTGCAAACATAAAATCGCTGGAATTCTGCGCTGCTTGGGTGCTTCCAACATGTCTGCAAAGCCTGCCCTTAGGAATCTTGTCACAGCAGATGGATTTCACTCAAATGGCCCCATCTGTCATTTTTCATTTGTATAGCTGTAGCTTGAACTCCAAGAACACCTAGGGCACATTTTCATCAAAATGCCTTGCTGAGCAATCCAAGAGATGAAAGAGATAAAGAAGATAATGCTCCAAATCTTGCACTGGGCAGAGAATGTGACCCAAACAAAATGAAAATCTGGCAGATTCTTTCAAGTTAAGAGATGGGAATAAAATACTGCCCACCACCATCCAATGAGCTGCAGAGGTATTTGGCAGAGGGAGCATTTCCTTTCCCATCATTTTTTTTTTTTTCATTTTCCTGTGTTTGGCCATCTGTCCACTTTTACGTCCCTTTGAATGAGAAACCGGTTTGGAATAATAGAGCCATTTTCACAACTGTTCTCTTGCAGGGCAGATAAGGACAGAAAGGGATGATTAAAGCTTTTGCTGGTTAACAATAACATAAAGCAGGAGGAAAAAAAAAAAAAGTCTTGTGTGATAGAAGCCAGTTTCAAACTACTGCTGTCCACAATTGCGTACCTGGAGGAACAGAAACTATCCCACACTTGGCAGCACAGCAGCTCAATTTGGTATTTACAATACCTGGGGCTATTAAAATATTGCCATTTAAAGCACATCCAGTCAGAATCAGGAGTTCAATTTCCAGTAAGAGCACATGAATAACACAGGTGTATTAGCAGGTGCTGGTACACTCAGCTACGCAGGACAGACCTCTGCCTTTTCATAATAGGGCACTTGGTGCTTATATCTCCCGCAGCGTTCTCCTCTTTGAGATGCAATACACTTGCATCTAGCATAGAGCTATTTTTCCCTTTTTTTTTTTTCTATTTTCTTTCTCTCCTGAAAGTTTCATCAATATTAGTGGAGACATTTATCAAATGCAGATGTATGGAAGGACAATACAAGTTTTCTGATAAGGCGATAGTCACATTGTCTGTATCAGGATGGTCTCTGGATCAGAAGTGTATTGTACTAGTGTACTAGTGGGAAAAAAAAAACATTTCATTTGACTGAAATAAAAAGCTGTGCTTTTTGAAAAGGCATGAAAGACATAACAAAAAACTGTTCAAAACCACATAATTCAGAGCTCATCTAACAATAAGATTTGTGAGTTGTCAGCATTACCTGACCAAACTGTATCTCTATAAATTGGAAGTAAACATCCATTGTCCAGTATGTGTTGCAGCAATCTGCAAGGTATGGAAATGCATCAACTGGTAGGAACTGCAAGAAGTTGTTCATGAAGCGAGCTAACCCTAAAGGAGCCCTGCTCTTTTCCCTATGCAATACAGAAGGGCTTGCAAGGAGTAAGACGTGGGTGCTGAGTGCACACAACAGCAGAGAGCTTTCTCCTATTCACTAGCGAGTAGCTGGACATGGCACGTTTCAGTTTATTTTCTTTTCAAAGTCAACAAATTCCAAACAACATCCTAGTGTCTCTCGTGCTCCCCCACAACTCAAAGCCGCCTTTTTCTTCAGAAAAGGGCCAGTTTGAGATGCACAAGATACATTTTGACACCATTCTCTTCCACTCTTTTCTCCTTGAGCATTTCAGACCTGTGTCCTAATCATCCCCTCAGATTTGCATCTGCACATTGAAAAAATGACGCTTCTTAATATCAGGGGGATGGTGCAAGAGTAAGTTCAGCATTTGTAAAACACTTATACTCCATGGTCATAAGAGCATACACAATTAAAAGAAATTTATAAGAGCTATCAGTGGAACTCTCACAGAAAGCAATTCCAAATCCACTGTATTAATGAGGAGAATTGCTTCCAATAATGACATTTCTGTTGGCATTTTAAAGCTATTTTTAATGTAGACAATTTTATAGAGCCAGATATTAGACTACAGTGAAGCCAATGCCAGTAATACTTGAGCCTGCCAAGATCAATCACGGGGATCCAACAGCTCGAGCGATCATTCTGCTGACTCCAAAGAACTGAAGAACTTGATGGCCGCACTTTTGTCCAGCTTTTTATTGCTATGCCACAACAAAATGCAAAGCATCTTTTAATGCATGGTGGAAATTACTTATTTATAAATGGGAGAAGCTAGCTCAAGAACAGGTAGAGCAAGAAATTAGGAAGATGAGATCACAGGGTACCACTGGAACTGTGCAGAAAAGCTTGCATAGCATTTGTCCGTACTAGGCCTAATACCAGCTAGTGGTATCTCAGGTTTATGAACAGTAAATTCCCTCACACAGAGGAGAAAAAATTACACAAGTCAATTAAAAATGTCACTCTATATTATGTCTATATATACACACATACTGCATATGCGTATATTTCTATAGAAAGAGATCATTGATGACGGTGAGAGGCATGAAACAGAACAGAGGCATTCAGAACCCAGAGTAAGGTGAATCCCTTTACAAGATACACTTATGAGAGCTCAACGGGGAATACAGAGCAGTAGGTAGTTGCTTGCTTCTTTCAATAGTGCCGAATTTAGAAATGGACAGTAGTAATAACATTCATAATGAAACCCCCTTAACTGTTTAGAGACCACAAATCTAGGCATGCTGTATGCTGACTGCAGTATTAGTGATTTTTCATAAGACAGGGAATTCCACAAGCATAATTTGTTAGAAATGCTGCAGTACTTAACCGCTCAAAGGCTGTTTTCATGTCCTCTGAACAGTCAAATCAAGCAAAAAGATGCTGTGGAAAAGTTATGGTAGACGCAAATTCATTCCCCATCATTTTTGTCATAATACTTTCACATCTAGAGTACCCCTCAAGACCTTGGTAAGAAAAGACAAACGGAACAGCTGAAAACTCTGGGTTGCTACCAACGTCACTGGACAGATTCAAAGTAACGCTGAGACAGGGATATATTGCAGACAAATTTTGCAGAGTATGCTGCAAATTCTTATTTTTATCTGGGGGAAATAAATCACCAGATAATATGTGTTTCTTTAAATTCAGCCTGACAATTACAAAGCCCAGACAATTAGTTTCTTCCCGGTCCCTGTGCCTACAAAGGAATGCCAGCTCAACTTACCTTATGTATAAAGCAGAGCTTGCTGTTAATCTTGGCAAATATCAGGAAAATCATGTTTTCCTCTTTTTGGACTGATTTAAGGCCTGCTGCAGTCAAAATTAGCTTGCCTATTGACTTCAATGGACTATAGGCTAGGCATTCTCCCTTGCTCCACTCTGGTTAATACAAAGATTTTAACTGAGTCCTTTGAGATATTTCAAAAAATACCACAGAATAATGCCTTGAAGAGAAAGAGGGGATGGGAAGAGGAAAGCAAAGCTATTTAAGTCAACCAATCAGCTATACCTTGCCTCCTTGTATAGGAAAAACAGATACAGTAAGGGAGAGGAAAAAAAAAACAACAACAACATTTATTTGTAAGGGAAAAATATTTACAATAAATGTGCACTGATTGTCATTAGGAATTAGGTGCTCACCATCCATTCGATTTCAAACACTTCTACAGACTGATTTACCACTGGCCAAGAGAACATTCAGCAGTGATCAGAGCTCTGTCCACACAGGTCCTGCTCAGAAACAGCTGCATAGCCTCTGCCATCCTACTTGAAAAGTCTGTATCCCATCCAACTTAAAATTTTTTCTTTTCCTTGCCAAAGCCATATCTTATCAGGTTCTGAAGCAAACCTTAAATTACGAGGGTCACATCACTCTATCCTAGTACAAATAACATATATTTTGATACATCAGGATATTGCCTTACTGCATGAGAGATTGGCACAAAGGCACGGGGCTCTCAAATAGCTTGTTTATTCAGTGCTGCAGAATACGGCACTGCGATGCTCACACAGATTTGCCAGTTCAGATTCAGACATGATGCAGTGCCAGCCAAGAACTCAAACAAATTAATAGTTTTAATTCCAAGGTTAGAACAGGCAGCAAAAACTCAGGTCCGGCTGCACTTTCAAATAATGATACACCTAATCATTCCATTCTCCAAGGTTTTTGTTCTTTTCCTATGGGTTAAAGCCCACAGAGTAGGAAGGATTTTGTAATTAAAAAAAAAAAATACACATCTCAAAATCACAAAATAAGAAAAATCAAAAATACAAATTAACAATAAGTAATAGATGTTTCTCACAATGAACTGCACAGAAATGTCACCATCAAGTATGAAAACTATCTGTCTGCAATTTTGCAATTGAAAAAAAAAAACTCACTGAAAAATGCAAGGACCAGTATTCTAAGACAACAAACTCTTGGTGTGTCACAGCTCCAAAGTGCTGCAGCTGCAGCACAGGTCTGTCCCGTAATCAGGTCAGTGTTGAACCAGATGCAGAAAAGACGATAAAAATTGAATCCCATCTCATAGTTCTACTATTGCCCACTGAAAAAGCTGTTTTTGCACAGTATCACAGCAACAATGGTGCTAGACTGCTTAATCTTCAAAATCATATTTACAAAATTACCTAAGTACACTTATGTACAGAATCTAGATCTAAATTAATTACAGAATCTACAGCCATGTGAATTAGGACTGGACTCTGTCATGAGGCAAAGTTATTCCAGTGCAACTATTTGAGCTAGGGTGTAAAGACTAAGCTGGTGGTGAAGTTTGTGCCTTTCTGATTCGCAGTCCAGAATTCCATGTCCAAGGCAAGTCTTGAAGAGAAACAGATCTAGGCAAGCAGCATATTAGCACAATAAGGTTTGAGATACTGCCTCTGTTCCAGAGACAGCATGACTTTGTGATCCAACCTTATTTTGAATTTTTGTTTCCTACTTTGTACATATTTTTAAACCTACATAAAAGTTATAGATAAGCCAAGGTTCCATGTGTGCACTTTGTAAAGAAGTCTGCAGCCTCACTCACCAGGACACAAAATCTATCATTCGGGACTAGCTGTACACAGTGATATATTGCTATTTCCTTTATCATACTTTGAAAACCACCATTTCAATCCCTCATGTAAATGTATTTTGATTCTCATTTATCAAACAACAGCAATGTCCTCTTCTGCTAAACCAAACTGCCTAACGTGCAGTGGATATCAGCTCTCCTCACTGCATACTGAAGAACTATGTGAACAAACTCTAAAAGACCTGATCGCAAGAAGGATAAAGTGTTTACCTCTGACGTTATCAAGATAAGACTGTTTTACGTTACACTGAGCTATAGTAAATGGATAATTTTGCTTATACTGTTTGTTTTCTCCTTAACTTTTCTATGGACAAGGTGCAGAACAAAGAAGATGTTAATTGGAATAGAAAAGATTGAATGCCAAACAACATAATAAAATTTATCTAATTTTAAAGCAGATGTAATTTCAAAGACTTCAGGATACAGGTCTAAGTTTTATGCCAGGCTTGCTGTGTAAATAAAGGTAATACTGTATTATTAAAGGTTGATATAAAGCATCTTGAAATCATTTTCATTAGCACAATACTAAGCTGCTGTCAATACATTTTTTTTCAATAAACGTCTCTTTCATATTCACTCTGTCTTAGAGGCATTTAGATGATTTCCTTCAATAAAACAATTTCATTTAAAGGATTTCATCCACATTTCACAGTCTGCTCATGACCTACTTCTTTGTATTTGAACTAAAACTAATCACATTTCCCATGCACTTTACAGAATAATAAGATCAGGAATAGCATTTTGGAGAGAATGGAAAAATACCTCAGAAGATGCTTCCACACCCCTTCAAACAACCATGAAACGACTCCCACCACCGGTCTGAAATACTGAGTTTCTGCTTTGGTGGCATTTATACCTACCACGTACACCTCTAAGAAAGAGCTTAAGCTGGCAAAGAGTGATGGCTTTTCAATAGGTAGCCAAGGGCATGTCTACCCCAAACACTGTAGTGAGATGCCCCAGTTAATGTATTAATATAATTCAGCAGACAGCACTGCAAAGAAACAAAGCTTGGGTTCTGAAAAACTGCATAGCTTAATTAACACAGAGCCATGCCTAAGCAAATAAGCCTGGCAGCCATAGGAGAGCAGCAAACACTTTGTAAATATCATCACTTGTAATCAAAATGAGTGGAGGAGGAAGAGCCTCGTTAGCCTCACGCAGTCCCGCACCGCGTTACCGGCACCTCTCCCAAGCCTGGCTTTGTGCTCTGGCTGTGTCAGTCCCTGGCAGCACCCACCTGAACACCTGAGTTAATTCTTAAATAAATTCAAAGAGGGAGGCCTCAGCATCCTTACCAGATGCAACCATTTTCATTCTATCCATGATATTTATAATCTAACCACGCTATCTTGTAATTCATTTTCCTCATTTACCCAGTCAGGCCTCAACACAAAGTATTACACTCTCCCATTTTCCAGAGGGTTCAGCAGTAAGAAAAATTAATCCTGGGAGTGCAGTCTGTTACAGAGAAAGACAATTTGAGACTAAAATCTTGCAAGGAATGAAACAGCATGTCCCAGTGGGGTACGCTGTAACAACAGATTCTGTGTTAAATATTTAAGTAAACTAAATTATGCAATTATGCTAGGAAAAATAGAAAAGATGCAAGAAATATAGTTTACAATGCAGTTTTTTTTTCAAAAATAATTTCAGTAGGAGAGTGCTCAGCTGAGCACCTTAGTTTCACCAATATGAATCTAAGTACAACAAGAAAGGACACTAAGGATCTGTTACTTTCAAAATTTTCTGGGATCTCCCTATTGATTTATAAAACATCATTTTTTTTTAAGCATCCTTTTGTTTCTTTAAAGCATACACAGTAGCAAGTATCAAAATTTAGATATAGCCTTTGTCAAGTTGACAAGAAAAAATGTCCAGTTTTTGGTGCTTAGTATCATACCTGGTTTTCCTTGACAATTTGAAAGGGGTACGTGCTGAAGCCCTTTTGAAAGGCTGTCCAAACTTTAGACCTTTAAAAAGAACCATCAGATATTTAATCTTCATCACGTACATTTTCAAGAACAGGATGCAGGGATTCTAGATTCTTTAAAACTTTTCGCTCATGGAAAGTCATACTACTAGCCTTTTAATGTTATGGTGTTACAAACTACTGTGCAAAACCACAGTGTACTGAATGATTTATCAGTACCCCAGGCTCTCTTTTTTGTCCAGTATCTAGCCACAACCTAATCTATACTGGATTGCAAATCATAATGACCTATGACCAAAACTCAAGGGCAATCCTGTCACTTTTAAAGATACATAAATGATTAATGACTGAAAAAGTAAAGAAACACATCCATTATTTGCTATATTAAATCATCTTTCTAAAGAACATTCTATCTCGGGTTGGGACATGTAAAATCACAGAAGAATACACAAAATCTCAGTCTGGTATTTCTGCAACCGCAATACAGAGCGACAGCCCACAGACCGGCAAACTTATCACTACCACGCATGTTCTCATTTTCAACAGACCAAAAGAACAAAGCCTTCACTCTCGTCATAAACCTTCTCCTGCAAAACAAGAACCTTAAGAAAAATAACAATTTAACTAGAAGTTAAATACTTAATGAGGTAAAAAAATATTGTCTTAAATTAGATAACTTTCTGACAATGCAAAAATACAATGCTCTCCATCTCTATTTCACTTTTAGTATTATAAACCTGATTTTGTCTGGAAAAGCAAATTGATGTGCTGTATGACTAAAGGAGCACCTCCTGCCTTTTTAGATCAGTGCAGATGTAACAACTACACTGCTGGAGGAAGTTATGCCATCAGGGTTCCCTACTTAGAACAAGTGCATGTCATTTCTTAACAGATTGTACAGTACTAATATAAAGCAGTGCATTTTCAAAATTTCATAGTGTTCACAATAATTTGTAAGTTATTTCTCCCAGCAACACTGAGCTAACAACACAGAGCTACATTAATAGGTTTTTATACTGCAGTATGCTACTAGGATGCCTACACAGCTGCACTACTTTTATACTGGAAGTACGGAAGTATGAGCTGTTCCATGGAAGGCACTACCTCTTAAAACTAGTCGTAGTTACTTAAATCTTATTATGCTGTGGCAAAACATTGCTTTCAAACAAAGTAGATATTCTATTTTGCACAGTTTGTTCAGCGCAAGCATGCAATTATACAAATTCCCCAATAAAATCACGTAACCGCAACAACACCAAATGGACCAAATTGCCAAGTTCAAATGTTCAAAACCACAATTTCCATGAAAACATGATTGGCACAAAAATAGAAAAAGCTTCAATTTTTAATCAGTTCTGTTTGGGTGATAACTGACAACAGTCTGTACCACTACTGCAATGGGTAACGTGGCACTTGCTGGGCTACCTCATTACAGTTTTCTCCAGACTCAGCGCAGGCTACCTTCAGCAATAAATTGCAGAGCTCACATCCTGCCGTTCACAGGCGGCGACTGGGGAGCAGCATTTACACAGAACAAAAGATGCATGAGCTGTCGCTCCACTAATCAGTGCAGGAACATCATATTAATCAAAAGATCAGCAACAAGGCACACATCAGGTAAGTATCCAGATGGTAACTTTGCAAAATTTCCAAAATGCATTACCTGTTTACAGGGTAATATTGTAATATTATACTCAGACACACAATTCAGTGAGGACAGGCATATAATTCTATGCCAAGATGGGTTAAAAAAAGAATTTCAGGGAAAATTCGTTTTCTCTGAAAGTAGGAAGACATACAGAAAGTGGATTTGTACTTGCCAGTCCTCCTCTTTTTTCTGTACTACCCCCAGCTCTTCTACCCTGTGTGGCCTCACTAACCAGGTACTAAAAGATTAAGGCTAATATCTTTGTTTTCTAAATATCAATTAGCCTCACCTCCAACTGTAATCCCAAAACAGTAAGTGTAGATAAGAAAGGGGGAGGGGGGGAGTCACATGACACAGGAGGAGATGGATAGAACAAATGTAAATAAAAATCACTAACACCCTCTTCTCAATCCCCTCTAACTTTCTAGAAGGTCACAGAAGGAAAAAAGAAGAAGGAAAAGAAAAATCCCTCCCCAGTCATGTGACTTGAGAAGCCTCTTTCCCCAGGACAGCCAGGTGGGTGGGATGTATCCCACTCCTCATCACATGAAGGACTTGGCCTTTGCAGAGCCCTGCAACCATCCAGGGAAAGCTTAGTTACTGTAAGGTTCTTCCTCCTCTAAGATTTTGTCTGGTAATGCCAGTCTGCTCAGAAACCATCTCCGCAAAGCTGCTATGACTCCTTCAGCAACTGACAGGCGATCCCCCATGAGCACATCACACCCCCTCATCAGCTCCAGCTGATGCTGCATCCTCTCTCAGCACAGTCCTCTTTCAAGAGCTTTTTCCTAGTTCTTAGAAGTGTTTCCTCAATGAATCCTACCTACTTCAGAGACACAATGTCACTGTCACCTTTTGCAGCCATGACTTCCCAGGGCAGCAATATTCCACAAAATGGTAAGGATTCCCATTTCAAAGGACTGAAGTTTCAAAGTGCTAGCTTAAGACTGCAAAGTCCGGTCCCAGACAGGATACAAACAAGCTGAGCCAAATTCTGAAGCTAAACTGGAAATCCACCATTCTCCCCCAAAAAATGAAAAGGAGAAAAGAAAGTGTACAGAAAAATACAAGCATATGAAATTTTCCCTCAACTGAGATCAGCTTCCTGCTGTTTTCTGCACTTGTCTCTGCCAAGTAGCATAGCAGAATCATTCTACTCTGTGCCTTTGTGACTGGCAATTTAAAGATCATCACGATGACGGCAGGAGGTCCCACTGGAGACTTCAGGCTCAACTACTGTTTTTTTTTGTAGGTATTAAGTCATCTATTGCCAATACCATCCTTTGTACTGCTTTAACATCGCATGAAAATACACTGACACTTCCCTGCAAAATGTGGATAAAAGAAATACTTTTCAAAATGACCACAGTCATATCAGTGATTAAGTAATAACAATACTCACAATGCATCTTGGATGGGATGTTCAGAAGTAGAATTTTCAAAAGAAAAAAATTTCTATTTCCATTCAGTGGAAATGTATGAAGTTTCAAAGTGCTGAGAAACACAGCCCTCACAATCAATGCTTCTCTAATATTTCACTTTGCACAAGAATGCTGAAAGTTCATTTATCCCTCTGAAAACCTGATCCCTTGTGTGTAAGCTTGTCTCGCTAACTTTATTCCAGCTCTCCTAAGGTTAGTACAAACTTGTGTGCTACAGTTAAATACATTGTTTACAATATACTATTACTGTACTTTCTCTTAAATTTAAAGAGAAGTATAATATGCAATTTTAAGTCACTCTTCCTGCATTGACACTGACTAGCCATTCTGTCAGAGATACTTCGTTAGTACGTGAGATTGCTCTAATTGTGCTTTTCTAAAATATTTAAATGAGTAAAATAAAAAATGGCACTAAAAATTGATCTTAGTACTCTCCTGACTTCCCATCACCACTATCAATGAAGTTTCAAAAACAGATCAGAACAAGAGCTAGAGACACTTGACAGTCTGCCTTTCCACTCAAATAAAATACTAAGTATTCACCTTATTTACTTCATCAGATAAGACTGAAGTCATTTCTGGTTCATGCAGAATTATTTAAAAGCCATGTAAAAACTTTGTGGTTTTCATACAACTATTAAATGAGACATTTTGCTACCTGACAAAGATGTCTATTTGCAGAGACTTTAGTGCACAGACTTCCCCCACAAGTGGGCAGACAGAGCTGTGTACAATTTGCACCTATGGATCAGGTTCCCAAATGCCTCCAAGCTAAACAGCTGACACCAATAAATAGTAGTCATATCAGAAAAAGAAACAGATTTCTCCTAAACAGTTGTCGCAATCTGTATATGCACACATATGGCATTATTCTGATGAAAATCATTACGTCTATGTGAGGCTAAGTTTATCCTATACTAAAGGGCTAAAAAAGGAAACTGGAACCTTTATATGGAGCAATTTACTCACATGCAGAAGTCTTAGTGGAGTATGGAAAATGCGTTTATTAAATGAAACTATATGCCATAGTAATTCTCTACTAGTTATAATACAAGCTATGTTTATAATGGGCTTTTTTAAATTACAGAATTAAACAAAAAAAAAACACAAAATCATTATCTAGTGATTGCTCCTTCATCTATTCACCCAACCATACAAAGCGCACTGATGGAGAATTTGTTGTTATTGTTCAAACAAATGGAAGGTGATTTCTGCAGATCAATCCCACATCTATCATAGGGTGTTTGAAATAGTTCTATTACACAAATTACCATGATGCAGAGCTTTAAGCACCTGATTTTTGTGTTTGTTTGTTATGTAGTTAAAAACAATGCACACATCCTCGCAGGATCCAGATTTAAAATATACAGAACAAAGTGTCCCTTCTATGCTCTCCTCATTTGCTCATTTTACAGAAATGAATGCACTCTTCAGACAAGCTACAACACGTGGCCATCCCTGAGGAGCACACGCAATTCAAGACAAGACAAAATGCTGATAGCTGGTGTGTCCACAATAGAACTGCCCTTGGAGTTGTTTTTTTTGCAACCAACCTCCCTTCTCATGTCTGCCAGCATACTCTGAACTGAACACACGGAGAACATGGCATTACAGGCCAAGGAGTTTCAGTCCCATGCTCAACTGGGAAAGATGTCACGGTCAGGTCCTGTTAAAGTTGAAATTGCTTGTTTTCTATTTCAGACACTGACATACAGGGGTTAGTCCAGTGCTGGGCTGCCGAAGCGTTCAGGGGCTGGAAGAACATACCTATAAAAAGCAGCCCAGAGAGCTGGGTTTGGTCAGGCTTGAGAAGAGAAGGATGAGGGAGGAAAAAGCAGAAAATACGCTTAAGTGCTACCATTCACAGTCCTCATTCTCACTAGTAATATAAACTTGACATATGACTTTTACATGAACTATAGCAATACCTTTAAATCTGGATCCTACAGTGACTATTATAATTTTTGCAGGACTGAAGATTTGCATAAAACTTCCAAACACGATCTATTTTAAAAGCTTAAGAGTCATCACTGGAAGTGACTGTGAGACTTGTAAATCCATTAAGAAAGTTAGGGATCACTATAGGCCATCAACATATGCTTGGAGGTTAATATTTACTTAAAATACTTAAAATAAACAAATCCTATTTTTTCAAATTTGCATTTTTTAGCCTGCTCCCAGAGTCCAAATATATGCTTTCAAACCCCTGATCATTCATATTTCAAATGATTTAGAATGTGCCAATAATAAAATTAGGCTGTGATTTGCAAAGATGGCTTAACTCAAAAGTATAAAAATACAGCAATGATTTGCAATTTTTTTTTTTTTTTTTTTTTTTTTTTTTTTTTNTTTTTTTTTGCAATGATTACTACTTTAAAGAGGAGTTGTGCAGAATTGGAAGTTGCCACAAGATGGGAGAGCATATCTTGTCAAGTAGAATTTAAAAAGATAACAGAAAGAAAGGATCCTGTGAACAGTTATTAGTACAGGGTAATCACCACTAATTAGTAATCATGAGAAAACACATTCTAACATCTTGAGGGATCTTAAGCACGTAACTCCATGAACAGAAGGAACAAGGCAGGAATTCACGGAATATGGATATTCATAGGAATGGGAAAGTTTATCCACCTCAATAATAGCTTTCTTTGTATAGAAAAATTACCATTTCCCTTTCTATCTTTAATTGTAGGTTTCTGAAATGCTCTTAGGACAGCTAGTAGCCTACAAAATATATAGTAAACAAAACACATACCTTTGTAAGTTCATCATTAACTAGCTTTTAGGTATGTATTACGACTTCAGCATACTATTCCAGCTAACATTTGTACAAAGCAGACCAGTGTGCCTTAAGGTAAAAATATCTGATCAGCTCCAAAATCTGCACTGACTTGCAATACAATGCTTACTTTATATTGTGTGTTGGTCTGGGAGGTTTGTATGACAAAACATACTTAGGTTAATTAAAACCAAGGTCAAATGAACAAATGAATTTTGTAACTAGATATTATACCAAATTTCCTAATATCAGAAGTTGGATATCTAAATTTGAGCGGCAAAATTAGATTAACCCGATGTTTATAACTACTCAGTGTAATGGAGAGGTTAATAGTTAAAGGAATGAGAAAGCAATAGCGGGTGCTACACTTGAACTTCCTACGCTATGTTAGGTTTCACAGCTTCCTTAGCACATTGTTCTTTTCCTACCATTTGTAGCAAGAATTGCAGATAGTTAACAGGAAAAAGAAAACGTTTATGGAAAACCATGCCATGTACACAGACCAAAAAGTAAAATATTTACAGGTTTTCTTCTCATCTTGACAGTATACTTGAAATAATGAGTAAGCAGGAGGAGAGGAGGGAGTGCTCCAACAACAGTCTAACGTAAGCTGATTGGCTGCTTCTTACCTTACCAGGTAGAATTTAGAGCCTGGTTTTATTTCTTATTGTGGGAATCAGAACCCACAACTCAACTGAAGGCAAAGCCCTTAAATGGCCTGACTGCTGTGGGCATCATGCCACCTTTATTGTGTAGGAGACAGCCACACTCTTACTGCGATAGCATTGAATATCCCCAAACAGAAGTTGGGGAAAATGTCCCTCCATTAATAGGTTTCACTTCATATAGGGTACCTGCCTTCTTCAGACATGTCAATTTACATCTCTTCAAGTTTGCTATGGATGTTTCCAAAGTCACCTCAGTTTTGACAGACTTGCACCAAACCCCATCAACCAGCTCCACAGCCACAGTTTTGAGAGCTTGATCCAGGCAGTATTTGCACAGCACAATTAAAACTTTGCTTGCATTACCTACATTAGTCTCCAGCCAAAGTCTCAGCAGTTGCTGCAATTACATAGATTTGAATAAAACAAGCTTATTTGAGGCATACAGATATAAGAGACCTTAACAATTACTTGCTTTTAAATTATACTCATTTAGGAAAAGAATGATGGCCTCTGCTGCTTTTCTGACTGAGACTTGGTTTATTAGCATTAATGGATGATACTTAACTTGGACATCTGGAAAAAGAAAAGAAACAGCACATTTTTCTCAATGATAATGCCCTTAGTGACCTGCGTTAGAAAGATCTTCAGGATCTTTAACTTAAAATCTGTAATTATAAAAATAATGGTCCTTCAGGGACTAAAAACCTGGCCAATTTATTACATTTGTCTTCAGGAAATGCTCATAGTATGCTAAAGACACACAAATGTCCCTCCAGCTGTATTCACACAATCCTTGGGAGGTTTCAGGACTCGTGGTTTCAGGGAAGCCTAAGTAGTTGACTTGTCTTCCCGTCTAGGATGCTTACAACAGTTCCAATGCTGCGTTTTCTATCCTTCCTCAACTCCTCCTCACTGACCCGCCTGCTCTAAAGGTTTGTCTATAGCTTACCATCTGCCCCCCATCCCCTCCAAAACTCCTACAATCATAAAAATATCAAACAGCCACCATTTGCTCTCCAGCTCACCTCTCAACTATTCTGTGTCTTAGTTCTTCCCCCCAAAAATGCAACGACTTGGTTTTGAGGCGCTATTCTCAAAAATGAGAGGCGTGGATTATTGTCATTCAACACAATTTAATTTCCCTAAATTCACAGTCCAATGCAGACACGTTTGTCATATGAATAATCTGTCAATGTTTCCCATTTGAAACTCACATTCCCAAAGTCATACTGAAGCCCTCATTCTATTAATGCCTCTCCGCTGACTTCAGTTACACCAGTATTCAGTTTCATCTTGCAATTTCACCCTAATCAGGTTATTTTTCACAGTAGCCATCAGATTTCTCTTAAATACATAATCCTAAGAGTTTAAATGTTATTTATAACATACAGACTGATCAATGTTATACAAATGTTGAAAAAGGAATGAAAGAGAAAAATCCTGTATATGCCTGTTCTGAGGAGATGAAGAAAAGCTCAGAAAAGCCTCACCATCGCCCTCAGTGTGCTGACTTCAGTTTCCACAGATACCAGACACTGTCATGTTAAGCTCTCTTGTCTTTCAAAGGCTATGAAATGTCAGATGACATCAGTGGCTGTTCTCCACTTCTAGTTTACTCAACATGGAAGCAATTATGCCAACAACACCTTCAGGTTCATCACTTGGGACAGACTGTTCTGTTTAGGCTGATGCAAGGCTTTGAAATAAATACAGCATTCCCAGATACTTTAAAACAAATCAGTTACCACCACCCCCAGTGCTCTTCTCCCTCTTCCCAGTGTGTCTGGATGACCTGCCACTGTAGGGCTCTAGATCCACATTACAACTGCTACACTTAACATGAAAGAATCATTTCTCACAGCATATTTCCCAGTGCTTTCCCAATTTCTGTTGGAATTCTTCAGGTGGTAGCATTTCCACCGAGAAACTCCTCAGCGGCATTGTCTAACAGCACCTACTAATGTGTCACCCCCCCCCCCTGGGTGTTTGTCTTAACCATACCTCTTCACTGCCCACCTCATTGCTTAACACTAGAAAAAAAAAAAAAGTGTTCTTTATCAGTGCATATATACAACTACTTTGCTGACAATGATGTGAACTATGTCATACGCATTACACTATTCATCATTCCTTTTCAATCTTTCCTTTCAGTTATCAAACTTTTTTCTGTGTTTTGTTTTCTTCAATTCTCTGTATATTTTTTACCTAATCTTGCTCTCTGTGGATCTAGACCCAAACAGAACATTCTCTGCATGGAATCAGAACTGCCTAAAATCTCAGCTCCAAACTAAACTCATGGTGTGCTATGCCTACTGGTTTCTTCAAAACCCCCACTTTTTCTTCTGTATTTCCATAAAATCACACATGCATAATTTGTTCTCCAAATTGTCAAAGAAATCAAATTTTTTTCCCTCAAGTTGTCCATAGATTTGATATCTTTTTTCCAGGTAGCAAATAATTTTTATTGCTACTTCTGCAATGCAGGTATAGCTTCTTGTTTTCATTCTTTGAAACATTTTACACTGTGACACATATTCCCTCTTCCATGTGCTTAATAAAGATATTGAGACGTGATCTCATTTAGCACCTCACTGGACATTACATGAAACCCTACTGAACTACCTCAATGTGCATGTGATCTTTCATCTGGTTTTCCAGAAAACAAAGCTGCTAAGTACTGGATCAGAATAAGGGCGAGCATGCCTGAAGGTTTGAGAGACTTATCAGAGACCAAATGTAGCAGAAAATTTATTTTTGAGACTAGAGGTAGAGAACCAAACACTGACAAGTTTATCAGTATTAATTTGCATCAAAAACGTATTCAGATTTTGTATGTATTTTTCCTTTTTCACAGCAAGGATTAGATTTTGCCACTCTTTAATCCTGAAAATGAAGGAGGTTTTAAATGTTCATTACTGCTTAAAATTGCTACTTTTTCTTTAATGGATTTACTTTAAATGTTTATAAATTGCTGGAAAACCATGCTTTTCTCCAGCAAAAATAGAAAGAAATACCTGTCAATTTATATTGACCTTTTCTCCTTAAAAGTTTTTTCTTTACACTTGTGCAATTGCTTGACTATTTACCGTACAAGCTGGTAAGCCTCCACACTCAAAACTGAGGCTTTTACTGAAAGAGAAGCCTCAGCCTCAATTATTCCAGCAATTAGAGCAGTTAGAAACAACTGTCACTTAGTCTGCAGAGTAAGTGATCGCACAGTAAAAGCTGTCAAGGTATGTTGTGACCTGTGACATCCACTCTGGCTGGGGAAGAACTGTGGATGTGACCTGGATAGACGGGCAGAGCTTTCTGATGGATAACATTTATCTTTGCTTTAGTTAGAGAAATTAAAGAACTAGCATAGGCATTGGTGTGTGGCTGCTCCTGCACACCTACTTAAAACAAAACAAGAGCAGCTGATAGCATCACACAACAGGCAGACGTCACGCCAAGGAGACTGCTTTACATTCCCTAACCTGAACTCTTTGGTTGGAATTTGCTGCTGGGTTCAGCATCAGTGTTCATACTTGTAAAGCCAGGAAACAGATGCAAGTTATAAATGATTTAATATTGATAAATAAAAGTATGTCATCAAGCAACACCCAGAAGACCAGCAAAAGCATACACTTGTAAATTAAATTGATTGAAATCACTGGGCAAAATTAAACCTCCAAGCATTCTCAAGTACTACAGTACTTGAGTACAGTACAGTATCATTAAGCCAAGCCACGCACACTCGGTGAGCATCAAGTTACTGGGTGTAAACTCATCCGTGGCAGCCAGTAGTGCCATCGTGCACTAATCCTCTTAGCCCACAGCAACCACAAGACAACCTGAATGAAAGGACCAAACTCAGATTGCTCCACATGCCTTATTGCTAAGGGCATCACAGCAGCAGCCACCAGTGACTAGGAAGGTATTTGCATGTTTGCATCCACTGCCCTCAATGATACAATGATGTGGAGTTCCAGGTTGGAATATTCTGCAGCTGAGCTACGCAGGGCTTTGAAATCTGCTCTTATTCTCTGTTGAAGGACAAGGGCCTCTATAAACAGTACATGCACAACAAATATGTCACATTCAGTCACCTGAGTAACCGAAGTCACTACTGTTACGCTGCATAATAGATGTACAAGCAACAGCTATGAAAGTCTTATTATTCTGCATATCAGAATCTACCTTCAAAATTATAGAATTCAGGAACCAAATTCTGCTTCAAAAAAATGAAAATAAGTTTCTTTGCCAATTTGACCTATTCTTACCTTTTTTTTTTTTTTTTGTCGTCAAAGTGTACACCTTTTCAGTGTAAGTGAATAGTCTCACTGCCTTCAACGTATAAAGCTAATAACACAATTAACCCTTCACAGAATCAGAAAGTCAATTCCAAATCTAGATTTTCAATTTAAACACTCCGGTGCTCTGTTACACATAGATGCAGGGCATATAGCCAGATAGAGCATTTAAATTAATGTCAAAGTAGAGAGTGTGTCTTCAAATCTTTGCTTTTTGTTTCTCTGGTATGATCTTGTATTTCTGCAGTTATAATTGGATTTATTGAACTGAATTACTGGAGTGTAAAATATGAAATTGTCTGCGATTGTAACATTCTTCAAAAAACAAGCGTTATGAATTAATTGGTAATAAAATGTGTTTGTACCATGAAAATGTTAAAAATTATTCAAAAACAAAAATCTACTTCCTCAGTAGATAAGAGCCACCAAGTGTGACAAGGGAGCATCTGGAAGATGTATTCATAGTGGTAGTGTAGCAGTTTTACTGAAAGAGAGAACACAAATTTGGAGAAAATAGAAATGCTAAACTGGAAAGCTTCCTGTTACTATTACATACTTAAATGAAACAAGAATATTTTCCCCTACATGCTCCTCCCTCCCAATAGGAAAGAAACACTGTCCCTTTCCAAGCACTCCTTTGTCAAAACTTATATATAGATTTAACAAACAAGGAAAGTATACAGCATTTCTCGTCCCCCACATGAACCATGGGGGGACACTGAATTTTGTAAGACTGTCACGGAGATACTTCTCATTTTCATAGTACTACGGACAAGCAGAGTGAGCAAGAAAATCAGTCATTACCTGCTCATGCAGGTAACCTTAAAAGTAACCTTTCATCAATTATTTACATACAATCCCAAGTACCACGTATTCTAAACACGCTTCTTGGAGCACTGACAGCACCAAGCATGTTCATTACAGTCCAGCCCTTTGTCCAGCACTACCTTTGTTTTTACCTGCACATGAGAACAAGGTTTGTGAACTGGAAACAATTTGATATGCAAGTATTGTTTGACCATCCCATTGATACACTTTCTGAGAAGGAGAATCTGCTTTTGTATGAGAATTAACACTGGGATTTGCCCCCAGACCTGTGTTTCTTTTGAAAGATTTTTCAAACTGGATTCTCAAATAACCAAAGGGTCTTCGTGTCTCACAAGCTACCTCAGCTCACACATGCGACTTTTCTAACGGAAATGTGGTATGTGACCTAACCTGGCTCTGGTTTTGAATGTCATCTTTTGGAATGATCAGACCTCAAGGTCTGTAGGTCAACAAAAGTACGTTTTGTAGGCATCTGTCCTTTCCTGTTGTCAGCAATTTGAAACGACGTAAGTGACAAAGACAGAGAGCCAGGAAAGATTCAGCTTGCAGCAGATGCCTGGGCTACGTAAGTAAAGGGTAGACTTGTGAAAGCTTCATTTCCTTTAAGGGATAAGACATAACATACCTGCAGGATATTAAGATGAAAGCCATGTTACTGACAGACTGGTGTATCGTAGTTCTCCCAGAATCTCAGGGAGATTAAGAGGTTGTCAGGAAGATACCATGGAGTTGTTTTCTTTGATAAAGATTTTACAGTTAGGATAAGTTGAAAGAAATATCAACCATAAAAGAATTCAATTTTGTTCAATATCAATTTACTAGCTGTTTACCAGTCTGTTTAGTCTCTAAGCAAAGGTTAGCTGCTTAATTCATCTTTGCAAGGTGCCAAAGAAATATTCTTTGACAGTATACTAATTCTGAAGTTTTTAGTGCCATTAAGAATAACTATTGTTAACCAATACAAGGTTCCTACTTTTTCTACTAATTCTTAAACAAGTACTAGGAAAAATCAAATTAGTCTTTTCAGCTTATATTCAAACACTAACATTTTTCTTGCTAAATGCAGTATCAAGTAGGAAACAGGCAGCACCCTATTCAACAGCTTTCATCTTGCATGAAACAAGGGGCTGATTAAAACCAGTTTAGCGGCTCTGAAAGGAGGGAACCTGAAGTTATTTCTTCTGAATCGTGCTATATATAAATGGCAAGAGATGTGAGGACCTTTCAGCCAAGGAGCTGGGACAGAAGAGTCCTACACAAGATGTTAACAGTGTAAATTGCTTGTCTTTTTTTGTTGTTGTTCTGCTGCTGCTAAGGCACATAGTGGATGCTCAAAAGGAGCAAGGAGCTTTCAGAGGAAATTGGAATGTTTTCTAACACTGAAGATGATTTATAACATGGCTAATCATAAAATACACAACCGTTTTGCTTTAATATCTATCAGACCAAGAGTCTTTATGCTAACTATACCCTATGCTAATTACAAATCAGCATTATGAATTTAAAATCTTGACATTCAAACTACTCGCTTGTCGCACACATTTACATGATTACGGAAAGTGTATTTATGTCTCACAAGGCAAGTATGTTTGGGAAAATTTCTGTGTTTAAAAGCATATTCAAATTTATGCACACAAAACGGTTCAATTCTCCATATACTAACTATCCTACACAGGTCAGAAAGCTTCACTTTGAAAGACTATTTAAGAAAAAATCTCACATCAAATACAAAATAGCACTGCTGTTTGTTAGTCAACAGCAAAATATGATTTCAAATGCAGTACCTTACAATCTAACATTGATAGCTTTATGCTAAAATCCCATAATTAGGCTAGTCACTTAGAAACTGATCCCCTATACAGAAAAGAGTACTTTCTGAAGCTAGAGACTGTTCAATCTTTTGTAAGAAATGAGCATTTGGCACAGTGACCTTTTGCAACATTTTCTTAATCAGCTGTAGAATTACTATTCCCCTTTGTCTTTTCTAATATATCCTTTTATGTTATAACTTCTGATAAATTTAAACAATGACATGAGTTAGAAAAAAGGAATGAACTACTTCCTCTAAATGTCGTTATTCTTCTTTTCATGTTGAAGAACCATTGCTTTCACAATTACAACACTGGAACAATCACAGATGCACTCAAAATATATATATAGAGAGAGAAATATATTGAAATATATATATATATACNTTGAGATTGAACAGAAATCTGCACAATTTGTTGAATATTTTCAAGCATTTCATTTTCAGAGTTACAAAGCTGAAAATAAGGAGGAAGCTAAGATCCCTGGTTCCCCAGGCCAGCACCACTGCCAGCCAGGAAAACCCTTTAGGTTTCCAGAAGATGCTTTTATGAATAAACACTGATAGAATACTGGGTCAGCATATCTCATGGAAAAACACTAATAGAAAAACTCTACATAATTCTATCAACTGGTTCTAATATGCCCTCCTCATTTGAATTTCTGTAACTTCAACTTCTAATAACTGAAACTTGTTACCTTTTTTCTTTCCTTTTTTTNTTTTTTTTCTTTTTTTTTTTTTTTTTTTTTGGTAGATTAAAGCACTGCCTACTATCATGAATTTCTCCATGTCTCCTTTACGTTGGCACTTGGATAATCAAGTCATCCCTCAGCTTTCCATGGAATGAAACACCTGAACACAGAGATGACTACACATCTCAGCATGAAGGATTTTCCTCACATCATCTTCATAACTGAAAGGACGTTAGGTCTGCATTCTGGTTTACAGGAGAATTGTTTATTTGGATAGCTTATGGGATCTAGCCACCAACTGAAAGCCAGAAGGTCACGGACTTGCATCAGAAATCTATGACAAACCTTTAAAAAACTCATACTTCCAGAAAGTCTTCCGCGGCAAAATGAAATAAAAGTTCAAACCATGCATCCCACAAGTCCAGCAGTCTTTGTCTTTACACTGGTAACTGAATCAGCTGTTAACCCTCAGGAAACTGAGCCTGATGCATTTTTCTACCTTTAGTTAATAGGTACTACAGTTAAAAAAAAAAAAAAAATACAGATTAGAGGCTTAAGAGACACTTTTCTTATGAAGTGTCTTGAAGTACTGCTCATGCATCAAAAATACATTAGCTCAGCAGAGGTGCCTGAAATGGAGGTATCTTGGAATGCAACTCACATGTATGTAAAGTATCCCAATGGCTCTTGCAACATCTGAACATTTCTGATGTTCAGTTCCATAATCCTCAACTGCCATCCAACAGAACAAAACATTGCTGCAGATCAGGAAGAACATTTATTACTTCCTTGTTGGGTCATATCAAGATTAATTCAATCCCTCCTTCCTCCCTCCCCACACCCACAAAAATATTTCATACCATCAAAAGGTGCTTTTTGAAGCAACTGTTTTTAAACTCATTAAGTTCCTGCAGGCAGCTCAGTGCACTATGTCAGGTGTGCATGTTGTGCGCCATATCCAACACAGGTTTAAGTCTACATAATACTGCTAAATACTGATTTATTACAGATTAATTTAGCAACTGAAAGTACACATACTTAGATGCAAGAATAACTGGAAGTTGTTTTCTACAGGGCTGCAACTTTTATCATGTACCTCGCAAATTAAAAAAAATCGTCTTTTCACAGAGCAGTTGCTATCAAAACCAAGCTACTGGCAGGGAACTGTTTACACTTCTCCAAAGATCAAGTGTTATTGAGAGGTCTTAATTTTATTCTTTTTTGTTCATTGGCATTTTTTTCTGTACAGCAATTAAGCAAATGCTTGATTGTGAGGAAAGCTTAATTTGCAAAACATAATACATATTTCATGAAAGCACTGATAAAGTGCTTCTAACTTTGGAAATTATATTATCTCCAATAAGCACTGTAAATTCTTTTTTGGGGGGAAGGGTATAGATTTCTCTGTATGCTAAATACCCATCTCTATTGAACTGATCGGCTGATGATGCATGAAATTAGACTCCACCTGTCAGGGTGACCTAGTAAAGGTCTTTGTGCAACCTATTATTTAAAATACATTCCAGGATACTTCATCAGGAAGGGCACAGAAATAGAAACAGCCCTAAAAAGCATTTGATAAAGGAACGCTTTTTTTTTTTTTGTAGCTACATGTTATACCATCAAGTCATACTTGGAGCAACCCTCTGTTGAATCTTTATTTTTCATATAGTTCTAGAGATGAAAAAAATATTTAAATATACAAGTCTTCCAAAACGTTCTCTTTTCCTTATTAGTTTATTTGATATGCCCAGATTACTATGTAGTATTCTATACCTAGATTGGTTACAAGACTAGATATAAGGAAAAATTTCTTTATGGTGAGTGTGGTCAAACACTGGGCCAGGCTTCCTAGAGAGGTGGTTGACGCCCTATGCCTGTCAGTGCTCAAGAGATGTTTGGATAATGCCCTCAATAATATGCTTTAACTTTTGGGTGGCCCTGCAGTGGTCAGGCAGTTGGACTTGATGATCTTTGAAGGTCCCTTGCAACTGAACTATTCCATTCTATTTTATTCTAAATTAACAGTTCCTAGAATGAGATTGATGTGGGCAGAATCAAGTCACATTACAGCATCTTGCATTACCAAGCCTCAATGAGAACAATGTGGCTCCTATATTTCCTTTTGAAATACGAAAAAGCTAAGAGACACCCCTATTGAACACAACCACAGAACTCGGAGAGGAATGGAAACAAGGCAATATAATCTCTGTGATTCAAGATAGCTCCTGAATGGGTATGTTGTCCGAGATCCTCTCTTTGGTACCTTGGTGGACTGAGATACCAGAAATATGAAACTTGCTCTGCTTTCCACTTAGATAAGAGTCTCACACTTTTAAATATATTGGGGACGGGACAATCCATCAGAGAAAGAATATATATAATTTCTACTTGTCATTAATCAAACATGAACTGTATAAAAGCAAAGTTAGCCATCTCGGATCACCTGCTTTCCTCAAAGCTTCTTACTTACCCAGTTAAATAAATAGATAACTGATTCACAAACTAGCCACAAAAAACAGGAGAGGAAGACAGAGGAAAAAAAAGCTCTGTCAACAGTGTTTTTTTCTTTTTTTCTTTTTTTTTTTTTTAAACAGCATATGTTTCTCTGCAACATATCATCAATCCTCATATGCGTGCTGCTGACTACCTGACTAGGATGAACTTCAGTATTCATAACTGAACATGTAATGTATCACCTAATTACCTCAGCTTAATTCTTGTTATGAGCTTGAATTTAAGCTGAAGCTATCTGGGTGCATGTGCCGTATGAATAATAGGCAATTACCTGCATTCCTACCTGCAAAGACTTCAAGGTCCCCTTTAAATACCATCACATGTAAACTATTATCATAGCAATGCATTTAAATTGTAGCTGCTTATGAAGTGCAGCACTTGATAGTGGACTCGTGTTATAACCAAGTGTAGTCATTGACACAGCAAGAGAAGCAAAACGCATCTCTTAAGGCAAGGAGGAAAGCTAACCCAGCTTTTTGCTTTTTTCTAGGTGTGTCTGGGGACTAAGGAACAGAAAGCCAGGACTGGAGGCACTCTGCTTCGCTGGTCTCTCAGACACCTCTTTCGTGAGGAAAGATTTCTGCAAACTGCAGGTAGCCACGGACATGGCCAAGTCCGAATGGAACTGCAGTGATGTACATGCAGAATGGGCTTCTGAGGTCTAACAAGGCAGGATTTATTTTAAGAGAAAAATGAAGAAACTGGAGTGAGACTGAGCTGGCTGGATTTCAGTTAAGCACAGACAGAATTCTTGACAAAGTGAACAGAATTCTTGTTTTGTGACTGAAGAGATTTGAAAACATTGACAGACATTTTCATCAGCATCTTACTGCTTTCAACTAGCTCCGGATGTGGTAACATATTCTGATAACTAAAAAGTTGACTTTTGCAAAAATCAGTTCAAAAATGAAAAATATTTCTATGAATTTCTGTAACTTCTAAGAGCCAAAATAGGCATGTCAATAATTTCACGTTTTGAGTAAAGTCAAATGCCTTTATTTGATTCAAAGCTTTTTATTTTGATACACAGTTTTTTTTTATTTTGATACACAGTGTGAATGATCATAAAAAAAATTTCAGAACACTGCAGAATAACAGAACCCTTATAACTCCTATAAATACTCATTTTTATCGACTCTTGCAGCAATATCCATTAAGTACAGGCCCAGAAAGGTGCCCGGATAGCGGAGTTGCCTTGCACTGTGCAGCTAGCATTGAGAATTTTCTAAACGTGCTGTATTTACCCACAGGGGCCCCTAGAAAAATCAAGCCAAAAGACTGCTATCAGGTGGCCCTGCAGCCTCCCTGTACACTCAGACTAACACCAGGCTGCCACAGCAGCAGGCAGATGGGAATCAAGACTAAATTAAATACCAACAGAGAAGTTTTCACTTCAGCATTTTCTTCATATGCTAATAACATGGCAGTCTTTTTGATTCTAGGAAAAAAAACCCTGATGCTACATCTCCCTCTTAAAACTCATTTGTGTGCAACTTGCTCTCTCACCAAAAAAAAAAAAAAAAAAGTACCAAAAAAACCAAACACGAAGGCTTTAAGGAAAAAAGGCAGCAAAATCTGCCATGCCATGCTACCTCAAAAAATAACTCATTGCATTTCAGTAAATTATGGCCTTGAGACCACTACAGTACTCATTAAATTACTAGACTATATTTATTCTATCCATTTATGAAACTTAGGAAATGCTGAAGCACTGAAGGGCTCCCCTGTTCAAGCTCTTCCTATGTTATTAACAAATAAATGTTGGCTTTGTATTTGAAATTAGATAACAATTACCACAGTAATTTTACAGGTTTCTAGTGACATGTTAAAGAAAACTATTTAACAGAGAACTAAGCTGGCATTTGGCTTGCAAAGCCTTTGGTTTGAACTAGGGAGTGCGTTAATTCCACTGCAAACATCCTAAGCCTGCAAAGGCTTATGCTATTGAATTATCCACAAGCTTTGAACTTGCACACGGGGGACCTCCCAGAGGGTCCCAGATCACTGACTGTGCCTGGACTATTCCTGAGTGTGCTGATCAATAAGAGTCATGTTTGGAAGGTCTCAAATTATTGGAAATTTCAAAGGAGTGCTGCAATCTCTACAACACACAAGTGGTACAGAAGCATATAAAAATATCAGTCAGGAGGGAGTTTAAAACAATGCTCTAGCTTCAGCTTTTAAGGAATCCTCCCATTCAGAAACATCTTCCTTCATTTTTGTTGGCAATTCAGCTGGCAATTCCATCCAGAATTTTCCAAATAAAATTACTTGAGGATATGGATAATTCAAGATTTGAAAATATATTTGTGAATAGCTCTATTTCAGGGATAGCAAATTGAAACAACAAATAAGCTTTAAAGATTTTTTTTTCCAGAATTGGCAAATTTCAAAGTAAGAACAAATCTGTACAAACGAGATTACATGTTTCATACAACGCTTAGAGCGCATCCTGGTTTTACTGAGGAATGTGAGATCTAAGGTGAATAAAGTTGCCTGCCCCTGGTTTCCCTACGTTAGAAGTTTATCTAAGCCTTGAGCTTCATTCAGATGACATATGGGATATGTTGTTAATGTCAAAGAATGCAAGGGAGCCGAACCCCTACTTCCACACCAGCATGTGCCACTAACAAAATTGCTAAAAGTGCTAAAACCCCAGGGTTTTGGTGGAAAGATGAGCTGTTGCTGACTTGCTGTCTAATTTTCACAACAGACTATATATGTCCCACCAACACTGTGATGATGTGCCATTCAGTCTGGTTACATCTCCATACTATTTCTACATAAGGAAATAAAAAAAAGAAAAGGGGTTGACAGTTCCTTTTCTGGATTTACTACTGGCTCTAGCTTTGACAAGAATAATATCTCCTGTCAGTCTCACTTTTAAAATGCTGCTATTCAGCATCTTTTTGTTGTTGTTAGTGCCTCAATTCTTTCTTGAGCAGATCAGGCTACTGTCATTTGCTTGAACACAGACCTTGATTTGAAGTGGGGATTAATTGCCAATGAAAAGACTGCACACTAAGATGGCTCATTACATGTTGAAGCAGTCTGACAGGAGAAAGAAAAATCTTCTAGAGTGCTAAGCAGAGGCTGGATCAGGTTTTACTATTTGTCACAGTGATGAATTAATATTTTACTCTGCCCAAGGGTTGCCATCAGAAGTCAGAGTGCTAAAAATTACACAATATACTTGCTATACCAAAATAGTTCCTGTACAAGATGATGCCCTCTTTCAATTGACAATCCACGCTGGCAGGAAAATGAAGGAGGTTACACCTGCTGCCGTGAGCAGCCGCGCCACGCTGACCTCTCTGCCGGGGCTGCACTTGTAATCAGGGGCCCTGAGGGCACCTGTGGGTGGAAAAACACTTCGCACCCTGCACTGGGAGGCACGGAGTCTGGTGTGGGGAGAGGAAGGACATGGTCTGTAGGGCACTGCGTTTGTTCACAGTTCTTTAATTTACACCTTAATGAGCCAGGGGAAAGCTCTGCTGCAGCACCCTGTAGTGCAGCACCCTGCCTTGGGAGAAACGTGCTGCGGAGAGCGGTCTGGTCCAAAAGCCCTTTCTTGGCTCCCATGACAAAAGGTCATAAAGCTCTGACTTGTATTTTGGAACAAAGTTTTACATAAGAATAAAAAATGTGAAAAAGAAGACTATTCACCCCTACACACAAATAACAGCACAGGACAGAAACACTATGCACAACAGAGCAGTGGCTTAAAGCCCTCGATAAATAAAGCTTTCTACAGGACTCAGTGTAGCAGGCAAACTGCTCCAAGCTACGATACACAAAGGCTTTGTGCTAACTTCATATCCACCACAAACAAATCTGGGACTTTATTCCATCATTCATGTTGAAAACTGAATTGCACCCATGATCCCATGTAAAATATAACAATGTAATGCTGCAGGGTATGAATCTACTTTGTGGTAAGCATATTTTCTGATAAGAGATTACACTGGATTAATATTATATGCAGAAGTATACCTTGTGATTCATGAAATAGCAGGCTCAAACAGAAGGTCCAAGTGCAGTTTGCATTTGGTATAAGCACTGATAAACACCTTAACCAACATCAGCCCTAGTGGTTTAAGCATGCATAAGCATCTGATTAATGGATTTTCTTTCGTAATGAAAGGAATGAAAAGGCACTATAATACCAAAGGAAAACATTGGATTCACAGGTTGAAAGGTACATGGAGCTTTCACAGGAAATTCAACTTGAGGAAAGATGTTTTTCCCTAGTCCTCAACATCTCCATCTCCTCCCCCAAACACACATCCATCCACATCGTGCGTGCATTGCATTTCTGAAATGCAAGCTCATTTAAACTAGGACAACTTAGATATGACAATAGTTTCCTAACAAAAAAAAAGCAATCACCAGTCATGATACATCTCTTACCACAAAAACAGCTGAATTCTCACAAAGCGGGCAAATGACTATAGAGGTCAAGGAAAAAACAGGAGCCCACAGCAGAGAATGGGCACCACCCATCTGCCCATCCAGCTGAGCCATTAAAATAATGAAGCATTAACATGTGCACAATCCTGCATCCTGCTCTCAAACACTGAGTCTTTGTCACTCAAACTGCATTTTAAATAGTGGTTGTGACAACCCTATGTTGTTTTTTATAACTCCATTTGATTTCTCCAAGGAAGAAGTTTACAGTCATGTATTCAGTTTCAAATTTTGCCTTCAAAAGGAGAAATACTTAATGACACGAGCTGAAGGGTTTTGAGTTTTGAAAAGTAATTTTAAGAGCCTGAAAACTTTTCCCATTAGCAGAAATTACCTTTGACAAAGATGTGTATGAGGGAAGGAGAAAGAAACAGCTTTTCAGAAATTGAACTTCTCTCAAAACTCACCCAGAAATTTAATCATTACTTAAAAAAAAAATAAACAAATCCACGTTCCTGGGTATCTTCATTCACATCACTCCTCCACCTTTTGAACTGCCCAATAAGCCATGCTTTCTAAAACACTTATGTCAAACTTGCAACACATTCTACCCCATTCTAGCAGTAGGACTCCAGAGTATTAAAAAAACAAACAAACAAAAAAAAAACAGTATTTCTGAATGTTCATCCATCCTAAAATAAGAAGCAGTCAATAATACCAAGTCAGTCAGTCAGTCTTGCAACAGGAAGGAAAAGAGAATTAGAAACAGGTACCAAAAAAGTCAAAGGAAATACCACCTTTTTAATGCAGCTGTGATGATGTATTTTAAAATGTTTAAAGATAAAAGGGTAAAAAAATGTACAGTCCAGTTGTAAGTTATTTTTGAAACTGCACATGCATAATACCTTTGTATTTCCCAACAAACATTTTGTTTAGCCACTGATGTCATTTTACAGCTTTGCTCTCTTTGATAGCTTTTAATGCCAAGCTATTTAACTGTAACAGCTGTCAAGAAATCGGCTTTTAGTTTTCTCATTAAAAGTAATGCTGCATTAGTAGCCAAATACTTGAAAATGTGAAATGTTAAAATTTAATGATGGAGAAAAGACTTGTTTTAACTTTAAAACAGTCAAAACTTGTGAAGTTGCTAGAAATTGTAGTTTGTCAGTATTCAGAAAAGAAAAAATTGTAGGTGTTAAAATGTTTATTGGGAGTTTAATTGCCAAGAAGATGAAGGTAGAAGGTTGTAAAGGACAGAGGAGCAACCACACAGTCATTCTTTGCTGGATAGCTCTGAAGTTATGAAAAAATTGGCTAAGTTCTGTTAAAATATTTTCTTCTGACTGATGTCTTTTTTCCAGTAGCCTCAATTTAATATGAAGTATTTCAATCTGCTGGAAACATTCCAGAATTCACTTTAGTTTTATACAAATGAAATATTTTTTCCTGAACCAAGCAAGATATTTACTTTAAATGTATATATACACATGTATTTATATATTATGTTTCAAAGCACATATTTGCAAAGAACTTTTTTTTTTTTTCAATTCTTATAGGAATAATTTCAGAAATGACATTGATTTGCACTCATTTGCTCTTCCACACTCAGGACACAGGCTAAATTTGGGGACAATGGGTGTGGAAGATGGTGAGATAACTAAAAACACATTCATAACTATGTGGAAATAGTATGACAAAGTTTATAACAAAAAAAGAAAGTTAAGTGACTGAATATTGGGTCTTTTTAAAGAGAAGGCCAAACAACCTTCATTACCTTCATGCGATTCTGTCATTACAGTCAACACCACAGCTACAATGCCTGTGCAAGGGACAGCTGAGATCATTATTACAGCTCCTGCTGTGTGATATTATCTAAAATATGTGATAGCTTAAATCCACCAGTTCAGTCTCCTAGGACATCTACAGTAACAGCTGGCAATCATGCTCTATACCTTTCAATAATGGAAATTATTTAATGAAATAATCTCTCTCTGCCAAGGTCAATAGTTCGGGCCATAACTCAGATATGGAAGGTAATGTGAGGATAAAGAAGGGGGTCATCTGGGCTGCAACAGGCTAACTCTCAGACACAATCTAGCCACTAAAATGGGGGAAAAAAAATGTAAGCTGGATGTCAATTCTCCATCAAATTAAAATTCTAACAAGTGAAAGCGGCATCTTGAACACACTACAAGAGGAAGGTAAGGAAAAACAAAGAAGCAAGTCTGATATTTTCACAAAAACAAAACACCGTTGTTAGCCAACATCTCTCTCTCCATTTTCAAGAATCTTCAATAAAACATAAACAAGGAAGTAGCAGCATTTTGGATTCTGCTATTTATTTTTGAAAATAAGCTGCCATTTGGGAAGTTTTGAAGTCTGATCAAAAACCCTCTCAACTACCTTATAGTATAAGTAAACAGAGGTGTAAGTTCAACTAGATTCAAGATTAGAAAAACAAGTTTGAGAAAAAAGTCATATAAGACATACTGGAGTTTGTACACGTATAAAAAAAAATCTTCAAGTATTTGCTCCGTAAAAGACTTGAGTGTAAGTGTGCCTGGAACTCACTGCCTGTCTATTACCAGAATATATCCCATTTCAATGTGCATTCACTAAATCTTTCACTCTTAATGGAAAATGCTGCCTATGGGGGGGACACTTTTATGACAACACTAGCTCTTCAGAGATAAAAGACATCTCATTTTTACTTTAACTAAGCAATTTAACTTGTGTCTGAGTTTCTTCAGGGAAAAGAAATAAAAGGCTGTGAATAGGCTAAAATATCCAAACCAGTAGGAACAACTTGGTGCAATTAGTGCTAATGAGACATACACCAACCCATGCAACATTCCTCATCTACCCAACACAAATAAGATCATCCCGTATTAACTATGCCTCCTGCATCCAACATTAAGAAAGCAAGCATCAGGGGAAAGCAGGACACAGCTCACAGGACATTAATTCAGGTGACAGAATCAATAGGCAATATTTACCGGCCAGCATAGTATCAGCCTTTGCTTTAGGACCAATATCAAAATTATTGACAGCAGCAATTCAAATTATTTCACACCTCCCAAGCGTTACTGGAACTTTCTCTACATTTGCATTAATTTCTTTAATGGGAGGTTTGGGAATTCTCAAATCCAGATGGCTTACTTAGGTGTTTGATTTTATGCACCTGAACTTGCTATGATGCAAGTTTTGAGAGAGATTTATACATGTTTTTCCCAGTTCACTGAACCTACCCAGAGTAACAAGGAGAATATTTTCCAGCAAGTGTTTACAGTGACAAGCTTTGCACAGTATATTCTTATTCTGCTCTTGAAAGCTGAAGTCACAGTATAATTGCCTCAATACAACAAGCCCTGATGATGGCAAGATGATCTGCATTATATAAACTCAATTTAAAATGATGTCTAAGTGAAAGACAATTGCTAGCAGATTCTCACTGTGCCATGTATGTTTTTTCTCAGTTCTGGTTTAACATCAGCCCTAGCGTGGTTTTACCCTCAATAAGCCTTCAAAGAATGCTATCAGACTTCACACTTGCATTGAGTTACCCATGCACGTGATTTTAGCAAATCCGTCACTGATACAAAAAGGTCACCTTTAATTTTCCAATGTCCCATGGTATATCTACTATTTCACCTACGTGACTGAAATAATGTGACTGAAATAATAGATGATTACTGCTTCTGCTTTTTTTCCTTATTTTGCTCATTATTTATCTACTCACATGTGCCTCCTATTACAAAAGGAGCACTATCTTTGTGTACTCCAGACAGAGCATTCATTCAGAAGGATTCTATGTTCAGATACAGGAACAACATCTGAAACTGAGAAATAAATCTGTCATTTTTGTTTGGAGGAAAATAAAATTCTCTCAATATTTCCTGAAAGGAAATACTTAAGGTTTACTCTACAGTTATGTTTCTCAATGGAATCTCGATTACACTACTCTTTGCAATCCAATACTGGTAAATGGATTGCAAAACTTCTAAACTTGCAACAAACGTAAGGTAAATTGACTCAGATCACTCTCACCAAGAAACTACATCGTTCTTGCTGTGAAGTAGTTCCCAGGTCTTGAAAAAGGAAATATTTATTTTGAATACTTCATCCCACTCTTCAAATATTCTTTGCCACTCTTTCCCGTACAGCACAACCCTCTTCACTTTCAGATTATTATATCCTCCTCACACTTCTCATCATTACTGAGTCAGAGTTATAAATAAATACCTCGCTATCTTTCTTCATTTTTACTCCTCCGAGTTGTTTTTTTTATTTATATTTATTGTTTTAAGATTTCTATCTACTTCACATCACAAATTAATTCTAATAAACTATAGAATTTACAGAGTATTATTCCCACTAGAATCCTCCTTGGTGGTATCAAGATGCCCATATTTCCTTAGCTTCCTAATTACTGGTGTTCAAATGCTCACAAAACACAACACTTCCTGCAGGAAAACACAATATAATCTGGATTTTATACACTTTACTATTCAACAGCATAACTTTTAAACTATTTTTGGACTAACAAAATTTGTATTATGCTATGTAGGAACTCTTACCCCATATTGAAGGGTAAGTGTAGAGCCCAATAAGACTAAGGTCACCAGAAATGGATAATTTTCTGGGATCAGGCCCTTTGGGGAATATTCCATTTTATGTGCAAAGACACAGTGGCAGTCCCATAGTCTAACATCTTCCTTTGAGCTAGCACTGGGTGAATGTTTAAAAACAAAACAACAACAAAAAAAAAGACAAAGACCTAGATGTCTGGCTAAGTACAACTAAGTACTACTGCTGCATTTTGACATATTCCATACACAGAGCTTACCACTGACCACAGCTATATAAAATACATGGGATGGAAACAGGGTGCATCAGACTTCCCTGCAGATCAAAGGCCTACAGCTGATCTTAGTGCTTCACAAACCTTTTCTCGCCACACAAACAGTTATGGATCCTCTCAAACTGTTCACAGCAATAAACTTGAGCTTTGTGGACTGTGGTATGATTTGTTGCTGCTGCTGAAGAAAAATCTAGCCGATAGGGAAAAGGATGCAAGGCTCACGAAGCTGAAGTTTGTGCTGACTACCACATTTCAGCAGCAAGTGAACTCTTTTTGACAGCAGTTCCTGAAGCCAGTTACTTCCCCTTGCAAAAGGGACACAGCTCTAAAATCCACGAGACCCTACTCTTCGTAAAGGGTACTACCAAAAACAAAGCAAGGAAGAAGAGAGGCAACCAAAGTCATAAGAAAAAATTATGACAATGAAATTCCTCTGCCTGTGGGAGATTCATATCCTTACCAACACCTTTCCTTAGCCATTTTGGGGATGGAACATACTCCACTACTTGTGTTAAGATTTCACACTTCTACACTAGAGATTGTGCACTGAGGTGAAAAGATACATGGTGAAAAAATAAATCAGGATCACAGCTGTTCTCCCAGTGAGGACATACGTCTCGGACTGGGTACCGTAGGTCCCTGATGCTGTCTGTAATTTGAATTAGCCAGTCATCAGATAAATGCAGGAAGAACTACTGTGATTTACAAAAAAGGGAATCAAGGCAACAAAAGCAGAATTCTAAAGTGCTCAACACTTCTATCACAAGTTCTCAAAAGATGCTTTGGATGCTGAGCAAGCCCAGGAAAAAAAAAAAAGTTTGTCAGCTGATTTAAAGCAGGACACGCACTCGTACTGGAGGAAGTAACACAACCTAGAGTTCCAACCATAAGTTTTAACCATGAGAAAATGATTAGTCCTTAGTACACAGTGCCACAGTTGCTGCTACTTCCAATCATGATTTGCAAGCATTTTCTTATTGTTAAATTAACACTATGTGCAGTGTGCCAAATGTGCACACATGGCAATGCAGAATTTACAACAGCTTTGAGCAGCCTGCACAATTATGAGATGAAGTGCTGATTATGTTTTACTGTAATTGCTCTTTCTAGCAAATGCTTCTGCAAACTGCAGTGGTGCAATTACAATATGTTGATGATCGAGTCTTTAGCACTAGCCCTACATTTTAGGAAGTTTCACCCATTCTTATTCTGTAAGGAAAAATTTCACAGAATCATAGAATCATAGAATATCCCATTTGAATAACATGATTATTTTCCTTCCTTTTGTCACTTCAATATCAAATCAACCTTTTACCCCTTAAAGAGTCCCAAGGTGACACTTAAAAAAAATTAGGTTTGTACATCTTGCTTTCCTGTTTTCTCACTCTTCAGCTCTCTGCGAGCCCAGATTGAAGCAACTGAAGCAAGTTCCCACAAAGAGCTATCCATTTCAAGAGAACAGCGAGACAATCAAACTAACTCTGTAGGATACGCTTTTATAGCAGTTTCCACTAAATATCAGTGTTACAGATTTGATCTTGCCAGCTTTTAATGTAAATGGCAAGAGGCTGCATCAATTCAACATGAAGAGAGGCTGAGGGAGTTGGGGTTGTTCAGCCTGGAGAAGAGAAGGCTCCGGGGAGACCTTATAGCGGCCTTCCAGTACCTAAAGGGGGCTACAGGAAAGCTGGGGAGGGACTGCGTGTCAGGGAGTGCAGTGATAGGACAAGGGGGAATGGTTTTAAACTAAAATAGGATAGATTTAGATAAGAAGTTAGGAGCAAATTCTTCACAATGAACCTGGTGGGACACTGGCACAGGCTGCCCAGAGAAGCTGTGTGTGCCCCATCCCTGGAAGTGCTCCAGGCCAGGCTGGATGGGGCTTTGGGCAGCCTGGGCTGGTGGGAGGTATCTCTGCCCATGGCAGGGGGCTGGCACTGAGTGGGCTTTGAGGCCCCTTCCGACCGAAGGAATGCTGTGATTCCAGCATATATCCAAGGCAGCTTTGTAAAGAAAATACCATTGCAACTGGTAGTATTTTATTCATAGGATCAAGGACTCATAGAATAATTTAGATTGCAAAGAACCTTTGGAGGCCACCTGGTGCAACCACCTCTTCAAGTTAGGGCCAAATCTGAAGTTCAACCTGCTTGCTCAGGGCCTCGTATGCCCCAGTTTTGAACACCTCTAAGGATGGGGATTCCACAGCCTACCTCTCTCTCCCCATCTCTATTGCAGATTATATTGTGTCCCCATTTGGCTTTACTTTCCTATTTTATATTTGATTTAGATAGCAAGACAAAAAAAATAATTGTATGCCCTTATTTGGCCTAGAACTTTATGTTATAGACCCATGAAATGCATGAAAGCACTTACCAGCACAGACTGTCACCGCTTTGATTCTGTTTCAATAGATCAGTGCTTAAATGTTCCTTTAAAGTTTGCTTTCTATCTTAGGCCCCTAAACCAAGGAAGATGCTTACTGTAAATAAAGCAGAAAATAGATACCTGCACAGTAATAAGGAAGACAAATAACGGTAGTAGTACAGTCTACAATGATTTAAAGTGCATTAATAAGAAAGAGTTTGCTTTTATTTTCTTAAAACATACTTAACTTTCACAAGTAAGCGTTTCTATTCAACCTTTTTAATTAGTACACTAGCTCAATAATTTCTACAAAGGCCGGAAAAGAACATTTCAGTATAATTTTCCCCACAACTTTACTATGCCTTACTCATCTTCCAACGCTGAAAACATGCTATGTTGTAGTTATGGAATAAGATTTTGGGCATTTCTATACAGCTATGGGATCTTGTCACCTCTTGGCTCTATCTGGTGAAGCATTTGCAACCAGTAATGGATGCATGGAGGGAAGTACCTACAGTCTAAGAAATGAAGCATACATCAAAGTGACTCACCTATGGATCTGAAGGGAATTAAGATACTAAGACAGATTCAAAAACAAACAACAAATCCACAGAAGTTCTTATACTTTGATGTTATTCACTCTGGAATCTTGGGTATAATCTTTAGTTCAAAAGACAAAAAAGGACCTATTCCAATTAAGATGGGCCTGTAACACGTAGCAGCCATTATTTCTGCAGCACACAACCTTAATTTTATGGCAACAGATAATTCAATTGCATTAAAATAAATTGATTCTAAAAAACGAGATCTATGAACCAGTTACTTGCAGGTGACATTACAATCTGAGATCCTGAGATTACACCTTTTTCCGGATACTGAATTCAAAAAAAATCCAAACAAATAAGAGATTTACACTGGTTTTCATTTTCTTCTCTCTCTTCTCAAAGGTTTTCCAACTGTGCAGCACTCCTTCCACCCCATCTTAGATTTCATAGCACATTTTTTCCCTCAGATGCATGAGTAAATGTGGTTTTTACACTCTGTCCCACTACAAACATCTTATATAAGTCTTATATCCTAGAGGATATAAGAGGCATTCTCTATGGCAAACCTCCAAATAATAGTCTTACTCTGCCACGTCCCGTCACAGGATGCATGGGCACAGCACAGAACTGTACCAGGGAGGTACAAACTAGATATTAGGAAAAATGTCTTTACCATGAGGGTGGGCAAACACTGGAACAGGCTTCCGAGAGAGGTGGTTGATGCCCCACACCTGTTAATGTTCAAGAAGCATTTGGATAATNATATCTCTCTCTATATAGGTAGATATAGATATGTAATTTTGTAGATGGGGCAACTGTGGCCAAAAGAGGAATCCTTTTTGACTAAAGTTGTTTTAAATTCAAAAACCTCAAGATTTAAGAAAAGTTAGAGTACTCCTGGCAATGTTTTCTTTAATGTATTTTTATGCACAAAGTATGCAATATTTCTGCAGGGAGGGCTTGGAGCCAGATAATCTTTAAGGTCCCNTAGTAGGTCTCTATGATCTTTGTAGATCCCTTCCAACTGAACCATTCCACTCTATTCTATACACTGCCTCTTCTTGCATCCCTATGTTACCACAATCTGAATCATATGGATGAGTTCAATTTATGCTGCACCACATTTTGAATTTACAATTTCTCTCAGATCTCTTTACTGATTCTGAAGTGGAGGACTTGATAACTGTATCAGGCCTGGCTGGACTAAGGAAGGTTGGATCTAAGTTCTAATTTTGTTTTATTTATGTCTATTAGTTTGTCAACCAATACTAAAATCTGATGCCAATTTGAATGTGCATTTTTAAAGAACAGATGGCAGACCAACCAGAATGCTTGGGATTTTTAATTCTGAGCTGCACACATTGTCGCTTTTTGTTTTTCAAAATAATCTTCAGACTAGATCAGCTTATACAAAACAAACAATTTATATGCATCAGTTTACCATATGGATTGATCACAGCTGGAGTTCTATGTTAAACTATAAACATTCAAAACCTACTTTTTTCCTTCCTCATGTATAAGATTCTAGGATCTGCACCACAGTTCCACTGCAATAAAATGTTTAATTATATAGAAAGACAGAAGCCTCATTCATTACACTTTTTTTTTTGGCAATAAATCCAAGCAAGTTTTATAAATATTTCTCAGTAAAACAGCAGCAAACAGCATGTAAAAGTAATGTATAACATCATCATTCTATTCAAAGGCATGAAACAAAATTACTTGAATTCTTCACATTCATCGGTTTAGTTTTAAAAAGGCAATAGTCCATTTCTTTCCACCTCATCACCACCAAAACCAGGATGAATGTTTTTAGACAGATGTTAATCGAGTCTTACATTAGAAAGATTATTTTCTTTTTCTAATAAGAGTTATTTTTAGAAGTCTAGGTAATAGAGAAAAATCTTTACTCCTTCAACTGAACATGTAAGTGTAGACTGGTATGATAATAAGAAAGAAATAAGTAAAAACTACCTCAGCTGAAGCAAGTCCTAGTTTGATAAAACCTTGAAACATAAGTGAATCACTTTCATTATGCAATTGTACCAGGATATTATATGTTTAGAGCTCAGTTGTTAAAAAGAATGAGGCTCTTCAAAGTCAGTCTTCCACAAGTCATCATTTCTATACATTATATACTCACTCATATCAGGAATAACTATCCATGACATATTTGTCTGAATTATGTGGAGTTATTATGAGAAGAATTCCTGTTACACCTGATTAGCAATACTTTTCCAGGTCATATGCTCCCAAAATAGCCTCTTCTGTGTCAAGACAAGTAGCATAATGATTCAGTAGAAAGGTGAATCAATGTCTACTTTTAATTTGTTGTGTACATGTCCTCAAACCATCAAGATCTCACTATATTTGAAATATTAATTTCTAATCTATAATTATTATTTATATAGATATATCTAATTATAATCTATATATCTATAAATATTTCAAATATAGAGATTTATTTATAATATTATATATACTATTTTTTAATATTTCAAATATATAGATATAGATATCTCTCTATATATAGGTAGATATAGATATGTAATTTTGTAGATGGGGCAACTGTGGCCAAAAGAGGAATCCTTTTTGACTAAAGTTGTTTTAAATTCAAAAACCTCAAGATTTAAGAAAAGTTAGAGTACTCCTGGCAATGTTTTCTTTAATGTATTTTTATGCACAAAGTATGCAATATTTCTGCAGGGAGGGCTTGGAGCCAGATAATCTTTAAGGTCCCTTCCAACCCAAGCCATTCTGTGATGCTGTGATAACTCCCCAGTCCCAAAGACTATTGCTAATTTTGCTAAGAAAATAGCACATATAGCATTTCCTTCAAACATTGATTTAGGCAGCCCATGAAGATGCAGGCAAAAAGAAATATCCCCCAAAAGTCCTCATAAAGCTGTTGATTATCAGGGTTGGTTATACTAGCATTCCTCCAACCTCCGAAAACCAACGAAATGAAAACTAACACAATGCTTCAGGTACAAAAGTGATGTCTATAACATAGTTCTTCCTCCTTGTTTAAACGGGTGCTGAAATCACTCAGCGGAAACAGGTAGTTAACACATCTGCAGCACTGTCTCAAACCCTCTAAAATTCAGAGAACAGCCCTTTATTGGATTATTGTTTATGTTTTTTTGCATTGTTACAGCAGTCTTATTTACTCGGTAAAAGCCAAGATTCAGAAGAACAAGTAATATTCATCTGTCAACTCTGTCAATTGCTTCCCCAGTGAGAAATGTTGGACAAAAATTTACCAGGTCAGTTTGTCTCCCTCTACCTCTCATTTGAAATGGAAAATCAGAACACTGATTATGACTAATTAAAATTCACTTCAGCTTTGAAATAAAGTGCAGTTTACTTGCCCTTGCAAATTGTGAATCATCTAATTGAGAGCTTTTTGCAGCCAAGACAATAGATATACACATAAAAAGTGGCAACATTCGCATTCTTATCTTTATCTGGCTTAGCACAAGCCAGATGTGCAACAGCAGAAGTTTTAAGTAGTCGACACCAGAGACAAATACCTTACAGAGGTACATTTCTTCATTTACACCAGAAAAAAAGGTCATTTTCAAAGTCCAAAGGAATTCGTCAGTTAAAATCATATTCTGTGTAGATTGCTGCACCAACCAGTAAACTCTCAGTAAACTGAGAGCAGCAAAAATAGCCACTTAAAAGCACATGTTCAAGTCTTCTGAGCTTTTTTATTTTTACATTATTTTTAATAGATAACCATACAAACGTCCTCCAAAGTTACATGAGTCTCTTCCAATTAGACTTTGATAGCAGTCCCATGTTATTAAAACACGTGCAGGTTTTTCTAGTACAGTCAGAGGAAGCTTCATCCCCAATATGACTATTTCAGATACTATTCATAGACACGTAGAGGCTTTGCTGTTTATAGATTAGCTAAATCCCAAAGAAAATTACCATGGGTAGTTGACAATTAGAGTTGTATGTATATGCAATATATGAATATATAGAACCATATTTGTATCAGGCCATTAAAATGGGTATGAGGTTACATGAAGTATGTCACACTGACTGTCCTGCTTACAAAACTCAAGCTGTCTCTTTTAGCTCTATTTTTGCATCTATGCCCTACACAAGACGAGCATACCCACGGAGAATGGCCACTGTATTCCTATGAAGACAACCTCGTCATGCCTGTATTACACCCTTAGGTCAGCAGGTTTGGATGAAGCTGGACTGAGTTACAGACTGCTACTGGCTTCTTAGAAAAGGGTGAGGTTCTTAAGATGAGCAGTTTCTGGGTGGCTGCCTGTTAAAGCACGATGACACAGTTACCAGAGTAGTGACAAAAGGCATGAAAGGAAAAACAGGAGTTTCAAGTCTTTCAGGACTATTATTGCCACTGGTAGAGCATCACTTTCCAGAAAGATTAAAAAAAAAAGAGAAAAAGTCTCGGAAGACAGCCTGTTCTTCTGCAACTCAGTACTTTCTTCTTAAAGACAGGGGCAGGGAGAAAGGTTTTCTCCCCAGATTCCCACAGGTACATCAGCTTCATCACTTATTGTTTCTCTTCCCTTTCCCCTGGTACAAGTGAAGTCCTTACTGCCAGTAGTCTTGGGCAAAAGCAAATGGAAATTAATAACTGAACTGAACTTGCTACCTCACCCTTCCCCTGCACTGAACAAATCAATTCACTCCTAACACAGATGCTGATTTCTGGCAAATCCAAGAGCCAAAATATTCTTCAAACCAAAGAGCTAAACTGCTTTGAACTTACTACCACCAAAAGTAACTTTCATATTTATATTGTAAAGGTATTATGAATTTGTGTTAAAGACAATACTATAGTAGCTTCTGTGAATATTTGGTAGATTATACTACTGGAGCATGACCTCTCCCACCACTGATCTTTTGCATTAACTCTCCTACTATGACAAAACTTTTAACTTGAATTCATAACAGTAAATTTGCATTTATACTTGAGAAACTCTTCTTCATATTGATGTAGAACTTTTCTCACATAGAATATTCTATGAATATTCATTATTGAGAGGAATGCTATTTGCAAATTTCAAAAGATAGAGCAGAGATTACAGAAACTATTGAGTGTTTTTTTTTTTTTAATGATTTAGGACATTCTTATGCATAAAACTTAATCTCAAAATGTACAGAGGTACAATCCCTAAGGAAGAAGCATCATTACAAGTTCTAAGAAGAACTAAAGGAAAAAAATATACATATTAAGCATGTAACTCTGAATCTGCTAAGTACTTCAATCACTTTTCTTACCACTAGGGCTTTCATAGGACATTTTTGTAATGCTCCATCTTAAAGAAATAATAAAATATTTGTTTTAGGAAGAGCAATGCAGCAAAGTTTAATTCAAGTTCACTAATTTTGCCTTCCCAGCAGATTTTCAATGACTAATGCACTCACCTTCCTTTTTGTCTCCCAAGTATGATATGGTGCAAATTACTAAACAGAACCCTCTAAAAGGCACGTCTTTTATACATATGATTACCTACAGACTGTACAGGGTTGACTTTTCTACATGCTTTTGCCCCCACCTTTTCAGCTTCATAACCTTTAGAGTACATCTGCAGTATCAAGCATGTAACCCTAAAGTTCTCAAGCCTCATACCCCAACATTCAGGAAGAACCTGGCCAATGCAAGCTACAAGAAGTCATCTCCTTCCATACAGACACCATCCGTAACCTCAAATACGCTGGTGTGATGAGCTCCCAAGGTGGCCCATGCAACTTAGTGACAAGGCATGAACCTCCCTTGCACAGGTATATGACGCCTTGTTATCTAAGATACATAAACTATTATGAACTTCAGATGGTATTATGTGTTGTCAAACAAATGGAAGGTATGAAATTCCCCCCCAGCCCTCCCTTGGTAAAGTGTCTACATCAGAATGCTTAAAAACCCTGACAGCAGTTTGGAGCAACTCAGTGTAGGCACAGGAACACACCCAGCGGGGATGGATTAGCTAACAAACATTTAAGAAGATATAAACAAAAATTAGGACATTTGTCACTAATATATATGTTTTCTAACGTATTACACAAACACTTGCTGAACATCCATGATCAGTGGTGTCACTTCAGCCTGGGAAAGGCTCTGATTTTGAAGACTGTCCAAAGAAGCTGGCAGAATGCCATTTGCAGATTACGGCAGGAGGATGTTCCTTAAACTGAAGGCATTTCAGACATTCATTTTCTGTCTTCACTTAAAAGAAAAATGAGCAATCTGACACATAGGTGTCTTTCAAAAGGGTATGTGAATTCCCATGGCATCACTGACTGACAGAAATCTATCGGTAAAAGGCTAAAAATGCAGTCTGTGATGGATTGAAAGCCAGGGTCCCGAGCACGCTCCCCTTGCAGGAGCAAGTACTACAAAGGAAGGGCAGGAGGGAGCCTCAGTGGAGGCTCCCCCCAACGGCTCTGCTTCAAGCAGGGGCTCTCCCCTTCTCTCGGGAGGTGTCTGTAGGCTCAGGCACTCCTGCTTATCCCCACTGGAGCCTCACTGCAGCTCTGCCTTGCTGAGCCGGGTCCCGACCTGCAGACACAGCTGGGACTTGCCTACTCACTATGGGCTCATTCAGCAGCTGGGACTCTGCCTGAGCCCCGGCCTGCCCTGCCCACCTCCCTCGGGCACTGTGGGTCTGCCCCCTTGGTGGCCGCTGCCCCTGCCAGCCTGCTATCAGATTTGGATCCCACATCCCCTTCCCATGGGGAGCTGCTGGCCTTCACTGCTGCCAGAAGACCTCAAAACCAGGAAGCGGTCTCTTCTTTCTCTTCATAACCAGCAAAGCATCCTGCAGTATAACTTCCAAGGATGTTATACTTTATTCTATATACTAGCCCTGGAAGCCAGCAGGGTTCCCCTGAGGCTTTAGAGCTCCCATACTACTGAAGCCTGAGAACCAATTCACTGGAAGAGGTTATCTATCTAAAGGGTGCATACACACCTCGACAAGACCCTTAACCCAGGATGACTTGTTAACTTATTTCACATCAGCTCAAAAACAGTTTAATTTCTCTAACACCAATTTATTTTTTTTGCCTTGCAGTTTTAATTTTTTTTTTCTTTCAGACTAAAATAATTATGCCACCGTAACTGTTACATCAAGGTTGTATGAACACATATTTCCCTCCCCCCATCACCTCATCTTGGAGAAGGAGTTCAGCCATTGGTGTAAAACTATTCCTGACCCATCTAACCCAGCTTTTATGGAGCTGTGATTTATTTCCATATGTTACAAGGTGAAGAAGGAACTGGTTGACTTCGGATGGGCAGGATATGATTATTTATGCCTACTTTACAGATTTTACAGATTATTTGCTTAAAGAAGAAAAGAAACAGATGGGATAGGAATAATATTTAATGCAAAATCTCTTCTATGTAGAGAAAATTCCTTTGAGGTGCCAAAAAGAAATGGCAAGCAAGGCAAGGACAGAGTCAAGATACAGCTTAATGAGGGAGAATGAATGGAACATTAAAACAGCTGCAGAATAATTTTAAGTATCTGCAGGAATCTGGAACTTATTATTTTGGCTACTGATAATATTACTCCCTGAGCTGGACCATCATCGCTGCAGAAATTACACCCACAGAGAGTAAATAAGAAATACAAAAACCTTGGCTCAACAAATATCAAGGTAAGCTGAAGCAAGCCCTAATATGCAACCAGGGGACAGGGATAAACTAAACAAATGGGGAAAAAAAAAAAAGGTTTATCTGGTATCCATACTTTTAATTCAAAGATATATCACTGTGTCTTGAGCAACCACCACCACCACCTAACAACGAACAAAAGCACGCTGCTATTACTATCTACCTAGTTCATTTAAGTGGATCCTAAAGAAATTATTTCAGTGGAAAGGTCTTGGCATTTCTGTCAGTGCTTTCCTATAGGACAAGCTCAAGGAATATGCTCATACAAACTCAAAATATACGACTCATTTTCAGGTTAGACTAATACTCACGGCCTACACCTAAAAAAAAGGACACCCGGTGCACAGTGAAGCCAAACACAAACAATAAAAAAAAATCATGTTGCCTCCTACAGTGCTGAAACAAAGGCTACTTTTAAGAAGGCATTCCAGTTTAAAGGGATTAATGATTTAAAAATACAGCTCGATCCCAGCAATTATATGTGAGGTATATTTTGCATTTGATAATTAGTTTGTAACTGCAATGATAATTAGGCACTTCATTATCCCAGTACAGCTTACTTTTAAGAAGGCAGGGTACTTTCAACGCGTTCTGATCAAGACTGCGCTTGTTAGTAAGCTGTTGAAAGTGTGAACTGTAACACCGGGGAACTACCAAATAAATTTTCCTCCAAAGATCTAACTAAAAAGAAATGTAAATATGACTAATGCAGTCATTAATATCTGTGAAAATGTTATGCAGATAATATCGCCGAAATGCACAACTTCAACATGGGGATCTCTTTCCTATGAACTTGGATGAGCAGGGCAGCAGCAGCATTTACTAACCTCTTCAGCTGAAACAGACGACATAGGGCCCCCTCCAGTAAGTGAAAGCATCTCACTCTCATTCATCTGTTTCCAAATGATCTGTCACCTAAGCATACATCCAGCTAACCTCAAAAAGAAAGCTTACATTATTTTGTTGGTGCCATATTGTGGTATTTTACATAAATGGCAAACCAGTTAAAACAAATGCTGTAGGGCAAACAGTTGTTTGACAAGGGTACGCAAGACCTGTGTCAGATCATCTGTTTATCTACAATTTCCATTTACTTTCTTAATTTAAGTAATAAAAACTGGGGGAAAATATTGCATTCTGCTTTCCTAGACCTCTTCCTTCATATATATGGGGCGCCAGTTTTTCAAGATACCATTAGTTTTCCTGATAACTGACACAGGAAACAGCGGAAAAGGAGAGCAGCAATAACTCCTTGACTAAAACAGAAGGCTACACTGAACCATGGCCTCTGCAAACAAGTAGCTGGAATAGCATAGAAAAGGAATTTGTGCATTAAAGAAACCAAAGGACCCCTCAACTAGTTTTTAAACAACATCAACAGAAAAGACTTGAGGGATTACAATAATTTTAAAAGATAATTATTTAACTATCATAATAAAATTCTAGATTTTAACATTATTACAAATTGCCCTTAGCATAAAAATTATGGGCAACTCAGAAGGCAAAGCTTGTCAGCTCTCTACAAATAGCTGAATACGAATACACTAATACACTCAATATGATCACTTCAGTAATTGAATTCAGTAATTCAGTAATTGGACCAGATTTTCTGTGGACTATGGTCTAACGTGAAGACCTTCTCATTGAATTTAGACACATTATGATGCCTCATAATAAATTTGACCATAGAAAATGCAAGTATATTGAAATCAGTTTAACCACAAAATATAACAATAATAATAAAAACACATCCTTGACATTAGTTCCTGGACAACTCTAGAAAATTTATATAGCACAGGAAAGATGGGACTTACCACCTAGAAGTTCCCAGACTAATTTTTAAGTCCAACAGAGTAATGAGGGGAGCAATATAATAGAAGAGACAGAACCACTGACTGGATGTGAGAAAGAAAGGACAAGATTAACACACCTAGAAGGAAATTTGGAAAGAAAACTGAGTGAAGAACTGTAATGGAGATGGATCTATGAGATCCATAAATAGAAAAAAGCACTGACACAGTCAGAAAAGTAACAAAAAAAGTTATGGCAGAAGCAAGGCACTAAGACAAACCTGTACATTTTCAAAGGCAGCTGATAAGATACATTGAGACCTCAGTCAAAAAAATGTGCAGGTATAGAAATCCCAAGTACAAGTTTTCTTTTCCTGAAAAAGGAACTCACCTTTTTCAATTATTCTTGGGGATTTAAAACAGCCTGCAATGGCAGCAGTAAACCAGCATTCTCCTGCATGAATACCATGTTTCTATTTTTTTTAGTTACTAAGTTTTAATTTTAAGTGTTGGAGATTAAAAAAAAAAAAATTCTTCATTTCTATGTCTATATTCCTCCGGGTAACTGTTGCTGCACAAGCACACTGCTTCCTTACAGGGGGTAGTTCAATATTTATTTTTGCATTCACAATCCAAATGTGAATTTTGTTAAAAATCCTAGAGTTCTTTAAATAGTCTCCAAAATATTTTTGATTAAGGCTCTCCTGAGACCAGAACAGGATTACAGAGTACTTCACAACTAATTTCTCTGTTATTTAAATAGATTGTCACTGAAATAGGTTCTGACACAAAACAAATAGAAAAAAAAAAAAAAAGAGAATTTGAACAACATTTCTGGCAAAACATTTATTGTTTGTCCCATTTTCACAGGTGCATTTTATTGATTGTATGAACTATTTTAACTGCTTTTGGTCTGAGGCAGTTGGGTGAAGGGTGAAGACGTGAAATACACTACATGAATAAAGTACTAGGTTAGACATGTAGCACACCAGCTTCAATTCCAGCTGTGAAAACAAGGGTGCTCAACATCACTGCTGAGAGGCAAAGCCATAAAACATTTTAATGCATATCTCAGAGACAAGGGAGGAGAAGTACTGGTGGAGAGGAGACACCGCAAAATATTTTGACCTTATTATAATATAAATAGGAAATCGATTCAAATCTGTTTGTGGATTTATTTTTTTTTAATATGTTTTATGCTTCTCTTGGATATTAGTTTTATCTACAGTCTAGAACATCATTTTAAGTTGCTTCTTACACATGAGCAGATGTGGCATACTTTCAAGCAAAAGAATCATTCTGTAAAAACAAGCACACAGACAAAATATACAAAGTGATAAAGCACATATACCCTGCCATAGTGAAGAAGGCTGCGCTCTGCAAAATAAACTGTTAGTTCAACAAAGTAGAAGGTGGCTTCTTGGCAATTATTAAAAAAATTACATCCTATCCAGGAATTTAATTATTTTTCTAAATATTACGGAACGCTTTTCCACCTTAAACATTAGTCACAAGTGCAGAAATTCATCTGATAGCTTGATACAGTAAAGACCCTGAAGAGCAGGCTGCTGAAGGCAGACTCGCCAAGATTCAGCATTGAAAAAGTGTCAGTGTGCGGACATATTACAGAAGAACAAGGAGCAATTAGAGCTCAATATCAGTTCTAAGATATGTTCATAATACTGGGTAGACCTGAACACAAAGGTGACAATCTACACCTCCTTTATATATGTGAGGCCACACACAGCTTTTCCAAGATGACAAGGAAGCCGGTGCCAAATTAGAGCAGCCCAAGCCACCCGTTGCTGGCACACCCGGGGAGGCTGCCAGCTCGGGCTGTTTTGCAGCACCAGCCCCACGCTGCTCTCTGCCTGCCCGCGTGTGCCCATATACTCTCAAAAAGAAATTTTGGTAGACAAATTTCATGTAACTTTTTTTCCCAGCACTTTCTTATTCTAACTTTAGCAAAGAAACAAAAACTATAAGAAAAATATCTCCTTAAAACATACTTTAGCATTTTATCATTTGTTTTGATATCTCAACAAACTGTCACCGTGGTTTTTGGTATGTAAAAGCTGCCCGATGGGGGAATATCAATCACAACAGGAAGCCAAAATACTACAAAAAAATGCTAAGCAGGATCTGACATGGACTTTGACTTTAGAGAAATGCACCCTGCGCAGAGTTGTTCACTGGCTTTTCTAAGCAAGGTATTTTATCAAAATTTTGCAACACACGCTCAGGCACTTTTGGTAGGGCAGGATGGGATCATGTTAAGCGAATAGAGGTGACAAAACTAAATTTAGTAGATTTTGTTTGACTTAAGATGACACAAAGTCTTACCTTAACCATAGTTCCTTACCAGGCACCTGTTTACTTGAAATGGTTAGGAAACAAGGCTTTAGAAGTTTTAGAAGTCTTAGAAATCTTTAGAAATCTTGCAAATTCTGAGATGCTAGTGAAAACAAATGATGAAAAATGATGAAAACTTGAAAAAAATAGATACTTAAGAACATGAATAGATTTCAGTTCCAAGTCATATCAAAAGGAAACTTCTGTTCTTGGGCTTGTTGTTATGCTACCCTGCTCCCTTTTCCATTAGCAGTGAGCTGCAGAGCTGCTCATCCCATTTATCTCCATCAGCTACTGCAGAACTATGAGCACTTTTAGCCCTCATGTTTCTCCCGGAACATGCAAAGGCAAGCTTCTCGGGATGCTCACTACGCTTTTGCCAAGGACCAACTGAGCTGGATGGAATGATACTCAGTTGTCACCAAAAAAACGAAAAAAATGCCCAAATCACAAAGGACAAAGCAGCTTGTACTGGGAGGCTGTGAAAATTACAAGTGGGTGGGTGCAAATCAGATCATCAGTACACTGCATTTTCCCAGACTTAGAACACGAGAAAGCCTGCTGCTGTCCCACCCAACACTTGTTTGAGATCCTTTCATCTCCCAAATGAAGCAGGACTCTGCAACTGCATGGAATACTGCACACATGCATCAAATACTCACATTTGTCATTTATTCACTAACAAAATCTAATTTACTTGAGAACGAGCTAATCTTAGTTAAATGATGGTTTGAAAAACTCTACAACACTTTTAAGATAAGAGAAAAGAAACAGAAATAAGGCTACTACTGAAATACATAATGGTAGGCTGTTTGACTAAGGTTGTAATTTTTGTTTCTTTTAAGGAGAGAGACTGCAGGTAATAAACCAAGCAGATATTTTCCTTACCTGATATTCTTTTTTCAATTTTGATTATATTTATTTTTCTTGTTAAATATATTTAAGTATTGAAGTTATTTAACAACAGCTATTCACTGTCCACATTTGGTCTAACTGTTGTGATTTGACTGAGAAAAGACTCCTTTAAAAGCGCTGTTTACTACAGCAGAGGTGAAAATGGCATTTGACATCTGCCTACAAGGAACTGGAAGAAGGAAGGGGCAATAGGTATGCTCTGTATTGAATATCTCATGTGCTTTTGTGAACTAACTCAATAGGACTAATTGCCTAATAAGTGTTTGAAGGATAACACCTTTGAAGTGTGTGATTTATCCTGATGAGAAAAGGGATAAGTACAGTGAGGAGTTCTCCAGCAAACTCAATATCCAGTGTGTTTGAGCCAAAGCACAGCATAATTAGCTACACTTCCTCCTATTTACTTCTATAGATTATGGATCAAATCCCACCTATAGTCTTCCACAAGACTGACATTCTTTGAAGGATTAGTTGATCCACAAAGGATTTCTAACAGTTTAGTCTGAGCTTCACAAATACAGACATGCCATGCATTGAGTTAAGGTAGCTTATAAAATCATTCTTAACCAAATCAAGACAACAAGTAAAAGAAACCTTAAGTACTCAACATTAATTTCACATTACAGTACCATCAAGAAGATGGGATAGCACACATTAAGACTTCCCTTATTTTCACTGGAGACGACAGAATGAAGTTAATTTAAAAATAATAATAAAGTCATGGTTTATATGTCAAAATGACCCTGCAAATGTAAAATACTCCCCTCACTCTCAATATTCTTGTATTACATGATGACTGCATGCACTTTCTAGCATAACAACATCAAGGAATTCTATTTAAAAGCAGATCTCTGAAAGCTAAAAGCAAGCAGGCTTATTTCTGGTTTGGACAGTAATTCTCTGCAGCTTCTAGAGATGTGTGTCAAGATTTCTCCCTTAATCATTTCATCTTCAAAATAATAAACAAAAATGAGAAGAACTCGTGAGTTCTTTTGATACCAATCTCTTGATACTGAAAGGAAAATGATTTTTTTTTTCTTTGAAATGCACATTTCAGCTGCAAAGGAGCTGCTGACATGTTACATCTACCAGACATATCAAGCACTTCAAATTTTATTTTACTTGCTTGTTATTTTATAGCACAAAATATACTACAAATATCTAGCAGGATATTTACATGCTTAATTGCTGTAACAAGTGGTCTTAGAAAGACTCCATTTAGTTCTAACAGAACAATGGCTGTAAAAAGATAGATAGAAAGAAGTGAGGACTTTTTGACTATGTCCATTTAAAAGCTGATAGTATAGGAACCCTTTGGAATAGCACTTCTGTACCACTAGTTTTTGTGCCTTCTTTCCAAATCAACATTATCAACCATGTTATCAGTTCACAGCTTAGGCAGGAATTTTAACAAAGACAAAGAATCAGAACCAAAAGGACTTGCTATGTGCCACAATTTAGAACATAATAAAACACATTTTGCTTAATACAAAATAAAATCTGAAGTTTCTAGATTAGCATAATCAAAAGCCAGAATTTCAAACTTCGTAATACTGGGGTTGGCAAATGAGCAATTCTGAAATGGTGTTCCAAGAATTTCATCTAGCAGGTCTGATCTTTTTAGTTGCATTTCACAAACCTTTTGGTAGTGGTTCTGCAAACCACCCATATCATCATAGATAATCAGAACATCAGCTGAAAAATCACAGTAGTAGCTTTTGAGAGAAAAAAGCTTTATAACAGTATTAATTCTAATGCTGGTTTTCAGCAATGTGAAATTTACTATTTACTGCTTATGTTTTAGGGTTAAAATATTCATTTATGTTACTACATTTCATTGGTATTGCAATGTTCCCTTCCTTTCCAACAGCATATTTAAAGCAATGCATCTTAATTAGCTACTTCCAATCACATATAGAAAAATTTGGCTATTTGTCTGATATCAGTGGAATATAAATGATGTTTCCTTTGCATTACAGGAAAGGATATGTCCTTTATTCAGGACATACACTCCAACCATCACAAGACTTCAGTCACAGCAGGGGCAAAATCAAATGCTCTTCAGCTCTTCTGTTCTCTCTGTTACTATCCATCAAAACCTACCTAGGAAGATAAGAAGCAGCATAAACCCTTACTGTAAAACAAAGGTTGAGAGGGCTGTTCAGGATTCAGGCTTAGATCTTTTGTTGTACTTGTTATGTACAAGAGAAGCAACCAGTAAGATGAAGACGTGCATGGAGGTTTTGTTTTAAGGTAATTTTCTAGTTAAGGTTTTATAGTTGGTCACAATCACAAGGACGACTGTGAGAAAATTTGGATAAAACCATATGCTGTTAGTAGACAAATTTAATTCAATTTAATAAAAGCACTTTGAAGGAGAAAGACTTCAACTACCTTTCTTGTTGCACATGGTTTAAAGGTTATTTATATGAACACAAGAAGAGTTTGACAAAATCCTGTTATATTCCTACCAAAAAAAAAAAAAAACACAAACAAGGTAGCTGTAAAACAGAACGCAGAGATGTTTATCCTAGCTGCAAGAGTAGGATAACTGAACAAAACTGAAGAGATGCCTTGCAATATTCATATGAAGATAGTTTGATAAGACAAGGCAAGCATAACAAAGACCATAGGATTTTCTTCAGCTATTTCCTGTCTGACTCGATGCCCTTGCATCAGATGAACATAATGAAGAATTCAGTCTTAATCATTTCTCCTTTCTTGTATCTATCTTGTTCTCCAGTCTGAGTTTGCTGGCTGCTGTGTTTTCTTGTGTAAGATTTCATGCAGCTTCCTAGGCTGAAGATTCCTCTTTCTTAGAGGGATCCTTTCATGAATAACATGGAATAACAACATAACGAGGAAGTCTTAGTCCCTGTGGACAATAACTTAAAGCCAATCAAGCTATGTTATTCTTTAAATTAAATGGTCTGTTCATACTTTCTTTTGGCTAAGTGCATGACATGCTATGATCAAAAATGCTGGAATCATTTTAACAAAGCCTCTACAGGTTTCTCTAGAATGAACTGTAACACAATGCCTTTGTGAAAATTCTTCTCTTTGTCCAGAAATGCACTGGTCATTTGTGTCACCTCTCTACAGAATTTGAGTGCTTGGCTCTAGATGAATATCACACAGCTGAAATTATGCTGCTTGTACTAGTTACAGATGTAGTTTCCAAAGAGTAATTCTGAGAATAAGACTAAGCATTTCACAGGGAAAAAATACTTTAAATCAATAAACTTTCCTTCATGCTTGCATATCCAGTCCAAAATGAAAGCTCATCACATTTGGGTTCTCTCTGTTCCGTTCACATATTCTCTTCAATAATGATTATGAATAGGACCATACCATGCTCATGCTGTGTCTTACAGTAAGTAAATACACTTTTAACAAGCAAAAACACCCACTTAGGGTCAGCACTACTTTGCATTGTTAGAACGGTAGACTGCCACTAGTACAAGTTGAACACGTACGTGGTTAGTACCAGGTATGTGCACTTCACAGTTTAAAGTAATATCACCACGCCCTCCAGGGCCTTCCAGAGTTTGTATAGCCTACAGGCAACTAGACTTTTTGTTGAGTTAAACCAAAAGCAAGCAGAAGAATTTGAAGTACTGTATGAAAAACAGGCACATACAAGGAAATTTTAGTATTGGGCTGGCTATACAGAAGATCTGTGTTTTACTGTTGTCTGGCTTCACTGTACTACCAAGTTACATTACTATTGCTGCAACTGCTGTGGTGCGACAGATTCTTCATCTTACTCCAGCTCCAACTTTAAAAAATGAATTGTATACTATTAGTTCTCAGTAGATCTGAAAGTTAGTAGCACCACATAGGAAAAGTCCTTCCTACAAGCAGTACCATTCTTCTGTGATTTCAACACCTTACCCACCCCATTGATCTCAATAGACTAGTGTAGTAACTATTCAAAGGCAAGCAAACAAGTAAATGCATCTCTTCCTTACATCTAGCTTTGTGCATTATTGACAGATCCCTTTATAGGCATTTAGCTTCCATTTTTAGAAGTGCTGATGGACTCGTTCAAACTAGAAGAGGAAGTTTACGGTAAGTGAGGTAAAGATGACAAGAAAGTGCTCAAGGTTAGAGATGTCAAACCATTTAGGCTGTGTTCTATGTACAGATAAATAAAACATTTGAATCTCTTAACAATATTAAAGGCTTATATCTGTAATTTAAAAATATAGCATCACTAGAAGGCACTGATTGGCACCATTTTTTCCTCAAAGTCAAAAATTTCATGGATTTATGTAACAACTTTTCAATGCTGGTGGCATGATTTAAAACCAGAGTGATCAAAAACACAGGCAATCAGCTGCCATTGCTTTTTCATTAAGGAAAGCATTGTGATACACATGTCCTGCTGTGGGGATACAGGACCCAAAGCATTAATGGTGTGAACTTGTACCAGTGCAGAACCACTGTGGCCCGACTAGTGTGGCTATCATGTTCAATGGAGTACCTCTTGGTATAAGCTTTGTAGAAACAAAATGTGCAGACAAAACCACAAAATAACAGTGATAGCAGTAAGCCACAAGAAGCTTGTCTTAAATTCCTCATAGGCAGAAAGAAAAAAAAAATCTTAAAGCCAGAGCTGGATCAAGATTGTTACATCTGTGGGAGAAAAGCAAAAGTGACAAGGCAGAGAAAGAACTATGAAAATGACAGTGTCTGATCTACAAAAACAAGCTCGTACATTAAAAAAAAAAAACACAAGCAGATAGCACTACAGGCAGAACAGTTCTGGAGAGGATTTTATTTAATACCTACGCATTCCATCTAGGATACACATGGCTGAACCGACAGCAGAAGAATTTTATATTGCAACAAAGATTGAAGATAGTCAAGGAAGACATAATAGATAATGTGTTCCAGAGATTGACCAAGCAGCAAGATAACAGCAGAAAACGGGCTTTTTCTTCTTAAAACTGGATGACATTCTAGCTAAATTCAGGCAAGAAGCATAGTTAAGTACTGGAGGTTCTTTCCTGTGCAAAAGGACAGCAAGGCTACACTTCTGGCCAGTAATAAAAAATAAAAAATAAAAAATAAAAAAAACACAGATCTGTTCAATATTGTCCTTCTGTAGAACATTTGCAAAGATAACGAATAAAAAAAGTTATAGTAAGCTGAATAGTCATTACCAACTTCTCACGTAGTGCTAAGACTTTTACCAAGTGCTTTTGGATTTTAAGATGAGGGCTCTTCTTTCTTCTTCAGACTGACATCACCAACCATCTCTGAGGTATTCAGAATTCCCATTCAAATACCTAATTCCGTTTTGGATATTTACTGCTTCTGGCACTGGTTTTGAGAATAAGGAATAGGTGTCAACTCTTGATTAAAAGTTCATGTACCTTAAAATTCTTAATCAGTTATTTCTTCTTCTGGTAGTTTAATTTATCAGCAACCAATTCCAAAAATGGATTTAGCTCCTCATATTCTTCAATTTTTTCCAGTAATCACCTGTGATAGTGCTAGGAACCATACGCTACACCACACAATTTTACCCTTTGCGTTCTTATGAGACACCCAGATAGAATCAACCATTTGGTCAGCTGAAAAATAAATTCTGTATGATTCATTGGATTGAAAAGATAAAAGTGTCCCTTTAAGATCATTTTAGACACTTTCTCAGTTCTCACACTGGATGAGGAAATATTTAAAAATAGTCTGTTCTACAGGACAACATGGCCTGGATATGTCAGAGAAATACAAAATAGGAGGATCTAGCTAGTTCATCAGTTTTACCTATCACAGGCTCAACAGCAAGACTAGCAGCTGTGGAGAAGGCTGAACCAGCAGAGCATTCAGTCAAAAGGACAAACAAATCAGTAGCAGCTAGACGTGCAGTGAAAAGCCACAAAAAAGAATAAAATCAAGGAGCTAAGTAGTTTCATATTTCCTGTAGGCATAATCAAGGTAAGAGGCTGAGAAAATACTTTAGGGATGCTTCAGAAGAGAAAATGCAGCTTGCAATCAAGAGCAAAGAAACAGAAGATGTCAATCTACGTATCTTGAAATACACCTCAATTTGCTTATTGCATGTCTTCATTTACTTAATGATATGGGAAAGGGACAGACAAGAACCATCATTGTGGTTCCAGCTACCAAACCTTTGTTTTTGAGCAAATCCAAAGTAACTTGTGGAGAGACGTTCTGATCACATTTCCCACTAAGGTAAAGCTCCAGAACCCATCACTGTAACAAACAACTGATTCTCCTTAGCTCAAGTGTGGGAAGCTTGCTAGGATGTGCCTTCCTCTGCAGCTCTGCAGCCCAACAAGCTTTGGTGAGTTTTCTAAATGAACACCTAACGTCACTTATTTTTATAATGTGACATACCTTACAACATGCGAATAACATGAAGGAAGAATTGTGTTCACGAACAAACAGCTTTCTTCAATGTTCTCCTCTGCTCACTGCATTTTAAGTGGCATTGAGAGAAGATGATAAAAAATAACACTCAACACGCTATAGGGTTGAATAGCCTCAAGGGTTTGATCGTTAAGATTTACGTTGTGGGTAGAGTGAAGAATATAAAATTCTGAAGTGGCAAAAAGGATAAAAAAGAAGAAAAGATGATCCATGACATCAAAATAAGCAAGACCTTTCTTGTAGTCCTGTCTACATCTTCAGATATTTAATGATATTTCAATGATAGGATTTTGTTACAGATGTAACAGATTTTATTAAGAGGAAAAATGAATAAATTTGAGGTATGCTAGATGCTGCAACCAAATTCTCCCCTGCTAAGACAGTTTGGTACCAGGATGTGCCAGTGATTCTTATCTGAAATACATCAATCTCCTACAGGTACATCAATGTATGCTTTTACGCACTAACCATCATAAGTAAGACAAGGTAATGACAACATATAAAAGATATTTTTTTCTGAATTTCTGATTTCCACATGTGCCACTATGACTTGAGGTGGGCAAAAGTATTTCTGAAAAATAGTGAATTTACTAGAAAAAATACAATTTTGAAGCACCTGGAGCTACTCACATGTTACAAGATGAATTTTTCTACATAGTTGGACAACAGGAAGTGTGATAGCAGAATATCAGAAAAGTCAAAACACCGTATTTAACATCTCCTGACACACTGCAAAGTACAGTAGACAAAGTACTAAATTTACAGAACTGGAAGTCAATTTTGCTCAACAGACCTGCACTTAGGATAGTTAAAACTCACATTCAGCTTTCCCTCACAAGTTCCACATCTGCTCCAAACGGTTAAATCTACACATTGCATGGAAGTACCAAAACCAGCGTGCAGTGAAGTATCCTAGGACATGTTCTTCATTCTTCTGCTCAATCTGTTCCATCTGTAAGCAGCTCATAAACATTCAGTGAGACAGTAAGAAATCTTTTATTGTCAAATGTTACATGACAATACTATAGTCTACTTTGAACTGAGTATAAAATAAGTGGAACCCTCTAGTAGCCACAAACAGTATTTAAAATGCTTTTTTTTCCTCCTACTTTCTAATACCACAGAAGGAAATACACACCAGTTGTCTGCCTCCAAAAAAGGTCCTTACATGAATTTGCATATAAATCAGAACACCTGAGGTAATGAATAATGACAGACAACAACAAATGTATATTAATTAGCAACTTCTGAAATCTGGACTTCAAGGCTAAGTACAATATAAAAAACTTATTAATGTTTTAATTATTTTATTTAATTATTTTTATATTAATTTAAATGCTCAATTTAAGACATTCAAAACTGGAAACGTAGCTTGAAAATGTCAGATCAAGACACTTCAGAAATTTAAGAGCTGAAAACAGCAATGTGAGAATCATCCTGCATTGGTGCCACAGCACGCACCGTCTCGAGTCATATCACCAACATTTCCCCTAATGAGTACTTGCCAGAACAACTCGGTCACAGGTTACCTAGACAAATTCCAGCTTAGAGCATAATTGAAAAAAGGTGCATGTGATTACCAGAAAGAATAATGGGCTTTATTCAGACCTGAGCAAGGGCTGTCTCTCTGGAGCTCTGTAATCCCAGTCCTGGACAAGCACTAGGGCATAGTGGTGGTGTCCACTGTGACAGGGTCATGGTCCAGGAACACTCCAGGGCAGGGTCTATAATGAGTGCCATGAGCCAAACAGTATTTTTTGAAAATCTGTATGCCTCACCACGGGGCGCTTCTGTTAGAAGGCTTGCATGCCCCTACGTGAAAAAATAGTTTTTCATCAGAATAACATCTGAACAAAGCCCCACGTCAGCACATGCATATGCACTACGAACAGCTTTATTCTGGCTGCTGTGATTGCAGAGCATTTGTTTTCTGATGACACACTCTGCTGTTTTAAACAGATTTTTTTAAAGCCTCATTTATTTAAATGTACTCATGTTGCTATGAAAATATATATGGCCTACAAGTTGTAGGATTTTGTTCCTCTTTTTTTTTTTTTTTTTAAGATTAATCATGACAGCTTCACTGCTTCTCCCAACACTAAAAAATACACTAGAGAAATTAGAAATGTGTGCTCCATTTATGTCAAAGAAATATGGTACGTAGTTACCGAGCACTTATTAGACCCTATGGAAGTGCTGCACAAACAGCTGTCCCTCAGGCTTACAGAACAAACAGACTTAAGCAAATACAAGCTAAACAAGCTTCCACACACCGCGTGCCTTCCCTGCAGTTGCCACATCTATTCCCTGGTGTCGGTGATCCAGGGATTGTGCACGACAAAGCTGTCTTTTCATCACGTTCTTTGGAACAAAAACGGGCTTATTTATGATTGCTATTTTATTCTGATCTGCCAAACCCTAAGCCAAGGTTTGTATGCCTACCAAGTTACAGAATTCCTCAAAGACCACTGCGTACTGACTTATGCAACTACATTTCCAAATTTAAACCTTCCAACTCATTCCTAGCAATGCATTTGACTCAAAACTCACTTCTTCATTGTCTGGAACTTCTTGTAGTATTGATATCCATTATTCTTAAGCCTTCACAACAGTTTTGCTCACTACTACCTGTCACAGCTCTCAAGGCCATTCAATGACCTGAATATTTGAATTATGCACCAACACACTGTTCCCATTTCAACGTATTGGGTGGATATGGAATGCAGGTCTTGCACTTAAACTATATAAATCAATAGGGCATTTCAAAAGGCAACGTGAAAGATTTATTTTGCAGGGTTCACATATTTGCTTTTTAACAATAGTTTAATAGTGGCATATAAAATACAGTTTTGGGAAATAATTCATCATATTCCAAAAGGATTTTAGTTTGCATTCCAGAGCAACTCAAATCTCAAGCTCGACTGCATACCGAAGTCTGAACACCCTCCCTCTGCTCTGAAATCCTATAATGTTTTCCCATTTTAGTCCTTCCACAAGCACTAACTCCTCTCAGCACAAGGAGTGCTTCAGCAAGCAGCTCACAAAGCTGTCACCAGTAACGTGGCTGACAAACCGCTGGGACCAACAGCATCGGTGAAGTGACATCCCAGATCCTACTTGTGGTAACAGCTGTTGAGGTCTCTCAACAAGGGTTTCTTAGTGACCAATATTATTTGCTTCTATTCAGACAGGCTTTACATCCAAATAAGCAGCTCACTGTGATCTTTCACATTAGAAGGGGAACAACTATTATTTTCTCTTGACTGCCTGAATTGAAAGCAATACAACATGCTAACACAGAATTGCTAGCAATCATCTGATATATGACCCCACAGCACTCTAATGATCTATCCATCATTCAAAATCAATTCAAGAGATGTGCCTGCTTTTAAATGAGGTACAAAAGCCACGTACACGAGCCTAAAGTTGTAGGTAAGCAGTGAAAAGCCCTGGGTTCTACAAAGTGNCCCAGTTCAAACACATCACCTTTAAAAATCACAACCTGTTGAGTGGACCTTAGTTGAAAACTTGAGCACAAAATACTATCTCTGTGAAAAGACTTCAGAGGTATTCTGTGCATTAATGAACTTCTCACCAGCCTACTATGATGGGAACAATAGGTATTGTTCCTTTTTTATTGCAAGAAAGATGGAATTGAGGAAGTAAAAATCTACCCAGGCAAAGCACTGGAGTATGGTTAAATAAAGAACTTCAGGGATTTCTACTCTCAAGAAGTATTTGGGTATGGAGAATGTCCAGAGAATAAAGTCTGAATCACCATACAGCCTCTGTGCTCTTCCCGTTTTAAGGGTGAATGCTGACCAAGGATTGCATCCTAAGCAGCAGTGAACAGAGGAAGTTAATACTGACTGAAGGGTTTTTTGGTGGAAGAATTATTAGACGTTTAGTCAGCTCAACTACGTCAGGCGGAAGTGTGACTATTACCAGATTTCAAACCAGCCTAACTATTCTACCATGCAAACCAGCCTTCAAACATTTATCTACCCTTTTAAAAGATGTTAGCATTTAATTCCTCTGATAATGCTATATTCCTATTATTGTTATAAAAAGATGCTACCATTGAGGTTAGCTTACCTTATTGTTTTTCAGGCATGCATAAAACACAACGCGATGGCCAGCACAGAAATGGCCTAACAATACATTGCCACACCTTTCTGTATGGTAGTATTTTTAGCCAGCAACACATCATTTCTGTCTGGAAAAGATACTGAGTATAGTGTGTTCAGCACTCCTGTCCAAAAAACTCTTCCCTATAGATCTGTGTTCCATTATGTGACTAGTGAAAACACTATTACAATACTTCATAACATCAATATTTTTCAGCAATATATTCTCACATCAAAGATACTGAAGATGCACAACTTGAACTCATCAAATAGAATCCATCAATAAAGCATCTTGGTTAGAAATCCAATTTATTTCATGCATCAGCTGAACACTGATGGAAAAGGGTTCACCTGTGTGAATAAGCCATTTATTTTCTTGTACATAAGAAAATTGAGTAACACTACTTCTAACCAAAAACTATACGTTCATTTGCTTAGACACTGAATTGTCCACTGACTGGAACCAAAGATTCCCACTAGTTCTGCCTCCTGTGAGTCTATGAAAATACATGCTATTGTAACTAAACTGCAAGATGCACAGATTGGTTGTCAAAATGTTCCATGTTTTCATAGATCTTAATCTAGTGAGAATTGCTCTGTTTTCAGCAAAAAATGGGGAGTAGCACTCTACATTATGAAAACAGGCCTCTGTAAGAGTACGACCCAGTTTCTATCACAAATTCACGTTGTTGCTAACACGGATGCATCAAGAAATTCACCTCTGATTCAAAGCTAGGTAACAAAGACTCTCCGCTCAGGTCTCGTTTTTCTTTATCAAGGACTCCACAGCAGAGGTGGGGGAGCAGAACGCTAAAAACTGCTGGGGAGAACTGCAGCTGACCAACCACTTCAGTGCACCTCTTTCACTATGTTATCCTGGGCTGACTGAAACACTTTTAAAGTCTGCCAGTATAACTGGGAAGCTGAGTTTCCATGGGGTTACTGCTCAATTACTTCTGTTGAATTACTTCTAATTGCAATGGTTTTGTACTATGGAATATACTGAGGCCACTACGGTGGATCCAAGTTCACCTCCACTTGACTGCTGAAGCTGACAATAGCTCCTCACCTTACAGCTAAGCCTGAACTGACCAAAGCGTTTCAATGACAGCAAGTGTTACAGAAATAATAATAAAAAAACTGCAAGTCCTGGGGCAAATCCCCAAATGCCACAACAATATGGTAGAGATATCCACAGCCTTATCAGGTAAATATTGTACTTAAAAAAAAAAAAAAAAGCCACCTGCTACGTTCAGGAAAACCTGCGAGGAGACAAGCAATGCCGCAGGGCTTACCACCCAGGAAACAGCAGGGCAGCTCTCCTCTGAGAGGGTCTCTCTGCTTAGGTAAACACAGTTGGATGTTAATCCGGCTCACCTGGGGCTGTGTTTTTAACAGCTAGAAAAGTGCTCTTCTATTTCTACTTTATCTTGCCAAGTGGCACCTTGAAACAGACAGAATAATGGTTATTTTACTCATCTACCCTAAGGCAATATACACAATAGAATAATTTTCAATTACAGAAAAAGCTCAGCAACACATTTCAACAAGGCTAGATTTTGAGACAGCAGTTAAGATGACCAGGAAATGTACATCTGAACTAAGATGCAAGTAAATAACAAAGATTTTGCTCCCAAGTGGTTATTTTGAATAAAGCAGCTCCACTTAGCAGATTTCACAATAATAAAAAGCCCCAAAGACTTTCAGTAAACCCCTAAAATCAACATTTCAGCACTAATGATTTCCCTTATTTTTCAATTTTATTTTATTTTTCCGGTAACATTTGTATGTAAATTAAATCTTAAAAATTCACAGTTAACATCAAAGACTCAGAAAAAATGTTTTCTTCAGGGACATGTTTTGCATCACACACAAGGTGTATGTGGTCTTGTCTCTGTATCCAGGTCACAAAGAAAAACACTAATCTCTCTTCCTTTTTAACTGTCAAATCACTATGATAATTTTATAGTTTTAATTGTCTGTAGTAACTCATTTGCCATTGCTTTCTACTAACATATAATACACCTATCACGCAAGGCTGCAACTGCTGGTACAAATTTTTTCGGAGCTCAAATCAAATCTCTGGTGAGTAACAAAATGGAATAATAGGTAGAAAATGCGGCAAAGAGAAGATGTATGGTGGACTCAGTACTGATCTGTCCTAGTGGGAATGTTAGGAAAATCAGGTATATGTATATATGTAGACCCTACTGAGGCAAGTTTTACTCACTGAAGTAATTCAGAAACACATCATCTGTTAAAGATGGTAAGCAGTTACACATATTTCTGCCTAAAATTCCTCAGTTCTCATCATTGTGCAAGTTATTCAAGTATTCTTTCCTTTTATCAGCTAATGAGCATCTAGTTATCGTGATATCAACACGAATGATTTTTTTTTTCAGTTACAGCCTCAAAACATGCATCACTTTTCATGATAGCTTATAAAAACAAGGGGAATTAATAAAGGTTAACACCATGTTCTCCAATTTTTCATCTTTCCCAGACTAGACCCCCCCAGAAAAGAACACCTGTTTTTTATTCCATTATAATTAAGAAAATCTTCTGTCCATCACTGAAGAAACCATACAAAAATTACACAGAAGCTACAATTGTTATTAGAAACATACTAACTCTACACCTTGATTCAATCAAGCACATTAGCATAACATCAACTACTCGTTAGCTCTACGTTAAAATGCTCAGTAGCAACAAATAAATAATCTCTCTGAATTTTGCAAGAGGTAGCAGTAGCGAAGCTGTATACTAGTTGACAGACATCGTCACATCCTTTCTGCAGAGATACCAGTTATATTTCCTTGATTTAAATTACATTCTACTTGACGTGATGATCCCAATACTCATCATACTCAGCTGCAGTAGAAGAGTTTCCCCAGTTATTTTTTTTCCTGCAGCAGTTCCACTAGGATGAAAAGGTCACATCTCCTGAACATAACCCAAGTACTGAGACTTGCACAGAGGACTTTGGGATTCTCACCTCTCCTTCACTTCACTCAAGCACTGGCAATGCTGGACACCAGCAGTGGTAAATGCTCGAGCAGCAGCTGACAGCACTGAGACCACAGTCTCCAATACGTATTTTACTAAACCTTGTAACATCACAAATTTGTTTTTCCTTTTCCAAGGAGTGACTATCCATGCACAGAGAGCAACAATTCCACTTCTGCTTCCTTCAGAGTCCACATGCCAAGAAATGTAGAAAAATACATTTCATTTTAAAAATGCTTTTTTTATTTTGTTTTTAAAGATGCATGCTTTTATTCAAAATAATATTACCAAATATTAATTCCTCTATTTTAAACCATTTATTTTTCATATTTAGACTGTAACTTCCCAATCTTCTTTAGAACACACTTTTCTAAATTTATAGGGCTCGCCAGTGGGCTACAAATCAGTGAGACACAAAAATTTCCTTTGCCTTACTCTCTGCAATTTACTGCTTCGTCTCCAGGAAATCTTGAAACGTTGCATGACAAATGGTTCATGACTTAATGGCATTTTAACATACCACAGGGTTCAAGCCGAAGGTTTGAAGCATTGCTGAGCCAGCCCATGGCTGCATTAAAGATTTAGTAATTCATAGCTGTAAACTATAGTTTACTCATTTCTCAGTCATAAGTTAAGCACCGATGCCTGAGCTCTAGAGTAAAATACCAAAGCTAATAATTTTCATTTTATTGTCTGAGCTGTTTATCTGTTGCTCGCATGTAAAATTGCAATCAAATTCATTTTGGATAGTTCAAAGAAATGGAATAAGATAGCTTGAAAAATCAGCATGCTTTCTGGTGAAGCTGAAATCCTTCCAGCCTCTCAAAAGGAGTGGATTTTGCTTTGCTTCAAGACCAATCATTCATTTTCCATTTGAGCAAACTGCAAATATAGAACCATTTAACAAGAATGATCACTCATGGCTAGCTACAAATTACACAGTTCATAAAAACAGAAAATATAAAAATGGGGTGGGAGCCATGCATGCATCTTGCCATCCTCTTGGCAAAGTGGTCAAAAAAAAAAACCCACCCCTAAACCTCTATGCTAAGTTATCTCCTGTCCCACTTTGCTGTCTTAGCAGTATTAACACAGCCACTACTCCAGAATCTGTGATAAGTGGGACAAACCTACCGATACCCAGTGCTAGCACAGAGGATGCTTGTGAATGTTTCCCACTTCTCCCATTTCACAACAGCAATGCAGTGCTTAAGATCTACAACACAGACGTAAGGCTGCACAGCTAGCCATGCAAAGGAAGGATGGATTTGGATTACACCATGAGAAACCCATGCTCACTTTCCTCTTCCGCTGGAATTGTACGGACAATTCATTTAGTATCTTGGTATTTCAGACCCTACATATACAAATGGGGTTTCTGAGATATAGGATGCATTCTGTGTGAAGACACATAAAAGAGCATTAAGAGAAGCTAGCTCTTATGGCAATGAGTTTATATAAGTACTATGAATTGGATATATTGATATTTACCACTATTCACATTCTAAAGATCTGAAAAAAGATTACATACATACAAGAATGCCCAATCTTCCATTATTCTCCGATTAAGATATGACAGGTGTTACAGAGAAATAAGACAGTCAAAGATCAGTGCATTATTTTGTCTTGTATGCATCTTCACAATCTGAGATTTATAAGGCTAAGAGTCACTAGGTTTTCCAGGAAGATCTGAAACAACTAGGAGCTAAAATAATGCAAATCCCTGTGCATACAATTAACCTGAACAAGTCAAATCCTTACTGACTTCTAAATGGTCCAACAGAATCAAACCGTAACCATTCGCATGGTAAGAAACACAAGACTACTAAAATCCCCTCTGTGATAATTATTAAAAAATAATTAGATTTAACATTTAAATTCATAAAATGCTAAACCCTGCCTTTAGAGTGTGAAGATCTGAGATTTCTTCACAAAATACTTCTTTTAAATCAAATTTATACTGAAGCATGACTTTATAAATACAAAATAATCTATGAACTACACCACTGACAAGACCAACTGAAACATGCTAACCAGCAAAAAAAAAAGGAAAAAAAAAAACAGAATCTGCTTGCCCACACCAGAACAGCAGTGACAACATGAATTCCCATCATTATGCTACTAAAGCAAGCAAGCAACATTTTCTTTGAATTCATAACCATTATTACAAAATGTACCATGGTATAGCCATATAAAAAAGTGTTTATTTATGCTATAGTGCGCTTACATATTGAGACAAAGCACACAAAAGTGAATGAAAATACTTTGCTTCTAAATGGCATCAGAGCATGGATGAAACAGAAGTATACTAAAAATCAGGAAAGTCAAGCAAGCCATCATAGAAGTACTAACACATCACAAAAGATTAACTATGGTGTTGGCGAGCAATAAGCTTCCAAATTTAATTACTGACATTCAAGTGTGAGACTGTTTTGTCCCATCAGCATTATCATTGGCCACAAGAAAGATGAAAATAGAGCGGAACACTTGCTATAAATTAGAAAAATATAGCTTCACTCCTTTGTTGCTTTAACTTTCATTCCTAGTGACAAGTCACACAGCAGAATCATCTGCTCACTTTCTTATATATAGAAATACACACCTACATGAAACTAAATGATGCATTTTACGTATACAAACAAAATCACTGTACAGCTGCACTATAAGCATTAGTAGGAATAGAAAATAAAACGGTTATTTCAAAGACTGTACCTTTTTCAAACACTTGACATGTATAGACTTAGTAATAAGTCAAAATGTGTGACATGCTAAAATATGTGAGAACATAGATTACTGCACTTACAAAAAGGACACAGGAGCAAAACTGTGGAAGTAAATCTACTACTAGATAATTTGTTGGGAATATCTGTGTGGATGTGGTGTTTTTGTCAGAATATTACCTTTGGCCCAACTTTGAATTAACAATATTAATTGCCTGAAAGTGTCATTTTCAAAGACTCCGTCACACGTGTGGAAGAACACACTCCTTCAACACGCATCAACCCACTCACATAAGATGGCCCACTGTCTTTTTTTTAAAATTGGAACCAGCTTTTCATATGCTACCTGTCATGGTTTTGGCTGGGACAGAGTTAATTTTCTTCGTAGAGGCTCACACAACGCTGTGGTTTGGGTTTGGGATGAGAACGACGCTGGTAACACAGCCGTGTTTCAGCTGTCGCAGAGCAGCGCCCATACAGGGCCAAGGCCGCGGCAGCTCCCACGGGGCCAAGGCCGCGGCCAGGATTTTTGGGCCAGGATTTCCTGTCACGATAAAAGTGCAGGCACATGAAGAGAAGAAACCAACTTAAAAATCATGAAAAGTTAAATGCAGTTAAGTCAGGAAATGTCAACAAAAATATACCAGAAAAGTAGGTAACAAAATGGAGACAAGAACAGAAGCTACCCAGGAGTAGCCAAGTACAGAGACAACTGCCTGTAATTTTATGTCAGCAATGACGGGAAGTATAAAATCATCATGTTTTGTTCCACTGTATGCCTAAACTCAACCAGCAGTAGGGATTAAACGTGGAAAAGAAAAAATCAAATTTCATGAACTCTCTGATGGAGATCATGTAAACTAGAGATCACCTGCTCCTTAGAGAACTACAATACCCTACTAGAATTTAGTTATGTATATGAAGATAAATGGTTGTTTAAAGTCTGCTAATTTTGCCAAGGCAGACAGCTTCTTCTAAACAATGGAGGAAATACATAGGGTGAAAAAAAACACACAAAGAACTTCTGAATTAAGGCAGCAGAATCCAAATTTTGAACTTTATAAACAAACTAGTGTTTAATAGCACTGTTGCCATCCTCCTAAATTGTCTATAGGAGAGAAAATTTGTCCTTTGTACTTAAATAATTCTCAAAGTCCGCCTAGTTTGCTATTTTAGATGCCTAGATACTACAAAGCAGTCATATATATCACACATTTGTGTTTATTTCACTGTCATGTTAAAAAAATATATTAACTTTCTTTAACTGAAAAGGTTGTCAGTGGACAGACAAAAAGAAAGTAGCCTAATACTCCTCTATGAAAGGGTCACTATCTACAAAGTAAACTCAGTTTCTTACCCTCTTCAGCGGTTGTTATTGGTCACTAAGAGCGTGGAAGTGTTGAAGCACGAGGCTGCACAGGCTCTGCATCTGCAAGGAGCAACAGGCAGCTGTGGCAACTGTGTGGGGCAGAGCCGTTTTCATATCGTAACCCTGAGAACATCTTGCAGTGAAGAATTCAGGTCTGGCGTGATAGGGTAAAAGGGCAGATATAAACTTAGTTCTGCCTACTAACAAGAACTATGGAACAGAAATAAGAGAAAAAACAGGCTTGAATACTAATGAAACTGTGATAATGGAATATGACCAGACAGGAGCATTATTAAAAATTGCTCTTATCTTCTGAAGCTGGTTTTGGATTTAACCATGAAAACCATTAAACAGAAACCCACCTTCGTTTTTGAAGAAAACGATTCTGATTATCATACACCTTGGCATTTTTTTATTTTTATTTTATTTTTTTTGCACCACCAAAGGTCTCTCTAATTCTTTCACTTATGGTGTTACTGCAAAAAAATAAAAAAATTAAAAAAAAAAAGACTAAGAGATATAATAGAACATTATAAAAGTCAAGGAACTCTTAGTAACAGCTCATTTTGCATTATCATACCATAACATGCTGGGAAAGCAGACCATTAATACTCTGCAAATAAGACTGGGTGCTGTTTTATTACAGGATGCTGCTCTAATTGTCCTTGCTGCCAGGGCAATCATTCATATTGAAAAGCACTTAGCCCAAGACTAAATAAGAGGCGGTTGCTCTACCAAGCACTGGGAAAGGTTTCCTTAATATGTCTCTTTTAAACAAAGTACTTTGAGGAGCTAATGTGAAGCAGATGTTCCTGAATTACCCCAGAGAACAGAAGAAGACCTATTTCATCATTATGTGAAATAGGATATTACCCAAAGCAAATGCTGGTAATAAAATTTTCCCACAGGATTCCTGTTGCTATTAGGGATATTATCTTACCCTAAATATAACAAGAACTTGATTTTCATAAATGAAGTACACAAACTTGCTAGAAGGCAATAGCAAAGACATAAAAGCACCTTTGAAAAACCAGTAGATTTCCTACAGAGCTTGCAAGTTACAATGGTTTCCATAACTTCTTCGAAAAATTTCCTTAACTCCAAAAAATTCCACTCGAAAAGATTTATTTTTTTTCTAATTTCCTAAGAGACATGGTCTCCTCTGATCTTAGTCATTCCAAAGAAACTCCCAGAACTGCCCCATCTTATTCCACATATTCTTCAAGTCTCTTAACGTTCGTGTGCTATGATTACATCCAGTTAACTATTTAGTCCAAATAACAAAGCTATTTTTGAGGCTGGATTTTGTGGGAAATCCAGTAAGAACTCCAGGTCTGGACAGATAGATGTGAAAGATAAAAAGACCATGGGGATTCTGAGTCAGCAGTTCCAGATGAGCATTTCTACTAAGGACCCTACCTCTTTGCTGAAACATGGCAGCTCCCAGTGAGGGTACTGCCGAGCCAGTCGGTTTCTCCATAACAGCTCCAAGAAATTCATTTGACAATTCTGTGTGGGAGAAACCATCCTCCCTTCCTAGCTGTAAATGCAGAGATGATTTGAATCCAGCTGGAGTAAGCAAATGAGCAGTGCCATTCCCTTGCTTCCCTGTGCACTTGCCCAGCGACCTGCTGAGGAAGGCAGACCATTGGTGTGCGGCCATTTACGCCCAGATGACATTACGGTCACAGCAATTCATGTGCTGCTCGGACATGAGTGGGTCAGCTTGGGAACCCAACCAGAGCCAGGGAGACCATTACCTCACACTTCCTTCCATTTATGTTGAGCACGTCTGATGCAGCAGACAACCAGACCAAGTAATTATCCACTAAAAAGGGACGAGGCATAGCAATGAATGAATATATGGTCTATATAAATCAGCCTTTATAGCTTTTATTTCATACTCAATAGTCTCTAAACAGTCAACAGTAACTTTTTGCAATGTCACAGAGGGTCTCAAACTTTTTCTCAAGGGCGCCGCTTCTCGTGAGGCTACGACTGTACACTTGTTTCGCATGTCCAACATCAAGTAGATTTGAGCCAGACAGCTCAAGTATATGCTATTTAAACTAGATATTGCAATCCACTTAGAAAACTGTTATTTAGAAAAACAAACACGGTGATGAGCAAGTCTATAGCTGAACCACAAAGCGTAATACCCGTCAATTCAAAACCTCATTGGTAAAGGAGACATACACAGATCACTGCTTTTTCCTGGGCATCAAAACCCTGACCTGCTTGGACACCTAGCTCATTAGTCTGCTTTTCCAGTTACTTGCAAATATAATTTGAGTGGATTCTGATCCTTAAAGCCAAAGTCAGTGGAAGCATTTCGAGTCTGTAAAAGATTTCCTGGGGGATTTAAAACAAAAACCTCATTCAAGAACTAGAACAGAAAACCATTTCCCTCTTTTCTAAATGACTGGAGAAATATTTATTATTAATACAGCTTAAATACTTAAATGTTCCATGTCCGTAAAATATGAAGAAGTATCAGCCGGTATAGGGTAAAGAGAGCATGCAAGAAAAATACACTATTGACAGACAACTATTTATGATGCAGTGTTCTACTCCACAATTTCTGCGATATTAATACAACATAGAAGAATGATTGCTGCTATATCACTGCAGGAAAGTTTGTATGAAGATCACAGCTCTGTTTTTATTCCTCTCTGCTTATTTGAAACCAACAAATCCACTTTTTTCTTTTAGACACTTTTTCAGCTGAAAATACGAAAAACAAAAGTGACATTCCCATTCTGAAATTAATGGCTTCACATTTTTGAACAAGCATTTCTGAATTTTAATCTGAGTATTTCAATGCATTATTTATATTTACCCAATCACTTTAAATCCTCCTCACTTCTATTCTACCATTTTCCTAAAGAAAAACAATACTTCAGGAAGCATTTTGCACTTCTAATACAGAAGTATTTCCATATTAAAAATCTAGGAAACACCAGTGTTTACTACAATCATAACAGAGCACATGGTTTCAAGGGAATATTTGTTGTTATAGTAAAAAATTAATGAACAAGTTTGCATTAGAACTAAATATGCTAAAACCTTTCTTTAAACAATGACAGAAGTTTATTACAACAGTCTACAGTTTTATTGCTTTTGCACACATAGATGTTACTAAAGATCCAGAAGGATTTTTAAGAGCACTGACTGATGTGAAAAAATTGTTTAAATTTTATAAACATCATCTACTTATTGCATGGCTTATGAAATACTTGCCTTTTTTTTTGTGTGTCCCCTCAGACCTGTTTTGAAACTCTATGATCCTTTGAATCATTCTTTCTATAGCATATAAAGGCTTAAAAATATAAACATGCAGAAATAAACGTGTACTACTTTCCATCTTTTTGAAGTCTTAACAAAAACCATTCACTCCATGGAATCAGCTATATTTTTTTTTTTACTCCAAATAAAGTTATTCACTTGCTGATTTTAATGATTATTAGGTGATAGAAACAGAGGTATTTACATGTGTTTATTTCATCTGAATAAACATGTAAAGCTGAATAAAGCTTCCATAGTCTGGTGAAGCAGTAGATACTTTCATAGATAAGGTTGAACAGAACTTTCACTTTAGAATTCAATTCTTCAGAATACTCCAAAAATGCATATACATTGAGGTTGCCTTGGGAACTGCTGTTCTACCTCAAAAACAAATGCTAAAGAGAGCACTAATTACAGAATATGGGTCCACTAATGTGGAATTGATGCTACAACACTGCTGTAACTGACACTGCTGCCTAAGAGAGAAAGGTAAATTCCTAGCAGGCAAGTCATATTTCTCACATCACTTTCTGGCCCTACATGGCTGAATTTACACCACCTAACCACCACTCACTCGTAACAAAACCAAACAGTCACAACCTGCTCTCTCACTACTGGTTTATAGCCAGCTTAAGTACAGGTTTCACGTGGATGACCGCACACTTATAAAACCAGAGCCACTTGAACAGTGCATTAGGAAGGGTGACTTTCAAACACCAATCTAATTGAATAACAGCTCTCAGTCGAGGCGATGACATCTTGCTCAAGTGGCACTTCAAGAACCAGGAAAACATTATCTCAAATGACAACAAGAATGAGGGAGGAAGAATTAAAAAAGACAACTACTTGAAACTGTTTCATAAGAAAAACCCAAGAGTCATAAAAAAAGAAAAATTCCAATTGTGTTTTAGAAATGCTTTTCCCATGGCACAGGTAGGCTCGCATTGCTTTTCTACTCTTTCTTCTATAAAACAGTGATGTCATTTTCAGAATTATTAAGTTCATATATACATATTACAGTACAGTTTCTTCCATTATGAATCTAACCTAAGGATTTTTCACTGCTGTAGACCAGACAGTAACTGACTCCCAATATGTGGTTAGGTAATATGCGGTTAGGTAATATTGACATGCTGAGAAAAAGTAAAATTATAGGAAAAAAAATCACGTACTAAATGTTAGACAAGAAACCACACTCATTGAGTAGCAGCTGAAATCGTATTTCTATCTTTACACTAGCCTATTTTCTGGAAAGCAAAATCTTTACAAGTAGTTTTGCTGTGATGGTCCATCCTACAGATTCCTGAACTGCTTCACAGGAAATACATGCCCCACCTGACTGAAACGTGCTTCCCTATCCAGAATGTGCACAGTGCACACTGCAGAGCAGCAGAGGCACAAAAGGAAACTCTGGCAACCTCGAGGACACACAGATCCTGCGTTTGCACACAGCAGGATTGATTGGACCAAGAGGTCTAGAGCAGAAGCAGCATGACAAAGGCTATTTCCCCTTAATTTCTCTGTAAAGCCGATGTGGAGGAGCTATATAGCCCTTTCTATATTGGATACAATCTGCTTTTATACAGGCTATTCCTAATTAGTACATGGCAACAAATTTTGCAAAAGTCTTTCTTCCTTCTAATTTGCACGTTAAATAACAAATGATAAATAGTATTACCTCTGTTTAGCACTCTATTCATTTAATATTTTTATTACTTTCAATCACAAAGCTATCTCAGTAAGAATGTTTTTATTGCTTTGAATATTTCAAAATCAGGCTTCTAAAACCTCCTAACAGTGCAATGCTGCTTTGGATTTATATATTAAATTGCAGATCAAGGATGAAAAGGAAACATGAAAGTGACTTACAACAACGTCTATATTACTTTTAATATAGGTGCAGCCTAGGAAAGCCAAGAACAACAAAAAAAACATCAGAAACATCTTCTAGACTTTTTCCATATATTTTGATAGCTATTTTAAGACTATTTTATATTAAGAACATGATAATTTTCAAATAATCTTTAACAAAAAGTAATTACAATTTTCCTGGATTTTGATAACTCATGATAAAGTATTATTTATAATATAATTCAAAAGTATTTTGTACATTATGTTAGTATCATCAAAAACAATTACGTCATCATTTTAATATAAATGTGCAAATAAAATTGGAGTGAAAACAGCCAAAGATTTAAACAATTTCCTGTTAACTAAATATATTGAGGGTTGCAAACCTCTCAGAAGTAGCTTTTTTTT